>JAOTQJ010000091.1:8420018-8457950 GCA_025642045.1 Solanum sejunctum | reverse complement strand
ACCTAAATATCGCACAATACTCCGCAGTATGCAGCAATATCCAACAGTAAACTTGATAGCACGTGACACATATGCAAATCAATGGCCCAATGATGCAACTAATATACGTAGCAGCAGGATATAATATAAAGCAGTGCACACAAACGTGACAAATTACAACAAATTTACAACAAATTTCAACAGATTTCAACAGATTTAGGTGATAGATACATACATAAATAAATAACTAACGTTACGAAAGTGAGAGATATCACCTGAAGAGTCCCACCTGAATCTGAAAATTTAAATTCAGTGTCGCCGGAAACGAAGTTCGGCGACAGACAAACGCCGCCTAATCCTTTGCTCCAGCGCCTAGCCAGTAGAGGAGAAGAAAGGGAGGGGAAAGGGATATCGAAATGCAAGAGATTGGGGGGGGTGATACCACCTGGTCGCCGGTACAGTTTGGCACTCCGGCGAGTCTGCTGTACCGTTGAACGGAACAAAATTTATCACGCGACTTTCCGACACTTACCGATCGAACGGAGATTGGAGAGAACGAAAATTTTGTGGCACCGATCTGTGAGGAGATGACGACCGGACGACGACGACGACCCTGGTAACTACTGACTGACGGTGGCGACCCGACGACGCCGACCTTACGACGACAACCTACCGACAGCAACTAACAGACGGCGACCTGAAACACACTTTACCGCGACGACTGGACGACGACACGGACCCTGGTTACTGCCGACTGACGGCAACGACCCGACGGCGGCGGGACGACGACCCAAAAACTCAAAGGAAATGGAAAAACCCTACCGAAAAATGTGATCGTTGAACGGAGGAAAAATCACGTATATTGTTTTACGGGAAAATAATTGTTTTATGGCCCACAAACTCACTGACAACAAACCGTTGGGTAAAGTAAATACTCCCCTGTTTCAATTTTTATTTATGTATTATATTAAAAAATAATTGTTCAATAATACTTATTTAAGTTTAAAAAATTAAAAAATTATTAATTTATTTGTATCTATTTTATCCTTACTATTAGATGCTATTTAATATTTAATTGTTATAAACATATTTTATTTGTAGTGAATGTCTATTGTAGATTTCTTTAAAAGTTAGGAATCCTACTTGATGACCAAGTCAGTTTTCTTGCTTGGAGACTAAGTTGGTTTTTTTGTATAAATAATATATTTGAATATTCTTCGAGAGAAATAACAAGCCTTCTCTCTTCTCCCCTATTTCTTTTTCCTTTACTTTATACTCATAACACGTTATCAACACGAAACTCTACCGTCTTAAAAAGTGAAGGTTAAGATATTATTTATTTATTTTCTCTTTATTGATATGACTAACCTTGAGAAACTTGAGTTTGTTGCCTTTCATAATTTGGACAAGAACTACCCTTTCATAGGTGTTGGATGTTAGATGTCTTGGAGATATCATTAAAGATGAAAATAAAGCGTCAAAACAAGACTGTGCTAAGGCTACGATATTCTTATGTCATCATCTTGATGAAATTTAAAAATATGAATATCTCATGGTGAAGGATCCACTTATTTTATGAAAAAATCTAAAAGAAAAATATGACCACTTGAAGATGATCATACATCCAAAAACATGATAATAATATGTTGGGTTCAAGCCCCATCAATTTATAGTGTAAGATACTTTTATATGGATAAGACATTGAGTTCAAGTTCCACACCATATTAACGATATAATGATAACTAAAATAAAATAATATGCTTTTGGTGAAAGTCGTAAAATATATTCCATTAAAATATTTCATTCCTTAAAGTGAATGTGGTAGTAGTGCATAATGTATGAAAGAAGAAAAATGATTGAATAATGCACGTGAACATGGAATGAGGTACTAAGCTATCATAAATTGATATGCTAAGGTGAGTATGTTCCATTCATGAAGAATGAAAACTTTTGATAATGATTTGAATTAAAGAATACAATTCAAAATGGGCATTCATTAAAGAACCTAAAAATTCTTTTAAATGATGAATTTTCTTATACTGCATGTTATCAAGGCAAGTTAATTGTGAGACCATCACCATCAAAAGTGGAGCTTGAGTCCCCTACGTTTTTGGAACGTAAACATGGAGATATCTGTGGACCTATTCACCCACCTAGTGGGACATTTAAATATTTTATGGTCCTAATAAATGCTCCATTTAGATGATCTCATGTGTTCCTATTATCATCTCATAATTTGGCATTTACAAAATTATTAGCACAAATAATACGATTACAGGCATAATTTCTTAATAATCAGATTAAGTCCATACACCTTGATAATGCTGTTGAGTTTTCATCCCAAGCATTTAATGACTATTGTTTATCCATTGGGATAAGAGTTGAAGATCATAATCAAAATGACTTTGCTAAGTCATTAATTAAACACTTGAAATTGATAGCAAGATCATTGCTTATGAAAACTAGATTGTCCACTTCTGTGTAGGGACATGCAATTTTGCATGCTGCAACACTTATTCATCTCAAACCGATAAATTATCATAAACATTCTCCATTGCAATTGATTTTGAGTCAAGAACATAATATATCCCATCTAATAATTTTTGGTTGTGCCGTATATGTGCCCGTGGCACCACTACATCGCACAAAAATGAGATTCCATAGAAGATTAGAAATATATGTTGGATTTGAATCATTCTCCATTATTCGCTATCTTGAACCATTACCTGGAGATATGTTCAATGCTCGATTTATAGATTGTCAATTTGATGAGACATTTTTCTCAAAATTAGGGGAAGCAAATAATGGTATCAAAAGAAAACTTTTACGGAAAAATGGGTCATTGTCTCATCTTGATCCATGTGCTTCTATTTGTGAGCAAAACATACAAAAGATTATTTACATGCAAGAATTGCACATCAAATGCCAGATGCATTTACAAATTTAAAAAGGATCACGGTTCACCTCTATGAGAAGTAGAGTAATTGAAAAGAAATAAAGTTGAAATTTACTCTCCGAGTAAGAAATATGAAATTTGATAATGTAATAGTAAATCAGAAATTTATTAAAGCAAAAGGCACGTGTTATGATAAACTTGGAGTTTATTTATTAGACATATATTGAAGAAATAAAAGATTCTTCAAGAGTACTTGTTCTCATGATAAATTGATTGGATCAACTAATGTTGGGACTGAATTCCATAAATTCTGAGAGTATGATAGGTAAATATGGGTCCGTTCACCGTCATACAATGATATAAATTGATACATCAATAAGATGAGCACATGTGCATTTATTGTCAATTAGAAGTTCGACATTTGTAAAATTATTTGTGCAAGATAATTGATTTTAAAGCAAAACTTTCAGAATTCATAATCAAGACAATTCATCTTGATAATATGATGAATATCCAACCTGGTTGACAGTAAATGACTTAGATAAATGGTCAATCATTTCTTATGAGAGCCAAACTTCCTGGTCTGAAACATAACAAATTATAGACAAAGATATGTATCAGACTAAATTATGATCAATTTTCTCCTTAATTGATTTATGGTTAGGGACTATATAATTTTCATCTAATAATTTGATATGCGTTATGTAATTAATAAATATGCCATGATGCATAAAGGATAGATTCTCCAAGATAGATTGGAATATATGTTAGTTTGACTAACATAAGGAGGAGATAATAAGAAACTAAGAGTTGAAATACTCTTATTGAATATTCCCGATGTCACGATCCAAGCTTAGGGCCTAGACATGACACGGCGAATGGGGAACTCGAAGGAACCCCAAACAAGCCGCTTAATTTATCACTACACATCATTGGTCACAAAAACATATAAAAGGCATAAAGAGTAAGAATAGGGGCAAAAGGAATTAAGGGGAAAGCTTGCATAACATTATAATCAAGAGACAAAGAGTCAAAACTCATACTATAGATACATAACATGTCCAATAAATACCTCTACTACTTAGATAAGAGCAGGGGCCAAGACAAAGCAACCAAGCTCACCTTCATAGTCAAAATAGAACATAAAGAAGAGTGTCTCAATACATAATAAGAGAAATATAGATAAACATCCTCGGAATAGCGGACTCACAAACTAGCTTGAGTAGTACCGAACTAGCCACGTGGAGGAGGATGATGATCAACTTGGGCCCTAGTTCCTATATGGTGATATCATATAGGCAAGAGTATACGTTAGTATGTTTGAATATACTAAGTATATAAGATGCAATGCAACAAGAGATAGGCATCACAATCAAAATGCATAACAATAGGCAATAGGCATAATATAACATTATAGAGTGTATGACCAATGCTCAATTAAAACATGCTTAAGTAACTCGTTCTCATATAGGATATCATATGTGTAGAAGAGACCAAGTAGGATTTCCAAAGTAAAAACACCTTGGTAGGTTAATGATGATCTCACACCATCACCCTAGTGGTAAAGTATAAACCCCTCACATGGTTGACGATAATCTCACTCTATCACCCTTGTGGCGAAGTACAAACCCCTTACAAGGTTGATGAGTATGAACCCCTATCTTGGTTACCTGAAATCATAGTCCTCTCGGATCGGACATGGTCTAATGCAACACTTTATATAGAATATATTATATACACAAACTCTTTTCGTCATCATATAGTCATTCATATCATATCTCAAGCTTTGGACCTTCAATTTCTCAAGAAACCACATTAGGAGATTTTATCAAACACTGAGAGGGTGTATGGTGCTAGTGTAAAACCATACAATTCAACAGTAAAATCATGCTAGTAAATTCAATGTAAAAAGCTTCAATAGATACTTGATAACATCCTCAAGTAATAAACGTCAAAAGCCTTCGAAAGATCTTAGATTTATAGCTCAAAACATGATAAAATAGTCACAATTTCACATGCTCAAACATATTATGTAGTGATTTTCATAATAATCAAGACCCATGAATAAATCACGTTTAAATCATGTAATTTGTAAGAAAAAGAAGCTTGGGCATCATGGGTGAAAGGAACCCATGAAAGAAATCCACATACCTTAGCTTGGATATGAACTTGGTGAAGATTGGAGGTGGAGACTTGAAGCTTGAAGAAGAACCTTGAAGGAAATCCTTAGATCCGAAAGAGGTTTTGAGACTTGAATTTAGGAGTGAAAATATGGCTAAGTATTTGAGTGAGTGTTGGGGAATATTTTTGGATGATACAAGGGTGAAATATTGCTAAGTATAGGTACTTTCACATTTGGGAACACTTAGACCCAAGACCCAAAAGTCTTGGATCGAGAAAGAAAAATTGGACAAAAGAATACATAGGAGAGCACCCTTGGCGCGTCTTTGGAAATTGTACTTTTGTGATTTTCATATTTTGCTAAGGTTACTCCTAAATCCAGGTTAGACCCTTTCCCCCTTAATTTTGAATCCATGGAACAAGAATATAATGTCGAATTTTCGATATCGCTCACGAATTTTGAGATATATGGAAATTACAATTTCAGACACTTTCAAGGCACGTTTTGGGGTTTATTTCAATGTCTCCCCCTTGGAAACATTCATCCCCAAATGTAAAAGAGACGTATGAGATAACAGTAATTATAAATAAATCATCCCCAACAAGAATACAACATTACATTTAAAACACCATTTTCAAAATCTCAACATAAGTGTAAAATCATCACAAATTTGCCAACTTAAACATGAGTGCAAATGAATGACATAGGGTTGAAATATAAGACTTGAAATTACATAGCGCACTTAAGTAGTACCTTAGTCTTGAGTGAAGTGGAAAAGATAAGGATACCGCTTTTGCATATCCGCTTTAACTTTCCATGTAGCACTTTCGACTTGTTGGTTCCTCCAAAGGACCTTAATGGATATCACCTCCTTGTTCTTCAATATCTTCACTTCCCTATCCAAAATCTGAACAAGACCTCCTTACAAGTCAAGTTATGCTCAACAACCCCCACCACATTAAGAGGCACAATAGCATTAGGATCATCCACACATTTCCTTAACATAGAGACATAAAATATCGAATAAACCAATTCCATCTTACTGGGTAACTTCAACTCATAAGATACCTTACCAACCCTCCTTATGACCTCAAAAGGACCAAGATATCTTGGGCTCAACTTGTCCTTCTTTCCAAAATGGACAACACCTTTCATAGGTGAAACAACCCTAAAAAGTGTCCGAAAATGTACCTCGAAAGTGCCTAAAATTTTAAATTTCATATATCTCATAATTTATGTGTGGTATCAAAAATTCGACTTCATGTTCTTGTTCAGAGGATCAAAATTAGGGAAAAAAGGGTCTAATCCCAATTTAAGAGCAACCATAGCAAAATTTGAAAATCACAAAAATACGATTTCTAGAGACGATCCGCACCCTTGGCGCACCAGGGGCACGCTCCTGTACAATTTTTGTCCAATTTTCTATCTTGGTCCAGGACTTGTGGATCTTAGGCCTAAGTGTTCCCAAATGTGTTTTTATCTGTACTTAGTTATATTTCACCCTCATATCATTCTCAACATTCCCCTATATCCTCTCAAACACTTAGACTCACATGTCACCCTAAATTCAAGTCCCAAAACTCAAGGCCAATCTTAAGAATTTCATCAAGGATTACATTCAAGCTTTAAGTCTCCATTACCAATATTTTTCAAGGATGTGACACTCCATAACTCTATGCTCTTATATATCCATTTTTTATCCTTATTTAGTTAGTTTGGGGGTGTATTAGGTTCATGGGAGGCTTTTAGTACCTCAATGAGTTCAAGGCTTCCCTCCAAGTTGAGTTTTGGGTGTTATTTCATACAAGGGTTAACTTTAAACTAGTATAACTCTTAGCATACTTAGAACTAGGTAGCCTACAATATGTATAATGAAATTCCGTTGAGCTATCTTCACAATGCACTTGGTTTCACCTCATTCTGAGGTCGGATGAAGGAGTTATGATCGTTTTCGTGAGGCCCTACATGCAGTGTTGCCGCACGGACTGTTTGACGGCCAGTGTGGCGTTTGATGGGTTGTTTAGGGCAGATGGGGTTGGCAAAGATCCGTTTTGACACTAACAAAGGTGGTACACCTAGTGGTACAGGCCATGTGGCTCACCACTGACCGTGGGGATGGCCACAAGGTGTACCAAAGGGAGCTTGTTTTGGGGAAAATGTGGCTAAGCGTGGTGCCACGGGCACTCTTAACGGGCTGTGTGGAGTGGGATAGCCCATGGCACTTGGACATGTGATGGACTATAACATTTGTTTTTGTCTAAGTGAGGTGGGATGGACCAGTACACGGTCCATGTAACGCCACATGGTCCGTGAAGCAGTCCGTCAATGTGACGAGACTCCAATTTTCCAAGTTTCCCAACTTCCATTTTTTTTTCACTAAGGAACTTCACATGGGCAGTCCACATGACCCGTGGAGTTCCACACAGCTAGTGAAGGCTCCAATGAGATCACACTTTGCCAATTTTTCCATCCATTCACTAATGGGATTTTCGTAAGTGCTAGTTACTCTAATTACCTTTTTTAGACTTCCAATGCTATCCTAACCTCCCAAAAGACCTAAACCCTATCCTAAAGTATAAAAACTCATCACTCTCATCTTAAACATACTCTCAAATCCTCTCAAGATCCTCGATCTAGCCCCAATTCAATTTCAAGGGAACCTAAGAACAAGATTGGATTCCAAGATCATTTCCAAGCCTCCGTTCTTCCCAATCTCAATTCCAAGCAACTCTAGACCTAAGGTATGTGGTGTTGAACCATTGCGTCCTTCCACCCATGATGCCTAAACTCTCTTTTAATTAATATGACATGATTTAAAGTTGATTTTACATGTGGATCTTGTATATTGAGAAATTTACTATACAATGATTTTAGTTCATGAAAGTATGGTTGTTTTAGCATGTTTTGAGCTTCAAGTCTTGGATCTAATGTTTGATTTGATGAGGGATGTTGATGTATATTGCTTTAGGGTGTTGCAAGGTATTTATTGATGGTTTTACAATGAATTTACTTGCATGATTGGATCTCTAAATTGCTTGGTCTTATACTACTATTTCACACCCGCTAAGTGTTTGATAAAATGTCCGGTTATGGTTTCTTAAGGAATTGAAGGTCTAATGCATGTCTTATGAGCTGAATGATATTACAATGATTATATGATGATAGAATGATGATTTAAATATAATAGTTTGATGAGCTAGTTTTATAATTGCATAATACGAAAAGGGTGAGATCCCGTAAGAAAGGTCACTTAATCCAAAAGGGACGGGATCCCATAAGGAATGCCACTTAATCCGAAAAGGGATGGGATCCCATAAGGAAGGTCACTTAATCTATAAAGGGATGGGATCCAATAAGGAGGGCCACTTAATTCGAAAAGGGACGGGCTCCCGTAAGGAAGGTCACTTAATTCGAAAGGGGACAGGCTCCCGTAAGGAAGGTGGCTCCAAAAGGTCTTATGTTATGTCAATTGAGGCTTCTTTACACATTTATATTATGATCTATGTAAGATGAACAATTTGCAAAGCATGACTTACTTAAGAGTGGGTTATACATGCCATATTGTCATTATGCTACCTATTGGTTATTATTTTGTACTTTTATTATGATGTCTATCTCTTATTGCATTGCATCCCACATACTTAGTACATTCAAATGTGCTAACACATATTATTGCCTACATGATATCACCATGAGCATCCCCCTTCACGTGGTTAGTACGACTTCACTCATGCTTGTTGGTGAGTCCTCCATTCCGAGGATGTTACTTATGATCTCTTGCTATGTATTAAGACTTTCTCTCTTTTGATGATGTTTTGACTATAAGGGTGAGCTCAGTTGCTTTGTCTTAGCCCCGCTCTTATCTTTATGTAATAGAAGTGTTGTTGGACATATAGTGTATCTATGTTATGAGTCTTGACTCTATTGACTCTTGTTGCTTATGATATGAACGATGTTCCCTTAGTCCCAATTTTCCCTTGTTTAAGCTTATTATTTAATGTCATTTTAATTAGTTCCATGACCAAGGATATGTAATGATATGCTATGAGACTTGTTTTGGGTTCCTTCAGGTTTCCCATTCACCGGTCACGTCTAGGCCTTAGGCTTGGGTCGTGACAAAGGGTTCTGTAAAGTCAAGGTATGTAGGTTTTAACCATTGGGTTCTTCCACCCATGGTGCCTTAACCTCTGTTTTACTCAATTTGTATGATTTAAAGTTGATTTTACAATTGGGTTTACTAGTGAGAACATGTGTATGAAGTATGCCAAAGCTATGTAAAGTTGTGACTATTTTGCCATGTTTTGATCTATAAATCTTGGATCTATTGTAAGATTTAATGAGGGACTTTGATGTATATTGCTTGAGTGTGTTGCAAGGTGCTAATTGATAGTTTTATAATGGATTTTCTTGCATGATTTCATCTCTATATTTCATGATTTTATACTAACATTACACATCCTCTAATTGTTTGATAAAATATCCATATGTGGTTTCTTGAGGAGTTGAAGGTCCGAAGCGCGAAATATGATATGATTGATGTTATAATGATGAAAGAAGCTTATGCATATGATATAATCTATATAAAGTATTGTATTAGACCATGCTCGATCCGGGGGGACTAAGATCCTGGATAACCTTGTCGAGGGGTTTGTACCTTGATAACCGAGGTGGGAGTTTGTACTCATCAACCATGGGAGGGGTCTGTACTTTTACACCAGGGCGATAAATTGAAATTATCATCAACTATGTGAGGGGTTTTTACTATATTACGAGGGTGATGGGGTGAAACCATCATCAACCAACCAAGGGATTTGTACTTTGGAAATCTAGCTTAGTCTCTTCTACACATATGATAACCTATATGAGCATGAGTTACTTAAGCATGTTTTACTTATGCATTGATCATACATGGCATATTGTTATATTATGCCTATTGCCTATTGTTATGCATATTGATTAAGGTGCCTATCTCTTGTTGCATTGCATCCTACATAGTACATTCAAACTTACTAATGCATACTCTTGCCTACATGATATCACCATGTAGGAACCGGTGACCAAGTTGATCATCCTCCTCTTCAACGTGGCTAGATCGGTACTACCAAAGCTTGTTGGTGAGTCCTCCACTTCAAGGACCTTAGTCTATGTTGCTCTTATTATGTAATGATACATTCTTCTTTATGTTCTATTTTGAGTATGAGGGTGAGCCCAGTTGCTTGTAATGTTCCCCGCTCTTATCTATGTATTAGAGGTGTTTGTTGGACATATTATGTATCTATGATATGAGCTTTGACTCTTTGACTCTTGATTATGATATTATGCAAGCTTTCTCCTTAGTTCCTTTGCCCCTATTCTTACTTCTTATGTCTTTTATATGCTTTCGCAACCGATGATGTGTAATGACAAGTAAAGAGACTTGTTTGGGGTTCCTTCGGGTTTCCCACTCACCGTGTCACATCTAGGCTCTTGGATTAGGTCGTGACAACCTTGGTATCAAAGCACTAGGTTGATAGATCCTAGGAGTCTAACACACAACACCGATTAGAGTCGTATTCATGGTTGTGAAGCGTGCCATGACTATGAATAAGAGGCTATGAGACATTTTAGGAAATGTTTCCCTTCTTTATGTCCTATGTCATTCCATAGAGTTGTAGTGAGTTTTTCCTCCCTAATGATTTTTCTTTGCTATGCTAGATAATGCCAAACACTAGAGGAAGAAGGGCCCAAACTCCCGAGGAGTAACCTACCAATGGTGAGCTCCAAAATGCTCTCACTATGGTTTCCCAAGTTGTGGCCAACCAAGTCAATCAAGGGGCCATGCCCCTCATGCTACTACCCCATGAGCTAGGGTAAGGGATTTCATGAGGATGAATCCTCCGGTGTTCTATGGGTTAAAGGTGGATGAAGATCCACAATAGTTCATTGATATAGTCTATAAGACCTTAAATATCATGGGTGCTGGTCTGAATAAAAAGGCGGAGTTGGCGGTGTACCAACTCAAAAGGGTAGCTTAAATATAAATTGATCAATAAAAGGGTGAGATGGGAATTGGTAATGTGGTACTTTAGGAGGAGTTCAAATTGGCTTTTTTTAATCAATTTTTCTCTCTTGAGCTTAAGGAAGATAAGTTGGCAGAGTTTATGAACTTGAAATAAGGTGTTATCAATGTGAGAGAGTATGTCCTCAAGTTTTAATCAACTTTCAAAGTATGCTCCTCATTTAGTAGCCGATCCTAAATTAGGATGAATAAGTTTGTGATGGGGGTCTCCAACTTGGTAAGTGGAGAATGCTGGTCCGCCATGCTAATAAGTGACATGGACTTGTCTCGGTTGATGACCTATGCCTAACAAATGTAGGAGGAGAAATTGAGGAAGAGAAGGGGGCATGAGGCCAAGAGGGGCTGATTTGAGGGTAAATTCCAAAAGGGTGCTAGATTTTGTCAAGGCCAAAGGTCTTCTTATGCTAGGCAGTTTACCAATGACTTCCCTAGGCCTCAATGTGTTGGTGGTGTGGTTCCTATTGATGTATGCCCTAAATGTGGAAGGAGCCATGGAGGCCCATATTTTAAAGGTTCTAATGCATGCTTTGAATGTGGGGAACTTGGTCACAAGAAGGTGGATTGTCCAAGAAATCGTGGCAAATGCCGAGGTGCAAATTTAGTTCAATTGGGTAGAGGTAGTCCTTAAGGTGGTGCCCCAAGGCACAATTGGTTTTATGCTCTATATGGGAGGCAAGGGGTTGGTGAGTTTCTTGATGTTTTACCGGTATATTGAAATCTTTGACTTTGATCGATATGCTTTGATTGATCCGGGTGCCACTCTTTCTTTTGTTACCCTCTTTGTTGCCCAAAAGTTCTATGTTGACCCTAAGTTATTGCATGGGTCATATGAAGTGTCTATTCCTATTGGTGCTTCTATTGTTGCTAGGAAAGTTTATAGAAGTTATCCTATTTGCATTTTGGATAAGCTATTGCCTTGTGTTCTTGTTGAATTAGACATGGTAGATTTTGATGTCATTCTTGTGATGGATTGGTTACATGTCTACTATGCTTCTATTGGTTGTATAACCCGTAGGGTTAAGTTCCAATTCCCTAATGAACCCGTCCTTGAGTGAGAAAGTCATGATCTAGTGCTCAAAGGTAGATTCATTTATTGCACTAAAGCCTATAAGTTGATCTCTAAGGGGTGTCTTTACCATCTAGTGAGGGTTAAAGATGTAGAGTCTAAAGTCCATTCCATAGAGTCATTTCCAGTTGTAAGTGAGTTTCTTGATGTCTTCCCAAATGACCTTTCCGGTGTTCCTCCTGAAAGGGAAATAGATTTTGGTATAGACCTTCTCCCCGATACCCAACCTATCTCCATTCCCCCTTACCTTATGGACCAGGCGAAGTTAAAAGAAAATTGAAAGATTTGTTGAAGGAATTTATCAGACCTAGCCAATCACCTTAGGATGCTCCGGTGTTGTTTGTGAAGAAGAATGATAGGTCACTTAGAATGTACATTGACTACTGGCAACTTAATAGGGTCACTATCAAGAATAGCTATCCTCATCCAAGGATTGGTGACTTGTTTGACCAATTATATGGGGCTAGCTATTTCTTTAAGATTGATCTTCGGTCTAGGTATCATCAAGTGAGGGTGAGGAAATGTGATATTCCCAAGATAGCTTTTCAAAATTGAAATGGGATTGTGAGTTTGTTTTGATGTTGTTTGGATTGACCAATGCACCGACCATCTTCATAGATCTAATGAATAAGGTTTTCAAACCCTACCATGATTCCTTTGTTGTGGTCTTCATTGATGATATATTGATCTATTCACATAGTAGGGAGAAGCATATAAGGCATTTGAGGATTGTGTGTTGCAAAGATTGAGGGAGGAGAGATTATATCCAAAATACGAAAAGTGTGAATTTTGGTTGAAGGAGGTTGCATTCTTGGGTCATGTGGTGTCAGGGGATGGTATTAAAGTGGATCCTAAGAAAACTAATGTGATTAGAAATTGGCCTAGACCATTGACCCCATCCGATATTAGGAGCTTCTTGGGCCTAGCAGGTTATTATAGAAGGTTTGTGAATGGGTTCTCCTCTATTGCATCCCCTATGACAAAATTAGCTCAAAAGAAGGTTAAATTTGTGTGGACCGATGAGTGTGAGAGGAGCTTCCAAACATTGAAAGAGAAGCTTGTACTCGCTCTGATATTATCACTACCGAATGGGCTTGAGGTATTTGTGGTGTATTGTGATGCTTCCCAGGTTGGTTTGGGTTATGTGTTGATGCAAAATGGTAAGGTCATAGCTTATACTTCTAGACAACTCAAGGTACATGAAAGGAACTACCGTACCTATGATCTAGAGTTAGCTGCTGTTGTGTTTGCATAAAAGATTTGGTGTTACTACTTGTATAGGGTGCATGTGGATGTGTTCACCGATCATAAGAGCCTCCAATATGTCTTCACTCAAAAAGATCTCAACTTGAGGCCAAGCAGATGGTTAGAACTTGTTAAAAACTATGACATGAGTGTGCATTACCATCCTGGTAAGGCAAATGTTGTGGCAAATGCTTTGAGTTGGGTGTCCATGGGTAGCCTAGCACATGTTGATGGTAGTGGTAAAGAGATGGCTAGGGAGGTGCACCGATTGGCTAGACTGGGGTTAGGTTGGAAGAAGTGGGTGATGGTATTATTATTGTTGATGTATCTATGATATAAGCTTTGATTCTTTGACTCTTGATTATGATATTATGCAAGCTTTCTCCTTAATCCCTTTGCCCCTACTCTTACTTATGTCTTTTATATGCTTCCACGACTGATGATGTGTAATGACAAGTAAAGAGAGTTGTTTGGGTTTACTTCGGGTTCCCCCTTTATAGTATTACGTCAAGGCCCTAGGCTTGGGTCGTGACAATGTGTGAAACCTTTAGGTAAACCCAATCACCAACTTTGAACTCAAGGTCTCTTCTTCTTATGTCGGCATAGGATATTTGTCGACTTTGGGCCATTTTCAACCTTTCCCTAATCATGCTTACCTTCTCAAGAGCCTCCATAACCAGATCTGGTCCCAACAAAGCGATCTCACCAACCTCAAACCATTCATCCAATGATCTACAATGCCTATTATAAAGCGCCTCAAATGGAGCCATATCGATGCTGGAATGATAGCTATTGTTGTAGGTAAACTTAATTAATGGAATATGATCATCCCAGCTACCTTTAAGCTCCAACATACATGCCTTAAGCATACCCTCAAGGGTTTGGATGACCCTCTTAGCTTGGCCATCTGTTTGAGGGTGGAAGCCATAGAAAGCATAACTCTAGTACTAAGACCCCTTTGGAAATATCTCCAAAAATATGAAGTAAATTGTTCCCCACGATCCGATAAGATGGACAATGGAACCCCATGCAACCTTACCAAGTCATGGATGTATAACCTTGCATAATCTTCAGCCCCAAATGTGGTCTTAGCTTGTAGAAAGTGAGCCAATTTTATCATCCTATCAACCACAACCCAAATAGAATCAAAATCCTTTCTTGACTTGGGAAATCCACAAAATCCTTATTTATCTCCCCCATTTCCAAGTAGGAATCTCAATGTCTTGGGTTAAGCCACCCGGCCTTTTATGTTTGACTTTGACTTGTCAACAACTGTGGCAACCGGAGACGAAATTAGTAATGTACCTCTTCATGCCTCCCCACCAATACACCTCCCTCAAATCTCTATACATTTTGGTGGAACCGGGGTGGATAGAATAAGAAGAATTGTGGGCCTCATCAAGGATTTTTTCTCTCAAACCATCAACACAAGGCACACACAACCTACCTTGGTACCTAGGGGAACCATCTCCCCTATTGGGATAAAACCTCTACTTTGACTCTTTCACCAAAGCCTTTAATTCAAGTAAGGAGGAGTCAAGATGTTATTTTTCTATCACGTCATCAACCAGTGAAGATTTAGACCCATCAACGACAATAATACTATCATCACCAACCTCTTCCAACCTAACCCCCAATCTAGTCAATTGGTGTACTTTCCTTGCCATTTCCTTATCACCACCATCAAAATGAGCTAGTCTACCCATACATACCCTAATCAAAGCATCCACCACAACATTTGCCTTACCCAGATGATAGTGGACACTCATATCATAGTCTTTAAGAAGTTCTAACCATCCCTTTCGCCTCAAGTTGAGATCTTTTTCTGTGAAGACATATTGGAGGCTCTTATGATAAGTGAACACATCCACATGCACCCCATACAAGTAGTGATGCCGAATCTTTAATGCAAACACAACAACGGCTAACTCTGTATTTGGGTAGGGTAGTTCCTTTTATGTACCTTGAGTTGCCTAGAGGCATAAGCTATGAACTTACCATTTTGCATCAACACATAACCAAAAACCAACCCGGGAAGCATCACAATACACCACAAATCCCTCGAGCCCATCTGATCATAAAAATATAGGAGCGGACAAAAGCTTGCTCTTGAATGTTTAGAAGCTCCTCTCACACTCATCGGTCAACACAAACTTAACCTTCTTTTGAGTCAATTTTGCCATAGGGAAGCAATGGAGGAGAAACCATTCACAAACCTTCTATAATAACTCGCTAGGCCTAGGAAGCTCCTAATATTCACGAGGTCAATGGTCTAGGCCAATTTTTAATCACATCAGTTTTCTTTAGATCCACCTTAATACCATCCCCCGACACCACATGACCTAAGAATGCAACCTCCTTCTACCAAAATTCACATTTTTCATACTTAGTATGTAATTTCTCCTCCCTCAATCTTTGCAACACAACCCTCAAATGACCTATATGCTCCTCCCTGCTATGTGAATAGATCACTATATCATTAAGACCACAACAAAGGAATCAAGGTAGGGTTTGAAGACCCTATTCATAAGTTTTATGAAAATGTCCAGTGCTTGGTCAACCTAAACAACATCAAAACAAACTTATAATGCCCATATCTAGTCTGGATAGCCATCTTGGGAATATCACACTCCCTTACCTTCACTTGATGATAACCGAATCGGAGATCAATCTTAGAGAAATGGCTAGCCTCTTGCAATTGGTCAAACAAATAGTCAATCTTTGGAAAAGGATAACTATTCTTAATGGTAACCCTATTGAGTTACCGGTAGTAAATACACATCCTAAGGGACCCATCCTTATTTTTCATAAATAACACCGGAGCACCCCAAGATGATTGGCTAGGTCTAATAAATCCCTTCTCCAACAAGTCCATCAATTCTTCCTTCAAGTCCTTCAACTTTGTCGGGGCCATACAGTAAGGGGGAATATAAATAGGTTAAGTATCGGGGAGGAGGTCTATGCCAAAGTCAATTTTCCTTTTGGGAGGAATACCAGGAAGATCATTTGGGAAGACATCAAGAAACTCATTTACAACCGGGACCAACTCTATGGGATGGACTTTAGACTCCACATCCCTAACTTTCACAGGATGGTAAAGACATCCTTTATAGATTAACTTATGGGCTTTAATTCAAGAGATGAATCTATCCTTGACCACCACATCTTGACTTTTCCACTCAAGGACAGGTTCATTTGGAAATTGTTGTTTGACTGTATTTGTTCTACAATCAATAGAAGCATAGTATACATGTAACCTATACATCTTGAGAATGACATCAAAATCAACTATGTCTAATTCAACAGATCACAAGGCAATAATTTATGCAAAATGCAACTAGGACAACTTATATAAACTTTTTTAGCAATAATAGATGTACCAATAGGAGTAAACACTTCATATGACTTATGCAACAACTCGGAGCCAATATGAAACTTTTGGGCAACAAAGGAGGTGACAAAAAAAGAGTGGTACCCAGATCAATCAAAGCATATACATCAAAGTCAAAGATTTTCAATATACCGATAATAACATCAGGAACCTCACCAACCTCTTTCCTCCCATATAGAGCATAAAATCGATTGTTCCTTAGAGCACTACCTTAATGACCACCCCTACCCAATGGGACCGTATTTGCACTCTAGCCTTTACCATGGCTTCTTGGATAATCCACCTTTTTGTGACCAAGCTCCCTACACTCAAAGCATTCGTTAGAATCTTTCATGCATGGGCCTTTATGATTCCTTCCACATTTAGGGCACACATCAATAGGAGCCGCACCACAAACACCTTGAGACCTAGGGAGGTCATTGGCAAACCCACTATTAGTAGCATGAGAAGACCCTTGGCCTTGATGGAATGTAGCACTTTGGAACTTACACTCAAAACGGGCACTCTTGGCCTCATGACCCCTTCTTTTCCTCAACTTTTCCCCCTCCCTTTGCTCCGCATATGTCATCAATCAAGATAAGTCCATGTCATTAATTAGCATGGTGGACCGACATTCTTCACTCACCAAGTTGGAGACCCCCATCACAAACTTATTCATCCTAGATCTAGGATCGACCATCAAATGAGGAGAATATTTTGAAAGTTGATTGAAATTGAGGGCATACTTCCACACACTCATGGAATCTTATTTCAAATTCATAAATTCTACCAAATTTGCTTCTCTAAGCTCAAGAGAGAAGAACTGATTAAGAAAACCCAATTTGAACTCCTCCCAAAGCACCATATTACCATTTCCCTTCTCTCTCTTCCATTGGTCATACCATATTTAGGCTACCCCTTTGAGTTGGTACGCTGCCAACTTCGCTTTTTCATTAGGCTCAATGCCCATGATAGTCAAAATCTTGTGGACCTTATCAATGAACTCTTGTGGATCTTCATCCACCTTTGACCGATAAAATATCGGTGGATTCATCCTCATGAAGACCCATACCTTAGCTCCAGGGGTATCATGAGGGTCTTGGGCCTCTTTATTGACTTGGTTGGCCACAACTTTGGCAAGCATAGTGAGACCATCCTGGAGCTCACCATTTCTATGTTACTCCTTGAGAGTTTGGTCCCTCCTTCCTCAACTGTTAGGCATGATCTAGCATAACAAAGAATAATCGTTAGGGGGTGAAAAACTTTCCACAACTCTATAGCATGACTTAAACATGGAAAAGGGAAACATTTTCTAAAATGCCTCATAGCCTCCTATTCATAGTCATGGCGAGCTTCACAACAATGAATAAGACTCTAATCAACGTGTGTGTTGGACTCTGAGGATCTATCAACTTAGTGCTTTGATACAAAGTTTTTAGCAACCCAAGCATAGGGCCTAGACGTGACATGGTGAATGGGGAAACTGAAGGGACCCCAAATAAGCCTTTTAACTTATCATTATACATCATTGGTTATGAAAGCATATAAAAGACATAAAGAGTAATAATAGGGGCAAAAAGGACTAAGGGGAAAGCTTGCATAACATTATAATCAAGAGTTGAAGAGTCAAAGCTCATATCATAGATACATAGCATGTCCAACAAATACCTCTACTACTTAGATAAGAGCGAGGCCCAAGACAAAGTAACCTGGCTCACCCTCACAGTCAAAATAGAATATAAAGAAGAGAGTCTCAATAAGTAAAAAGAGAAACATAGATAAATGTCCCCAGAATAGAGGACTCACCAACTAGATTGAGTAGCACCGAACTAGTCATATGGAGGATGATGATCAACTTGGGTTCGTTTTACATGGTGAAATCATGTAGGCAAGAATAGACGTTAGTACCTTTGAATGTACTAAGTATGTAGGATGCAATGCAATAAGAGATAGGCATCACAATCTTAATGCATAACAATAGGCAATAGACATAATATAACAAATGGATTATATGACCAATGTTCAAGTAAAACATGCTTAAGTAACTCGTGCTCTTATAAAAGGATATTATATGTGTAGAAGAGACCAAACAAGATTTTCAAAGTACATACCCCTTGGTAGGCTGGTGATGATCTCACTCCATCACCCTAGTGGTGATGTACAAACCCCTCACATAGTTGATGATAATCTCACCCTATCATCCTGGTGATGAACTGCAAATCCCTCACATGGTTGATGAGTACAAACCCCCACCTCGGTTACCCGGACTCTTAGTCCCCCTGAATCGGGCATGGTCTGATGCAATACTTTATATAGAATATATCATATACACAGACTCTTTTCATCATCATATAGTCACTCATATCTTATCTCATGCTTTGGACCTTGAATTCCTCAAGAAACCATATCCAGACATTTTATCAAACACTTAGAGGGTGTATAGTGCTAGTGTAAAATCATGCAATTCAAGAGTAAAATCATGCTAGTAAATTCAATGTAAAAAGCATCAATAGATACTTGGTAACACCCTCAAGAAATAAACATCAAAACTCTTCACTAATTCTTTCAATAGATCTTAGACTCATAACTCAAAATATGGTAAAGTAGTCACAATTTCACATGCTCAAATATAGGGTGCAGTGATTTTCATAATAATCAATACCCATTAATAAATCACCTTTAAATGATACAATTTATAAGAAAAGAAGGCTTGGGTTTCATGGGTGAGAGGAACCCATGAAAGAAACTCACTTACTTTAGCTTGGAGATGAACTTGGTGAAGATTGGAGGTGGTGACTTGAAGCTTGAAGAAGAACCTTAAAAGGAATCCTTAGATCCAGAAGAGGTTTTGAGACTTGAATTTAGGAGTGAAAATATGGATAAGTGTTTGAGTGAGTATTGGAGAATGTTTTGGATTATATGAGGGTGAAATATGGATAAGTATTGGTATTTTCACATTTGAAAACACTCAGGCCCAAGACTTGAGATAGAAAAATTGGACAAAAAGTACATAGGAGAGCGCCCTTGGCGCGTCACTCCAGGGGCATGGATCGTCTTTGGAAATTGCATTTTTTTGATTTTAAAATTTTGATATGATTTCTCTTAAATTGAGGTTAGACCCCCCCTCCCCCTTAATTTTGACCCTCTGAACAAGAATATGAAGTCGAATTTTTGATATCGCACATGAATTTTGAGATATATGGAAAATACAATTTCAGACACTTTCAAGGCACATTTTTGGGTACTTTTTGGGGTCGTTTCACCCTAAGGACAGAGTTTTTGAAATGTATCTAACATGCAATTGATCACATATAAGATAATTCTTCAAAATAAAAATAGAAAATGATCAAAATGGTCATAATTAAGAGGTAATGTGCTCTTAAAGTTCTTATGACATAATACTTAATGAAACCTTATTAGAGGGGTAGCTACCTGAAAATAATGAAGTGAGGAGATCTCAACAAGTTATATCGCATTGGAAACTGACAAAAAAGATTTTCTTGATGATATCTTTAATACAATATAGCTCAATATTATAAAATGTTATGAGGATCTAAACTCTATGGTATATTAAAGCATGTTCTAATTATCAAGTGGAATGATGCATCTTGGTAAGCGTAAAGCTTATTTGACTTAAAATTTATATGAAAGACTGAAAGCATTTGAAGGACTTAAAATGTATGTAGCATATACAAGTTCCTATAATCTTTATATTGATTAAATTAATCAATAATATTTCATATTATCATGCAAATTGATAACTTGAATTAAAACTCTTGAAGAGTTTTCAAAAAGCAATAGATCGTTTACTTAAAATAGGTCAAAGTGAGGAACTTGCAAAACTCTTTAATCCTAAAGAAAGGATTCATAAAAGGAGATAGAACAAAGCATATTTCGCCAAATCTTTCTACACATATGAGACCCAAAAGAATGGTGATATAAATATGCAACAGATTCAGTCGAGCGATAATGTGGTTGATTTTTCAACAAATCTCTTCCAACTGCAACTTTTAATAAAATAACACACAAGATTGGGATGCGAAAATTCAAGTCTTTGGAGAGATGTTCTCCTTAGGGGGAGTTCATACGCGATATACTCTTTTTTCCTTACAAGGTTTTGTCCTATTGAATTTTATTTTTAAGATTTTTAATGAGACATCCAAAATGCGTATTATTAGATATGTGTACTCTTTTTCCTTCACTAAAATTTTTTTCCACTGGATTTTATCTTGTAAGAGTTTAACGAGGCTCATAATCCATCTAATAGACATTCAAGGGGGAGGGGAGGGGAGTGTTATAAATATATTTTATTTATAATGAATGTCTATTATGTAGATTCCTTTACGAATTAGAAATTCTACTTGAAGATCAAGTCAGTTTTCTTGCTTGGAGACCAAGTTAGTTATTCCCTATAAATATAAGGATTTCTCTCAATGTAAAATATATCCGAATATTCTTCAAGAGGAATAACAAACCTTCTCTCTTCTCCCCTACTTTCTTCTTCTTTTACTTTATACTTTCATAACACTAATATATTTTTTAAAGCACCAAATTTAATATATTTAAAGGGTAATGTAGTAATATTATCCCTATTATCTATTAATTTTAAGGTGTGTGCCAAGTCAATAGTGAATAATTATGGTTGGATAGAGGAAATTGTAACATTAGCGCCAATTTCATGTAATTTGACATTGTTGTGATATTTAAACAGTGGGATGTGAATTGGCTTCTTTTTATTTTTAGTTTAATAGTTAATCATAACTAATTTGAAATCGAGCATGACCCGAGAAGGTTAGTGAAGCAAAATAGAGCATTATTCAATTTAAGTAAAGACAAATATATAAAGGGTCATTTGATAGCTGGTTATAGTTACGCAGGTACTAGTAATAAAGGTACTAGTTACTATCACGATCCAAGCCTACAACCTAGTCGTAACACGATAAATGAGCTTTTTGAAGGAACTCCAAACTAGCCTTCTTAGCATGTCATAAGCATACAAGGTAAACAAGAACAAAACATGATAAACAAAAGCTAATCATAGCATAGACATAAGCATAAGAGTCATACAAGACATAAGAGAAATACAAGTCTTGAATCAAATATAATATGTCTGACATAGCCTCTAAGTGATGAACATAGATTGGGGATCAGACAGGTCCTAGCTCACCCTCAACATAAAGTAAAGATTACCTTAAAGTAAATAAGCTAAAAGTAATAGGGTCCATCCCTGAAGCATGAGGACTCACTCAATTCAGATTTGCAAGTGCCCTAGATCTAGCCATGGGGTTAAGGAGGATGGTCACCTTCACTAACATTGTGATACAATGTAGGTAGAAAATATGCATTAGTACATTTGAATGTACTAAGTATGCGGATATATATTACAATATGAATATATAGTCATGTTTAATATAAATTATCGTTAGTCATTATAAGTCATCAAACCTTATACTTGTAGCCATCATCTCAAACCTGTCATGATCTCATAATTCTGTTATCATGCATAAGAGTAACTCATTTCATGTTAGTGTCCTAGGTCACCTTTTGAGAATCCTAAATCTCCCCCTCTCAAGGACCCCAAATCAACCTCCAGGTCCTAATTTTCCATTATGGTCTTAGGTAGCCTTTTTGGAATCCTAAATATTCCCCTTGGGGATCCCAGGTCAACCTTAAGGTCCAAGATCCCCTTCTCATAGCATAATAGAATCTTATGTCACATTTTTGGAACCTTGGATCTCCCCTTCTCAGGATCCTAGGTCAATCCTTAAGGTCCTAAATCCTCTAATCACATTCATAATGCTCATAATCGTATTTATGTCAAAATCATATTCATGTCCATAACTATATTTATGTTCATTGTCAAAATCTCATATAAAAATCTTGTACATACATGATCATGTGATGAGAGTGAGAGCATATCATCGATATATAAACATCAAGTTCAAATCATGATAATTGAGTGAAAACATGCATAAATCTTGAATATAAGAGTATCTGAATTACAATTGAAGTTACCCATATATAATTTCATATTCATCAAGTCATAATAGTTGAAATCTCAAAATTGACTTTCTTTCTATTTAGAATAGAAAACTATTGATACGTCTTATGGCACTGAAATCTGGCAATAGTAGCATAATCACACTACTCTAATTAAAGAAACTAAATCAAAATAAATGAAAGCCAAATATTCTTTCTTCAAAATCTACAATACATACTCATTTTCTATAAGATGTTTGGAATCCCTTATACCACATAGCATGTAAACCAACATAATTGAAATTAATTCATGCTTATTTCATAGTTTGAACATAACCCATATCATAATCATAATAATTGAAAATCAAATCCTGAAAACCTAATTAATCATAACTTGAAATTACATGAATTAGATGAAAAATAGGTTAGGCTCCATAATTGAAAGGAGATCGTGGATGAATCGCACATAACTTAGTTTGAATTGAAGAATTTGAGGTGAAATAGGCTTGAAACTTAAAGGCATTGAAGATCACTTGACTTGAACTTGAATATTTGAGAGTGTTTTTGGTGAGTAAAATTGAGAGTACAAGTGTTATAAGTGCATGAAAGTTAACTAATTTAGGAGGGAATAATAGTCTAAAATCATCCATAAGATTGTTAGAAAATAGAAAAAAGACCATAGTAACCATATGTAATATGCAAGGACTGTTTGTCACGACCCAAGCCTAGGGCCTAGACATGACCGGTAAATGGAGAACCTGAAGGAACCCTAAACAACCCTCATAGCATATCATTACACATCCTTGATCGCGGAAGCAATGTAAAAGAACATAAGAAACATAAATAAGGGAAATTGAGAATAAGGGAGAGAGATTAGTACTTAAGTAACGTATAATTTTAGAAAACAAGGGCAAGGGACTAAGGGAAAAAGCTTGCATAACATTATTATCAAGAGACAAAAGAGTCAAGTCTCAAATCATAGATAGATAGCATGTCCAGCAACACCTCTACTACATAGATAGGAGAGGGGCAAGACAAGCAACCAAGCTTACCCTCATAGTCAAAATAGGACATAAAAAAAGAGTGTCTCAATACATAATAAGAGAAACATAGACTAGGGTTCCTGAAGTGGAGGACTCACCACTAGCTTGAGTAGCACCAATCTAGCCACGCGGAGAAAAACAATGATCAACTTGGGCACCAGTTTCTACATAGTGATATCATGTAGGCAAGAGTATGCGTTAGTACGTTTGAGTTAAGTATGTAGGATGCAATGAAACAAGAGATAGGTATCATAATTAAAATGCATAATAATAGGCAATAGGCATAAAATAATAATATGGCATGAATGAACAATCAGTAAGTGAAACATGCTTAAGTAACTTATGCTCATATAGAATATCATTTATGTAGAAGAGACTAAGCTAGATTTTCAATGTACAAACCCCTTGATAGGTTAGTGATGATGCCATCCCATCACTTATGTTGTGGGGTACAAATCCTTCACTAGGTTGGTGATAATGCCGCCCCATCACCCAAGTGGAGAAGTACAAATCCTTCACTAGGTTGATGAGTACAAACCCCCGTCTAGGTTAGTGATATTGTCGCCCCATCACTAGGTGGAGAAGTATAAACCCTTCACTGTACAAACCCCTATCTAGGTTAGTGATGATTCCGGCCCATCACTAGTTGGAGAAGTACAAACCCTTCACTAGGTTGATGAGTACAACCAATCCCCCAATCTAGGTTATCTAGGTTCTTAGTCCCCCCGGATTGGGCATGGTCTAATGCAACACTTTATATAGAAGTTATCATATACATAAGCTCATTTTATCATCATATAGTCAATCACATCATATCTCATGCTTTGTACCTGCAATTCCTCAAGAAACCATAACCGAACATTTTATCAAACACTTGGCGAATGTGAAATGGTAGTATAAGATCATGCCATTTAAAGATAAAATCATGCTAGAAATCCATTGTAAAACCATCAATCAACACCTTGCAACATCCTCAAACAATATACATTATAACCACTCCTCAAATCTTACAGTAGATCAAAGATTTATAGCTCCAAACATAAAACAATAGTCACAATTTCACATAGCTTTAACATAGTGTGCGGTGAATTTCATAATAAATAAGACCCATTTGTAAATCAACTTTAAATCATGCAAATTGAGTAAAAAAGAGGTTAGGGCACCATGGGTGAAAGAACCCAATATGATTAAAAACTACAAACCTTAACTTTGGAGAAACTCTTGGTGAATATTGGAGATGGAGACTTGAAGCTTGAAGGAGAACCTTGAAATCCGGATGAAGGTTTGAGTCTTGTATCTTGAAAGAAATATAGGACTAAGGGTTTGAGTGAGTATTGGGAAATGTCTTAGGTGATATGAGGGTGAAATAATGCTAAGTATAGGTGTTTTCTCGTGTGGGAAGGCTTAGGCCTAAGACTTAAATGTCTTGGACTGAAAATTAAAAACTAGACAGAAAATATATTAGGACGTGTCGCTCCCCAAACGCGGATCAATACTGTTTTTGTCAAACTTTGAAATTTCAAAATTCGCTACGGTTGTTCTAAAATTGGGGTTAGACCCCTCTTTACTAAATTTAACCCTCTAAACAAGAATATAAAGTCGAATTTTCTATATCACGCATGAATTTTGAGATATGTATAAATTATGATTTCAGGCACTTTCGAGGCACATTTTCGGGCACTTTTTGGATCGTTCCACTGCCTAGGCAGTGCACCATCACAACATACACACCATGAACTGTGGTGTGCACCATGACCCATGGTGGGGTCCATGGTGTGAGGCCTTGACAAAATTTTGAGGGGCTAAGGGAGGGATTACCACCACTATAATACCCCAGTTTAATATCCTAAGAGCGCAGAAAAGTTAGCCTGAAAAATGACTTGAAGTTATTGTACGAGGAGACTTATGACTCGTAGAAATAATAATGGACTATAGGTGGACTCATCGATGAACACCATAAGGAAAAGACTTTTAAGGACCATTTCTGCAAGAAGAAAAATGAATCCGATCGTTATAAACACACTTATAGTGATCAATTTTTTTTCAGTCGTTATAAATATACGTATAGCGACCAAATTTTTTTCTGATCATTACAAATATACTTATAGAGAGCAATTTTTTCAATCATTATAAATACACTTATAGTGACCAAATATTTTTTTGGTCGGTATAAATACACTTATAGTGACCAAATATTTTTTTGGTCGTTATAAATACACTTATATTGACCAAAATTGTTTTTCGGTCGTTAAAGATAAATTTTAATCGAACATTAAAGGGGGAGTAAATTTAATCATTAAAAAATATAACATCTCGTTATTAAAACATATTAGTTAGAATTTTAATTAATAAGAGTGCAAAGAGATCAAACCAAATCAGGTTATAAGTATAACACGTGACCTTTTATTAATCATTCCCACATTCTGATCAGAATCCACCATCTTTTATAATTTTGCTTATTTCATAATAAAAAAAATTTAATAAAAAGAAATATATTAATGTATTATTTTGTAATAACTCTATCCATCATATTATTATAGTCAATTATATAAAATTTTGAAATATTATAAAAGCATTTAATTATAATCTTTTTGGCATAATTTTTTAACTTAAATATTTTTTGATATAGTTTCCATATATTTTTATTTTGAGACACAATTTATTCATCTTTATTTGACCTTTTTAAAAATGCAAGATGAAGTAGGTCAAAACAAAAAATTATAATAAAACAAAAAATTAAAAATAGAAGTAATAATATTAAATATAAAATTATGAGCTTATGAGATTAATTTAGGGTAGAAAAGTTATATAAATGTCACTCTCTGGGAGGGTACCCTTGGCTTTGCCCAAAACATAAAGAACCATTGCTAATTCCCCAAGAGAATCACCTAGCCTCATCGTCACATCTTACTAGACAGTGGAATAATAGTCAAATAACATCATTAAGAATGATAAATATGTCATAAAATAACCCCCAAATAATTCAAGTTTTGAAGATAAAATACTCAACAATCTCTACTCAAGCTCTATGAAGCCTCAACCTCTAAACGTCTAGATGGTACCATGACAAGCCATGGCTACCCAACTTAAAGAACATAGAAAATAATAGTGAAATAAAAAGAAGGCTCCTCTGAATGGAAAAGAGGCTCACCAAGTCTGGAAATCAAGAACTTTGAACTTCAATGGTGTACCTGCTGAAGTCCTCTATCACCCATGTCTACATCATTAACGATGCAGGCCCAAATGGACGTCAGTACATGAAATATACGAGTATGTAAAATAACTTAAGAAATAAATAAGGATCAAAGTCAATCAAATAACTTGATCAAGACCCAGCAGATCCACTTCATAACTCAACTCAAATGAATGATGCAAGTTAAAGTTTCGAAAACCATGCTTTAGGATTTGATTCAATGTTCAATGCAACTCGATTTCAAAAATCATATTATATTAACTCAAGTGTTGCTTAGAAGTTTCTTTAACCAACAAAAATCTCCACCACCATGAGTTTTGGTGATACACAATAATGCTGACGTCGTTGCCACGCTCTTCCTAAACTTGAGAAGGTAGAGGACACCAACCTCTTCCTCTCTCTCTTGAATTCTAAGAGAGTCTCGATCTATTGGGACATGGGCCATCAGAGTTAACTGCATGACCATCTTACATTGGCAATGTAGTTCTGGGATGATTTCTCTCACCTAACTAGGTACTCAATACTCCTTCAAAGACTCAAATATGCTCACTAACATCAACTCAATTCATCTGAAACCAGCTCATCATCAACTCCCTTAAGTAACTCTCTACAACTTAGAATTGGAACTCAATGCCATGCATCTCAAGATTCTAACTCACATCATGCATGATTCTCATAAATTATGGTCAAGTAAAATCGTATCATCCATGCTTAACACATAAGACATAATAGGTATTCATCACATGCACATATGAAACAAAAAAATGAAATCCTCAGGCTCAATTTACTCAGTTTAGGAAATTAGCTTCACAATCATCATTCAATTAGCATACAAGGAAAGAAATCAGTTCTTAGGGATAGGATATAAAGCATATGATTAATATTCCTATTTCTTGACATTAATAATCCAACTCATCGATTTACTCAATTACTTTCATGCAGACTCAACCATGAATAGAGACTTAGAACTCAAGATCACAGGATTTATATCATTTGGTTATTACTTATGAAATTTAGTCAAGTAGACGAAAAGGGTGCATGGATGAACTCAACCCAATACTTTAGGCAGCCTTACATACCTGAAATTGAAGAATGATGTAATTCCTCCACAAGAACTCGACCTCAACCACAGGAATCCTTACTTCTCTTTTTCTTCAAGAACACTAAACTAACTTGCGTAAAAGGCTTTAAAATGATTGTACAAAATCCTTTTCGACTAAAAATGATCTATTTAATCATGGTTTAAGTTTAGGAGGGATTGGAAAAGGTCTAGAATAATCCTCATAAAATAAAAGAAAAAGTTTTCCTTGAAAAACATACCCTGTCACCTTTGAGAAATTTTCTGAATGAGTTTTCGAATCCCACAAAAACTTTTTATTACAAAACTAAGTACTGGTCTGTGGCAGGTGCGTATCACACACATGTCGTGCACCCTCTCTGGTTCTCATTCTCGCAACAAAAAATTATCTTTTGATCTAGTTGATCTAAAAATCAACCGAGACCACTTCCCCAATAAATTTTCATGCTAATCACATATTGAGTCATGAATTTTTCATCGGAGCATGGGAAGACACGTTATGTGCACATATCTCTTCTAGGGGTATTTTGATAATTTTATTGAGTGTTACATTTTCTCCTTCTTAGAATCATTCATCCTCAAATGAAGTGTGGAGATGGATCTCAAGGAATAAATAGACTCATGACGCATCTCCATACTCACTTAATAACTCAAACTCTCGATTACTCCTCAACCTCAACAAACTCTACTCGGACTCAAGAATAGACATATCAACTCAAAAATAGAAACATCAATTTAAGACAAGGGCAAGGAAATTACCTTCAACATTCTCATCATTGGGCATGAATAGATGTAGATATTTGACTCTCAACTCTTCTTTAGGTTCTCATGTGACTTCCTCAACGAATTGATTTCTCCACAAGACATTGACTGAGGCGAGCTTTTTGGTTCTCAACTTGAGAACTTGATGATCAAGGATCTGGAATGGGATCTCTTCATAGGAAAAGCTATCCTTTACTCCAATGCTCTCAACAGGGATTACCAAGGCAGAGTCTCCCAAGCATTTGTTTAATATTGAGACATGAAATACCAAATGAATCGCATCTAATTTTTAGGGTAACTCTAACTCATACACAACCTTATCGATTCTCCTCATGATCTAATAAGGGCTAATATATCGGGGATTCAATTTCCCTTTCTTCCCAAACCTTATGACACCCTTCATGGGTGATACTTCCAAGTACACCCAATCACTTACCTCAAACTCTAAGTCTCTTCTCCTCACATCATGTAAACATTTTAGAGACTTTGTGCAGTCTTCAACCTCTCTTTAATGACCTTTACCTTCTTCACCGATTAGTGGACAAGATTAGGTCCAATTGACTCTGCTTCTCCAACCTCAAACTACCCAACTGGTGATCTACATCTCCTCCCATACAAAGTTTCATAGGGAGTTATTTAAATGCTTGCATGATAATTATTGTTATATGCAAATTCAATCAATGGAAAGTGATCATCTCAATTTACTTTGAAATCAAGTACACAGGTTCTCAAGATGTCCTACAATATCTGTATTATATGCTCCACCTGGCCATCTGTCTATGGATGAAAGGTTGTACATAGATTCACCTTACTACCTAATCATTTTGTGAAAGATCTCTAAAATTAGGAGGTGAATTGAGCTTCTCTGTTTGAGATGATCGACAAGGGAGCCCTATCCAACCTCACAATCTCTTGGATGTAGAAATTTGCATACTCCTCTACAATGTTAGTCATCTTGATTGGTAAGAAGTGAGCTAATTTGGTCATCTTGTTCATAATCAGCTATATTGAATCATGCTACTTTCGGGACCTCGGTAGATTGGTAATGAAGTTCGCATTGATCCTCTCTCACTTTTATTCAGGAATTTCAAAGTTCTATGCTAATATGCACGACCTTTGTTGCTCAACCTTAACCTGTTGACAATTTGGACACTTGAAAACAAACCCAGCAAGATCCCTCTTCATCCCATTCCACGAATAGACTTCCCTCAATCCGTCGTACATCTTGGTAGAGCCTGGATGAATGGAATATCTAGAGTTATGGGCTTTTAACATGATTCTTTCTCATACTCCATCAACATCTAGAATACACAATCTATTCTAGTATCTCAACACCCCATATCCTCTTTAGAGAAGACCATCACCTTCCATTTATGGACAACCTCCTTCCATTGGAGTATGATGGGATCTCAATCTACTTCTCTTTTACCTCCGATACTAGAGATGCTGTAGACCCATTCTGAATATTGACCCCTCCCTCAACATTCTCTCAAGTTGAACTTCTAGTCAAGCCAATTGATGCACCTCTTTCACTAACTCCTTCTTTCCCTCCTCAGCATGGGACATGCTGCCTATGGACAACCTACTAAGAGTGTCAACCACAATATTAGCTTTACTTGGGTTGCAGAGAATGCTTACACTTGAGCAATGCAAACTATCTTCTTTGTCGCAAGTTTAGCTCTTTTTGACTGAAGGCATACTGCAAGCTTTTGTGGTCGGTAAAAACATCGACATACATTCCATATAAGTAGCAGCGCCATACTTTAAGTGCAAACACTACCGCTGCCAACTTAAGATCATAGGTCGGATAGCTCCTCTCATGAACCATAAGTTGTCTAGAAGCATAGGCTATCACTTTCCCCCTCTACATCTGAAACGCCCCAAAAATAGGCTTCGAAAATACCCATAATTATCATTTCCATATACTTAAAAATTCATGCCTGGTATAGATAATTCAACTTGACATTCTTGATCAAGGGAAAAATTGAGTGGGAAATAAGTATAACACCAGCTTTGGAAGACTCGTAGTGAAAGATAATTTTTGCCAAAATTTCAAAAAATAGTAAGGGTTCGTGATACCTCCATGATGCAGACCTATCGCGGAGATATGCTTGCACTTCCTTAATATTCCTATTTTAGCCTAAGACATTGGGGTCTTGGCCCCATGCTCATTTATGCAGAAAAAAGCACCTATACTTAGTTATTTTTTAACTCTATATCACTCAAGACCCTCTTAAAACCTTCTCTAACACTTAACCAAATATTTCATCCAAATTCAAGTGTACCAAGCTTAATTTCGAATCTCAAACTCAATTCAAGCTTCAAGTCTCCTTCAAGTCTACATCAAGAAAACCAAAGTTTAAGGTATGTGAGTTTCAGCCATTGGGTCCTTTCACCCATGGAGCCCAACCTTCCTTTTTATGAAAATTGCATGTTTTCAAGTGGTATCATCTATGAGTATCTCTTATAATGAATTTTGATTATAAATTATGTTGGAGTTTTTATGAAATGTTGATTGATTATATATGTTTACCTATTACAAGTCTATACTATGAATTGGTTTTTTCTATTGAGACTATTCATGTTTTGAGCTATGAAACTATGTTCTATTATGAGATTTGATGATGGATTTTAAGATATCTTACATTAGGGTTTTACCATATATTGGTGGGTTATTTTACATTACATTTGCCCATATTATTTTATTCTTGAATTGTATGATTTTGAACTAGCATTACACATTCACAAAGTGTTTAATAAAAGGTCTTGATAAGGATTCTCAAGGTGTTGATGGTCTATTACATGGTTTATAAGTCAAGTGAATCTATGGTGATTAAGGGACTGTATGTATGTATTGAATTCATGAAAATTATCTCTAGTATTTCAAGTTGATCAATCCTTGTCAGGGGGTACGATGCCCGTACTACCATGTTGAGGGGTAGATACCTTGACCACCTTATCGGGGGTGCCATGTCTAGAATAACATGTTGAGGGTTAGATATCTTTCCCACTTTGTAGAGGGGTTACATGTCTGTACTACCATATTGAGGGGTATATACCTTGACCACCTTATTGGGGGGTGCCATGCCCGTACTACCTGTTGAGTGGTAGATGCCTTCACCACCTTGTTGGGGGTGCCATGTCCATTCTACCATGTTGAGGGGTAGATACCTCGACCACCTTATTGAGGGGGTGATATTCCATGGATTCCAAGTAGTAGTTACTTGGTCTATAATTATGGTCTCTTTCTACACATGTAATCTATATTTGCAAGTTATATGATTTACAAGCATGTTTTACTACAAGCATTGATCATGCATGCCGTATTGGTATTATGCTTATCCATTGCTTATGATTATGCATTTTGAATTATATTGCCTTACATCTTGTTTCATTGCATCTCATATACTTAGCACATTCAAATGTACTAATGCATATTCTATGCCTATATGATGTTACTATGAGCACCTGTCGGTCATTCTCCACATGGCTAGTTCAGTGCTTTGGAAGATAAGCTTTGGTGAGTCCTCAAGTCAAAGGGGCACTAACTATGCTATTCTTACTATTGATGTCTCATTTTGTTAATCATTTGATACTATGAGGGTGAGCCTATAAAGTGTAGCCCTAATTTATGTTAGAGGTGTTGTTGGAAGAATTGATGTACTCATGGTTTGAGCTTTGACTCTTTTACACTTTATAAATATCAAGACTTCCCTTAGTCCTTTTCCCCTTATTTATATCTCTTGTTAATGTTATTTTGCTTCCGCAACCAAGGTTGTGATTTTTATGCTAAGAGACTTGTTTAGAGTTCCTTCAGGTTCCTCATTCACGTGTCACATCTAGGCCCTAGGTTTGGGTTGTGATGAACTTGGTATCAAATCAGTAGATTGTCAATGGTCCTCATAATCCAATATATCACATCGATTAGAGTTTTATTCATGGTTTTGAAGCATGCCATAACTATGAATGGGAGGCTATGAGGTATTTTAGAAAATGTGTCACTTCTTCATGATAGATATCATACGATAGAGTTAAGTCCACTAAGACTTATTTCTCATTCTTGTTCATTACGTTTCAGAACATATCTTAAGCTATTCAAGGTTAGTGAATAAGGTGGTGACTATCTCTCACATGAGCATCAACTTCCCAATGGTGACATGTCAAATATGGAGGTTTGTAATGCTCTATGGCTATTGCCCAAGGTTGTAACTGGTCAACTCAATCAACAAGTGGGTGCTCCCGAAACTTTAAGGGGTAAGAGAAAGGAGAGGAGGCTAAGAGGGACCGAGTTGGTGGTGCCTCATCTTCTACTAGTCTACCAATTCCCAAGTACAAGGAGAAAAAGATCCTTTTTTCCACTTGTCAAGGGTGTGGCAAAAAACATCAAGGGGAGTGTTTAGAGGGAATTAAGGGTTGTTTCAAATATGGCGGTGTTTAGCATAAGATGAGGGAATGTCCCGTGACCTCCAAGGTAGGGAGAAGAATGTCTCAACTTGAAGGTAGGCTTCTGTATGCTAAGCCTAGTAGCAATGGTGGAGCAACCCTAAAATGACCCCAAAAAGTATCTGAAAATGTGCCTCGGAAGTGACCGTAATCGTAACTTCCATATATCTCAAAATCCATGCGTGATATCAAAAATTTGACTTCATATTCATGATCAGGGGAAACATTAAGTGAGAAATGCTTCTAACCCCGATTTTAGAGCAACCATATAAAAATTTTATTTTCCCCAAAATTCCTTATCTAGAATTGATCCATGTACCTAGCGTAATATGGCCATGGTGCAGACCTGTGTAATGTTTTGATCCGCATTGGGTCCGCATCACAATCTAGACACGAACCTATATATTTTTTGCCAGTTTTTCTTACCTTGGTCCAACACCTTGAGGCCTTGGGCCTAAGCCTTTCTATGCATAAAAAACATCTATAGTGAGTCATTTTTCAACCTCATATCATTCATACATTCCCCAATAGTCTCTCAAACACTTAGACAAATATTTCACTCAAAATTTAAGTGTCCTAATCTCTTTTTGGATCTAAGGATTTCTCCCAAGGTTCAAGTCTTCTTCAAGGAAATCTCCAAAGTTAAGGTATGTGGCTTTCCACCATTGGGTCATTTCACCCGTGGTGCCTAACCTTCCTTTTTACCTAAAATGCATATTTCTAAGTTGATTTAATTATGGGTATTACTTACTATGAATTTGACTATAAACTATGTTGGGGTTTCATGAACTTGTGACTGTTTAAGCATTTTTTGAGCTATGAATCTATGATCCATTGTGGGTTTTGATGGAGGTTTTTGATGTATCTTGCATGAGGGTATTTACCAAGTGTTGGTGGGTGGTTTTATTTTGAGTTTTATTGCATGATTTATCTCTTGAATTGTATGATCTTACACTAGCATTACATACCCGCCAAGTGTTTCATAAAACGTCCAGTTTTGGATTCTTGATTCATTGATGATCCATTACATGACCTATCATTTGAATGAATTTATAAAGAGAAAGCAATGTTTATATGAGTTGTTTCAATGAAAATTACTTATAATATTGTAAGTTGACCATGCTTAGTTGAGGAGGTGATGCCTCAATCACCAGGGATGGTAGGGTGAGACAACCATCAACCAATTGAGGGGTTGATACTTCAATCACCATGGGTGGTAGGGTGAGAGAACCATTAACCAATTGAGGTGTTGATATCTCAATCACCATGGATGGTAGGGTGAAATAACCATTAACCAATTGAGGGGTTGATACCTTTATCACCATGGATGGTAGGGTGAGACAACCATCAACCAATTGAGGGTTTGATACCCCAATCACCATGGCTACTAGGGTGTGACAATCCATCATAATGTTGGTCTATTCTTACATATATAATATGTTCTATATAAGTATGTTTTACTTCTAGCATCATTCATACATGTCATATTGTTATTGTGCTATCCATTACTTATGATATTGTATTTTGCCTATGCTGCCTATCTCTTGTTGCATGGAGTCTTACATACTTAGTACATTCAAATGTACTAATGCATACTCTATGCCTACATGATGATAGTATGTAGGAACCATAGCCCCACTTGATCCTCCTCCTCCTCCATGTGGCTAGTAGGATTTATCTCTAAGCAAGTTAGTGAGTCCTCAACTCTGAGGACATACATCTCTTGATTATTGCTATGTATTGACTCTTCTTATGTTTAATACTTATGATTATGAGGGTGAGCCCGGAGATTGTCTTATCCCCTGCTCCTATCTATATTAGAGGTGTTGTTGGAACCTTATGATATGTTAATGCTATACTATAGGCGTGTTATGTTTCTATTGTCCCTTAGCCCCGTATTCCCTTTTTTCGATCTATTGTTGTTATATAATTACTTCTGCAACCAAGGATGTGTAATGATATACTAAGAGGCTTGTTTGGGTCCCTTCGAGTTCCCCATTCACCGTATCACGTCTAGGCCCTAAGTTCAGGTCATGACAGACCCGTCCTAGGTGCCTGATATATGGTAAAAATCATAGTGGCATATGTTGGAGGAACACGGGTGCTTGCTTTTGGTGTGGCAAGAGGGGACACAAGATTTTTCATTGTCCATGGGTTGCTAAGAATTATGGGGATGACCATTGATGTCCTCAACCATACCTCGCTAGGGGTCAGTAGACTTAGCATGGAACTTCATAGTTATGTTAAAGGTTATTGATTTTGCTGTGTATGCATTGATAGACCTGGGTACCACTCTTTCTTTTATTACTCCTTTTGGTGTCAAAAGCTTCATGTTAGTCTTGAATTTTTATGTGAACCTTGTGGAGTGTCTATCCCCGTTGGTGAGTCTGTTGTTGCTAAGAGAGTCTATAGAAATTATCCCATGTTCATTTTGCATAAAATTTTTCCTTGTGGTTTTTGTTGAATCAAATATGGTGGGATTTTGATGCCATTATTGGGATAGATTGGTTGTATGCATATTATGCTTCTATTGATGGTAGAACCCGTAGAGTGGAATTCTAATTCTCTAGTGAACCCATCCTTGAGTGGGAAAGTCGTGATGTGGTGGTCAAGGGTACATTTATTTCTTGTCTTAAGACCCAAAAGTTGATTTCTAAGGGTTGTCTCTATCATGTTGTGAGGGTTCGGGATGTTGGGTCCAAAGTCCTTCCTATAGAGTCAGTTTCAGTGGTTAATGAGTTTCTTAATGTCTTTCCTAATAAGCTTCCCGGTGTTCCTCCTAAAAGGGAGATAGACTTTGGTATAGACCTTCTTCCTGACACTCAACCCATTTATATTTCCCTCTTAGCATATGGCCTTGGCGAAGTTGAAGGAGTTGAAGGAGCACTTAAAGGATTTACTAGAGAATAATTTTTGAAACCACTCCAAAAAGTACCCGAAAATATTCTTTGGAAGTGCCCAAAATTGTAATTTTCATATATCTCAAAATCTGTGTGTGATATCAAAAATTCGACTTCATATTCTTGATCAGGCGGTAAAATTGAGTGGGAGATGGGTCTGATCCTGATTTTAGAGCAACCGTATCAAAATTATGAATTCCAAAAATTTAAAATTCCAGTGTGTGTCCGCATTAGTACCACGACACACCTTCTCGTGGACCAGCGTTATTTTGATCCAGTTTTGTTTTTTCAGTCTAAGGCTTTTGGGTTTTGGGCCTAAGTCTTCCCATATGTAGAAACACTTATCTTTACTCATATTTCAACTCATATCACACAAAACACTCCCCTACACTCTCTCAACCACTTAGACAAATATTTCACTCTAAATTCAAGTGCCAAAACTCACTCCAGATCTTAAGGATTTCAGTCAAGCTTCAAGCTCCATTTTGATCTTTATCAAGGAATTCTCCAAAGCTAAGGTATGTGGGTTTCAATCATTGTGTTCTTTCACCCATGGTGCCCAAGCTCCCTTTTACATAAATTTCATATACCTAAGTTGATTTACTTATGGGTTTTACTTACTATGAATTTGACTATGAATTATGTTGGGGTTTCATAAAAGTGTGACCATTTACGCATGTTTTGGGCTATGAATCTTTGATCTATCTTGAGATTTGATGAAGGGTTTTGATATATGTTACATAAGGGTGCTATCAAGTATTGGTGATTGGTTCTATATTGAATTTTCTTTCATGATATCACTCTTGAAATTCTGTCACGCCCCAAAGACCCGTAGGGCGGACTGGCATCCGTTGCCGATAAGGCTTGGGAGAACCAACAGGTAACTATATGCTTTCTATACATATTATAAGGGGTTTCTACATTTGACATGCCTTTAAGAAGATAAACAGTGATAACAAGCCAAAAGAAAATGCATATGAGTAGGCCGTTGGGGCCACGCTGTCTAAAGTGTGAGACATGACTCCACTGTGCTTTACATAGTCTACACAGCCTCTAAACAAAGAAAAACATTTGACAAGGGTTGGGACAGGCCCCGCTTCAGCAAATTGTTCAATAAAACTGTAAGCTATAGACATGTACAAAGCCCCAAAGTAACCTGGAGCTGGTTGACAACAGCAGAATATCCTGTACTCCTACTGGAGAGATCTACTAACACCTCTAACTGCAGCACAAAATACAAGTCCCCCGTAAGGGACGTCAGTATGGGATAATGTACTGAGTATATAAGGCAAGATATACTATATATAAAGTAACAACTCAAATAAAACCATGCATTTGTGGAAGATCAGGGACCACCCTTAGTTATGCTGTGAAATCATGTACTTTATGTCCTTTATATCGCTTTACCTTTACTGAAAAATCTGTATTGTAAAATTTGTGCACTGCTATAATCAAATGACCAACTAATCAGTAGTAAACTATATCGGTATCGTCCCTATGCTAGGTTCTTTTTGAAACCCCTCGGGGTACCACCCGTAATACTGTATTGGGATCGTTCCTATGCTAGGTTCTTCTTGAATCCCCTCGGGCTACCATCAAAACTATATACTTTATCTTTCAGTTACCTTTGAGATGATTCTTTTGGTGGCCGTAATGTTGGAGCTGTAGAACTGTATAAGTAGCATGTGACATGTAGATAATCATACAAGATAATATGACACTTAAAAGAGTACATTGGATAAACAATGAAATGCATATGAAATGGAACAACTTGTGATCTTTACTCCATAACAAGAAC
>JAOTQJ010000091.1:8392251-8405382 GCA_025642045.1 Solanum sejunctum | reverse complement strand
TGACTAACTGCTACTTCACAAATGAAAGAAGCGCAGACAGTTTAAAGAGCCATTTTACTTTATTCCATCATACTCCAGAGCCAAAAAATTATGGGTTAATAAGGTTGGATCAAAATTGAAATTAAAATGATATGACTTAAACGAAGCCCAAATTACATTTGGACTAGTCCATTAAGTCTACAAAATGAGTCCAACTCATACTTTCTGAGACTTAGGTCCAAATCCCTTAAAATACTTGGACCAAAGTACCCCTAAAACCCTAGCTCACACCTATATAAAGGAGTCTTCAAAAGACCAGAGGACACACACAAAAGTACATAGACAATCCTTGCTCTTTAGTAATGATCTGCAAGTCTTCTGCTTACAGAGAAATCTTCATCTCCAAGTACTGAGTCGCAAGTATTTCATTGATTCAAGAACAAGGTAACGTCTTGAGTTGAAGATTGTGAAGAGAAGAATCAGAGGATTACATCTTTTATTTGGATTTTATAAAAATTGTAACCTTCGCACAAATTATTAAAATAAATATCATTGTTTGTTGCTATTTTTCTTTCTTGATTATTATTTTTCAGGAACAAAACTTAGTTGCTTACAATATCTATATAACGTAAATTTTCGACAAAAATAATTTGGATGAACCACATCCCCCGCCCCCAGCTCTGCCCCGGCGATAACTGTGGGAGTATTTTTACCATTTAACTAATAATTTGGATGAACCACGTCCCCCGGCCCCCAGCTCTGCCCCTGCGGTAAGTGTTTAGAGTATTTTTACCATTAAGTTAAAGTGACTTACATGTAATTTTTGGAGTATGACATGGCAACTTACAAAACAGAAACAACAATACTACTATCAAATTAAAATGTATTGATGCTTAATTTGTTTCTGCATTGCTTAGTGTATAGAACTTAAAAAGAGCCTAATTGACGTACTTATAAGACGGTTTATCTAAGAGATCATATTGTAGTTAATAAAGTCAACTAATTAACCCAATTGACAATGACGAAATTTGAAGTTGTCAACAATAAAATAACGACAAAAGTGAACATATCATTGGACTTAACAAGAGTTCGATATGTGGCTCATGAAATTATAATAAATGTTCGCAACAAATTGCACTAAAGAATATTGAGAAAATGAATCACTTATAGATTTGATCCATGGGATAAGGTAAAGAAAAAAAGAAAGAAAGAAATTAAAGTGGAACACCTTAACCTTTAATAGAATCAAAAAACTTCAAATAATAAAATAAAATAAAGGAGAAGAAAAGGACTTGCCTCCCATCAATGTAACTAAGCCAGCTGAAAGGCAACCTTAAGAATCTTTTGATAAATTTAAAATGTTTTACTTTTTGCTAAATTCAATTGGAGAAAACATCGTGGTGATATATAAAAACATGTCAACAACAAGAAGTCACGTCTGTTTCTTCATTTTATTAATTGTAATTGATGTTTTTGGCAATGATAAGGAAACCAAACAATATGATTGTTAAATAAATAAGGTTTTATTCTTTATTTCTTGCTCAATTATGAGTGAACTCATAAAAGAAATGTTTGGTAGGTGGATGAGTTGGCAGAATCTTTGCGTTTGTTTATAACCTACATTTTTGGCTGCTGATCTCAAGTTTAATTTCTTGGCTCAAGTTTTGAGTTTTGTGTAGAAAAAACATTAAAATGGGAAGACAACCTTGTTGTGACAAGATAGGACTCAAAAGGGGTCCTTGGACAATTGAAGAAGATCATAAGCTTATGAATTGCATCCTCAATAATGGTCTACAATGTTGGCGCCTTGTACCAAAATTAGCAGGTAACAAATTAAATCAAACAAGATCTCTATTTATAAAACACATACGTTGTGTGTTAAATCATTTTGTATACACATGTGTGTAAATATTTATAATTTTAACTCAATTCTTCTCGTATAGTAAGGTACTTTTTCTAGTCATATAATAATTAAATTTTTGAGTCTGTTTTCAATATTCAAAATAAGATAGTTATTCATTGTTCATTGTTCAAGAGAGTATTGAAAATTTTTGCCTTTTATTTACATTTCTAGGTGATAAAACTCTTATTTATAATTTTACTTTAAATTATTTATACTTTTAAGAATAATTTGAGAATAACTAAAATGCCAAAAGTGAAAAATGATGTTTACTTTTTCTCCTAATTTTTTTCTCAATAAAAGGCATTGTCTCATAAATTTAATTAATAGGAATTAGAAAAAAGTAGTTCTCCCTGTCCCATTTTATGTGACACCTTTTGACTTGGCACGGTGTTTAAGAAAAAAAAGAAAAACTTTTAAAACTTGTGATCTAAAATCATTCTTAGATATTTGTGTGGTTGAGAATCATTTTATTAAGGGTAAAAAGGAAATTTTAAAGGTAAGTTGTTTCCAATTAGTAAGGTGATATTTTTTTTAAAATGGATCAAAAAAGAAAAGTTGCCACATAAAATACGATAAAGGGAGTACTTAATTATTCTGAAAATAACTTACCTACTCCCGATATTTATAATAATTATTCTGAAAATAACTTACCTACTCCCAATATTTATAATAACTAAACAATTTATCTGTTGTAATCTTTGTTGACACTATAGAGCATAAATATTTGGATTTAGTTTGACATTGTACAAGGAAATTTAAAAGGAAAAATTGATATGATGTAACATAATTAATTGTGATATTTGAAGGGCTAATGAGATGTGGGAAGAGCTGTAGATTAAGGTGGATAAATTATCTCAGGCCAGACCTCAAAAGAGGAGCATTCACTGAAGCAGAGGAAGACATGATAATCAAGCTTCATTCTCAGCTTGGCAATAGGTATTAACATGCAAATTCATACTTTTGCACAGTCGATGTACTTGCGTAGTTTTTCAGATTACTAATTTCATTTTTTTTAAATAATAGGTGGTCGAAAATAGCAGGGCATTTTCCAGGACGCACAGACAATGAAATTAAAAATCATTGGAATACAAGGATCAAGAAGAAGCTAAAATTTCTTGGCATAGACCCTTTAACTCACAAGCCAATTGAGCAAAACGATGATGATATTAAGCAACAAGTTTGTGAAGAGATTAATGAAAAGGTCATGCCAGAAGAGACTATAGAGTATCCACAAGAGCAGCAAAATTCAACATCTAGTTCCAGCATAAATGAAAGTGATTTGGAAAAGTTCCAAAATTCACACACTTTGGACATGTATTTTGCAGAAGTTGACGATCCTTTCCAAAATTGGATAGCTAGTCCTATTCATAATTGGGATCTTTTCGATAACTTACAAGACAATTTTCTATGACGACCAACAAAAATTTTCATGTTTAAAAAAATATGTAGCTTATGATTGCATTTTTGCGGAGCCATTCGAGTAGCATAAGTTGAATATATTGATATATCTATTCGATTCAATTTTGTATAATCTTGTACTGGTCACGTAATCAATTCTTGTTCTCAGTTAGTGATGACACTGCTTAGAAAAGATCCTGCGTACACCACCGGCCACATTCTTCTTTTTTCTTTATATATTTGATGGATGGTTCTAGCTTGTTTGAATAAAAATATTAATGATGTCATTTAGAATATCTTTGCCAGCCACAATACTTGTCTTTAACCAAAGAGCTATAGTCGCTTTACATGAACGTATGAAATATAAAATGAACTACTCTATTAAATTTAAATCAAATCTGGTGCATAATTAATGAGGACAAAGTAATATACATGCATAAATGGTTTATATATGTTTGATAATTAATGTGATGCAGTAAACAATACTATATTAATTATATACAGGGTTGGTGATGTTGAATTATGAATTGAGATCAAATATAGTACTGATTGTATCAGAATGTACATATTTCAATAATTGTTTGTGGTTTGGATTGGTTACCGAGTTTCTAAGGAAAATAACAGTTAAAAAAAATTATTTACAAGCTGTTGTCATTTATTTTTATATCTCATATTTCTAATTATTTTTGCATATTTGATATCATGTGAGCATATATATATTCTCATGGTATCAATAAGGAAGAGGCAATATTCTGATGAAATTGCTTAATACCATAAAAATATATAAATATAACTAGAGTTTACAGTTAATAAATAACATTGTGACTTTAATAAATATGATTACAATTTTAATGATCTTTTCTTAATTATTTTTTTTTTAAAAAGTTCAATCTTATATGATATTGATAAAGTATCAATATACTAATAGTGTATCACATATAATTAAACTCAATTCTATATAATATCGTTATGGATCATATACCGACAAAGTCTTAATTATTTTTTATTTAATTCTTAAAAAAGAGCAAATCATATATGATACCAATAGGGTATCAATATCATAACAAAGTATCAGAAAAGATTAAATTTATATCTATATTACATCACTATGATATTATATATCGATGAAGTATCATAGAATAATGATATCGATGTTATGCTTAAATAATTAAAAAAATTAAAAAAAATAGATAAATAACTTGAGTTGAGTTCATTTCTGATGAATAAATTCTCAATTAGATCCATTTCACATTGTTTACTATTCCATTAAAATTGGATAATTTTCCTTCAAATAAATTAGCCTTTAATTTTTGTCTTACCAATTGAACTTTCTGCTACATCAGATGAGCCAGTAAGCACACTGGTGGTCCGACACGTGTGCTTACTGGTAATTTAGCTTATATTTATAAGCAATTTAGACAATTCATCTCATCTCCGTTTGTTCCTTTTCTCTCACTATTGGTTCACCCAAACGGTGCTTTCCTCGCTATTGGTTCGGACAAACGGTGGAAACATTGACCGGAGCAGCAAGCTCATCAGAGGATAGTTTTCAATGAGTTCTCATGTTCAAACACTAAACTTCATCCGCAAGCACACATGTGGTTCGACGTGTGTGCTTATCTGTTATATCTTTGTTTGCCGTAGGGTGATTTGGGCATTTGTTGCCACAGCTGGAGCTCCATTTTGACGTGTCTTCGTACTATATTGCTTGTTGTCGTTATTTCTTGCGCTTCAAACGTCTGTTTCTTTGCTTCCGCTGTATAAATTGTTTGCCCTTCCACTCTTCGTGTCTCGCCGCCATAGCTTTAGCTTCCCAGGTATTGCTTCTTCTGCTTCCTTTTTGCAATTGCTTTGAATTTGAGGGTTTATCAGTTCGTTTAATTTCTTAACTTCCCAACAGTTTTGGTTATGTTTTGCTGTTGTAATTCAATCTTTCGTGCTGCGATTTTCAGGTGTTTTTCCTTCTTCTCCCCTTCTTCAATCTTGGTTTGCCGATTGGATAGTTATAGTTAATTTAGAAGCAGAGTAAAATTGTTTTGGGGTATTTTTGATTGTCCTTTTCGGCTGCTGTTTTCCCCTTTCCTTCTTTAATCGGACTCTGTCGATTTATTTGTGGATAGAAATATGCCTACAAGAAAGCAAAAATCTTCCCTCCCACCAGGTGTTCGAGTATTTTTGGTCTTCGAGTTTCGCAATCTCGGGTAATGAAGTGGGTTGTTTTTGGTTTGCTGTAAAATGAAAAACAAAAGAAATTGATTTGCAGTAAGTATTTATTAGGTCCTCCTCCGTCGTATGGATATATTGTCATTGTTTTGGTCAGCTTAGTCCTGAGACCCATCCATGATAGTGCAACATCTACATTTAAGTTAGACCCGCAATATGGAACTTTCACAGCTCTGCTGTGCATGAAAAAAAGAGCACCAACACATTGATTATAGCAGCATGGCATCGATAGCAATTATTTGGGATTCCCCTAGGTATATGGGACTAGAGAAGATGCTAATTAGAGCTAAGAGTAACGATGATTTTGGGGGACAGCATCTACTGGTTGAGCAACCATACGCGAAATCAAGCAGCTATTACAAACTTATAATAGGATCTGTTCCCAGAGTTAGTTGAACCACTCAAAACAAATAATATTGCAGCTGAGGTAAAAGCCCCATCTCCACGTCCCATATTTATCTGGAACTGAAGATGGTCAGTTGATTGCTATTGTCGTATAGTGTCACATAACGCTTTATAGTGTTGGAGAACATTGATTTTGGGGAGTTTCAACTTGCTGATGTTCAACAGATGACTTTTGTTGAACAACCACCTTGGAAGAATCTTCGTTTGGAAGTGCCAATTTCATGGAAGTAGGTTCTGACCTAATATGGCGAACTTTTAGATATTAAATCAGGGGCAAATTTATCTATAGATAGCAATAGGGAAAGTGGGGATAAACAGTTGTTTTCAGCAAATTTTCCCCTTTATGTATAGTCGAAGGGAATGAGATACTTCTGCCTAGACTTGTAGTTCTTCCTATTATTACGTATACATGTATGCAAACTTACACTCACAAGATGTCAGACTTACTAAAATGTGCTACCTATGTTATTTACAAAAGTGGGGCTCAAAGTTTTTGATTTCACCATTGGTGCTTGATCATCTATGTATAACCTGTCCAAATATCTTTTAAGTTTGAACACAAAATAATAAAAAATGACCTCGTGAAGTGTGATACTTCTATTAGCAGTGGATTGGGCCAAGTTATAGCATGTATATGGGACTATTAGAAGATGACCATTTATTTTTGAGATGGTTACTCAATTAATAATTATTACCTTTGAAAGCCACTTCTCTAGGTGAAAAAGATTAGGCAATATATATTTGAGAAAGAGAATAAATTGGATGATTTGGTGCAGCCCATAAACTTGAAAAGGAGTAAAAACAACAACTAAGTAGCATCTTATTACCTTAGAAAGCCACTTTTTGGGTGAAAAAAGCTCAAATCAAGAATAAAAATGATTTTCGGATATAACAACTATTGGTTGCAATGGAAGATTGCAACTTACAATAGGATCTCTTGCAAGATTAGTTGAACCACTCGAAACAAATAGTTAAGTAATGCCAAACATTGCGTATTCAAGTTTGCATTCATGTCCACAACTAAACTTAACTAAGATGGAACATAAATCATCGACGTAATTTATTTACTCTGTATAATTTCCAAGAAAGGCAACGACTTTTGCCCTTCAATTTCTTTTTGATTTGTTAATGAGTCTACCATATGGGCCTGCTCATGGACTGCGCGCACACAAACAACACTAGCAAAACAATATGAAATTCAATTAGGAATCATGTGTCATTAATAATGTTCGTCTCTTCACATGAATGTAACTTGTACATCTTTAAAAGAGTGAATATAAATAGATTAAGGCATAGGACTTTTGTCTTCATCCTCTCAGACTCTCTTCCTTGTTTTTGTTTCTCATAGTTATGATATATGAGTTTAACTATACATTTCATGATTAGACTATGAAGGTCAAGTTCTCATTTAGTTAACCTATAATAGATAAGGTGCTTAGAATTTTGTGTCATCCCTCGTCTGAATGAGTTAAGGTATGGTGTTCACCGAGTTTATTTAGCAATATATCCATGTAATGCGGAAGTCATATTAGGGAGATCTTACACAGTGTCTTGTATGCTTCTGGTCTGGAAAACTTTAAAATGTTTGAGGAAAAACAATCGGAAGCTAGCAATTGAGTCTCTTGAATCTTTAGATATTCAACGGGTTGCGTCTCTATCTCCATATGCTGTATGGGGGTATGAATTAGAAGAATAGTTTAGGTTTAAACCAGCAGATTTGAATGAGTATGGAAGTCATGTTACATCTAAGCTCTCTTTAACATTAACGACTGCAAGACAAATTACAGTAAGACTTGAGGAATCAGGCTTATGGCCAGATTTTGGGAAGCGCACTTCTGCTCAATTTGAGATGGATGAAATAGAGAGATGTTAATATACACACACTCAACCAACAGAAGAGATCGACCAACTTGAAAATCCATCGCAAAGATTTATTCATAATTGCAGAATTTAGAATGTGACTCAAGAGAAGTACTTTATAGTTCAAGTGATTCTTGTTACATGAATGTTCTCATTTATTCATAATGCAGGTTCAACCTATCTAGAAATCTCAAGGTATGCTCTTTCTGTATATTACTTTTGACCATTTGATTTTTGGTATCTACTTGGCATTGCATGTAAGGCGTTCGAGCATATTCGCAACATTATAATATTTTGTGATCGCAGCCATCTCAACATGGAACGATTGAACATAAATGGTATTACAAGAGAAACTGAAGAATGGACATGTAAGGTGCAGGTCCTTGATAAGGGTAGACCAAAAGACAACCAAAAAATCAAGAAATACCAACATATATTCCTCCGGGATGAGGAGATATGAAACTACTTTTTGTGAGCTTAAATGTTATTTGGCAGACATTATGCTATAACATAATACAATCGATTTTGGCCGCCAATATTTTAGAGAATTCAATTTATTTTTTTTTACGTCTTTTGCAGTATGAAATTTTTGTAGTATGAAATGTAGTGATGTTTTTTCGTAAGAACTGTATTAGAGAGACTAAATAGCTAACAAGTTATTTAGTTGACTAATAGATTAATTAGCTAATAGTTAGTTAATTAGCTTTAGTTTGTTAGGATTAGTTAGTTAGTAATTAGTTATGGTGCCAATCTCATGGGATGAATACCCATGGTAAATAGCATAGGGACTAGTCATGTGTATATATGCTTTTGTACTCTCATTTTCAAAGGAATAAGAGAAAGAAAATCCTCCTCTCCTCAAATTCTCAATCCTCTTCTGCAAATACAAGATGGTATGCAAATTCAAGATGGTATCAAAGCAGATCTGATCCGTGAAAGATCAGATTCACAAATTTCTTATTTGAGGCTTTACCAGAGCTTGAAGAAGTTGGAGATGGCAATTGTAAATTCCGCTTCAACTGGAGATTCAACTTATACACTCGAAGAACAAAAATCATCCCCTATCTTTATCCATCAAACAACCCTGGGAGTATATTGACTTCAGTTCAGCTCACAGGAGCTAAAAATTACTCACTCTGGAGTAGATCAATGATGATTACACTCCGAGCTAAGAGTAAATTGGAATTTGTTCTCGGAATTTGTAAGAAATCTCATTACAAGGCTGAATTGGAAGAGCAATGGGAGAAATGCAATGCATTTGTGCTTGCATGGATTATGAACATAGTGTCCAAGGAGCTGCTAAGTGGAATCGTTTATACTTCAAATGCAGCAGTGGTTTGGGATGATTTGAGTGAAAGATTTGATAAGGTTGATAGATTTAGGAGCTATCAGCTTCATCGAGAAATTTGCACACTAAGTCAAGGTAATATGACAGTTTCAGGATACTTCACTAAGATAAGACTTTTGTGGGATGAATTTGATGCTTTAGTGTATCCACCTGCTTGTAATTGTGATAAATCCAAAGCATATGTTGATCACATTCAATACTTACTGTTATTTGCATTCTTAATAGGATTGAATGAGGTGTATTGTCATGCTCGTAGTCAAATTCTTATGATGAATCTTTTGCCTAATGTGAGTAGAGCTTATGCCATGATAATTTCGGATGAGAGTCGGTGTGTGATTGCTGGATCTAAAGTAAATGGAGAAGTGAATGATTTTATGGCTCTATATGCTGGAAAGGGAAACCACAATGCTGGAAGAGGTAGTAGCATAGGCAATCCCAACATCTATAAGCAAAAAAGGAATTGGAACTTGTTCTGTGAACATTGTAGGATGAATGGACACACTAGGGATATTTGTTACAAGCTTGTAGGCTATCCAACTGACTGGAAGTTTAAGAAGAAATCTGGGCCAGCATCTTAATATGATGCAAAATAACAGAATGCAAAGAAATCATGATACAGTGAATCATATAGCTGGTTCTAAAGATGAGATAATGGAATTAGGGGATGAATTTGCTCCTGGTGCTCCTATGATGAGGGAAAGGAATACTGAGTACGCACAACTTGTTTTTACTCCAATACAGTACAACAAAATCTTACATATGTTGGAGAAAGAAGAAGCAAGCTCAGGCAAGGAACTTGATAACATGGCAAACATGGCAGGTATAATTAACATATCCAATAATGCTATGTCTGTAAATAATGATAGCTTACAGATCAAGGTCGAGAAAGGAAAGGAAAATTGGATAGTTGACTTAAGTGCAACTTGTCACATAACATACAAACTAAATAATCTGTGTGATGCATCTAGTTGTGTCAATAAAGTGGTACATCTACCTAATGGTGAGACTGCACAAGTATCACACACTGGTTGTTACAGCACAAGTGATGGCAGTGTATTAGAAAATGTATTAGTGGTTCCTGCATTCAAGCATAATCTGCTTTCAGTATCTAAATTGACAAGGCAATTAAATTGCTCAGTTAATTTTTTTCTATGAGTTCTTTGTGCTTCAAGTCCTCTCCAATGGAAAGGTGAAGGGAATTAGTAAAGAAATTAATAGACTGTACTATCTTCCTGCTGCATTGCAATATGAGGAGAGCAAAAAGAATCAGACAGTGTTGATGACAGGATTGCAGCACAGACAAGATGCTATGGCACAATAGATTAGGCCATCCTTCTATGAAAGTGTTAGAACATCTGTTCATGAATGGCAGTTTCAGTGACAGTAGTGATTGTAATAAGCGTCCTGTTTGTCCACTTGCAAAACAAACTAGATTGCCTTTTTACTTGAACGTGTCTAGGACACTATCTGTTTTTTATTTGATTCATGTTGATGTATGGGGACCTTACAGGGTTACTACTCATAGTGGTTTCAGATTCTTTCTAACCATAGTTGATGATCACTCAAGAATGTGTTGGTTGTATCTGCTGAAATTGAAAATTGAAGTGTTTTCAATGTTGAAATCTTTTTTGGCATTAGTAAAGTCTTAGTTTAGCAGGGATGTTAAAAGGATAAGGACTGACAATGGGACTAAATTCTGTAATAGTGAGTGTTCCAATTTGCTGAAATCTCTTGGTATTGTTCATGAAAGTAGTCGTCCATATACTCCACAGCAGAATGTAGTGGTTGAGAGGAAACATAGGCATATACTTGAGGTAGCTAGAGCAACCAGATTTCAGGATAACATTCCAATCAGATTTTGGGGAGAATGTGTGTTGTCTACTGTGTATCTGATCAATAGACTCCCTACCCCAGTTCTGAAGGGAAAATCTCCTTATGAGCAGTTTCATGGACACAAAGCAAGCCTTGATTACTTAAGAACTATAAGTTGCTTGTGCTATGTCACCAATATAATTAGACAAGATAAGTTTTCCCCTAGAGCTGAAGCTTGTGTACTGATGGGGTATTCATCAACTGAGAAAGGGTATATAATGTATAGTTTGTCTCAAAGAAAGCTTATCATCAGTAGGGATGTTCTATTCAAGGAAGATGTATTTCCTTTCAAACAGGTGCTCAACAGATAGAAGCCATTATTCCCTAGTGAGCCTATTGCAACATCAGATGATCTTCCTATATATGATGAGGATAAAGAACTGCTTGTGCCTATTTCTACAGATGATGATCTACCAGGACCAGAAACTATTTCTAATGAAAGGGCCACTGCTCAACCTGATGTTACCATTAGAAGAGTTGAGGAAGTTACAGCCAGAAAATCTACCAGAAGTTCTCATCCTCCTATTTAGATGAAAGACTATGTGATTCAGCCAATTAAAGCTCATTACTACTCTCAGAGTAACTATATTTCTTATGACAACATATCATCTAAGTACAAAGCCTACTTATCTGTGTTCTCCACAAAAGTTGAACCAAGGACATTTGAGAAAGCAGTCAAGGACAAAAGATGGATACATGCTATGCAACAGGAGATACAAGCTCTGGAAGAAAATAGAACTTGGGAAGTAGTTGCACTACCTGAAGGAAAGAACATTGTTGGTTGCAAGTGGGTATTCAAGATTAAATACAAGGCTGATGGTCAAGTTGATAGGTTCAAAGCCAGACTAGTGGCCAAGGGATACAACAAGGCTGAGGGAATTGACTACTAAGAGACATTCTCTCCCGTTGTTAAAATGACAACACTCAGATCCATTGTAGCTTTAGCTGCTACTCAGAACTGGAACATCTTTCAGATGGATGTTTTCAATGCTTTTTTACAAGGGGATCTGCTTGCAAAAGTATATATGGAATTGCCTAAAGGGTTCTACAGTGCTGAAAAGGGTAAAAATCTTGGTGCAAGTTAGTGAAGTCTCTCTATGGACTTAAGCAGGCCTCAAGGCAATGGAATGCCAAGTTGACTGAAGCATTGGTGAGCTCAGGCTACTCACAAAGTCATCTAGATTACTCTTTGTTCACAAAGAAGAGGGATGATAGATTGGTGATAGTCTTAGTATATGTTGATAATTTATTGATCACAAGAAATGATGCAGAGTTGATAGAAGAAACCAAACATGTATTACATAGCCATTTCAAGATCAAGGACCTAGGTGAACTTAAATATTTTTTGGACATTGAGTTTATGAGATCCAATGAGGGCATATTGATGAACCAAAGGAAATATGCACTTGAACTGATAGCTGAAGCAGGTTGAGGGAATGCCAAACCTAACATGACACCACATGATCCAGAAACTCTGTTTGAAGATGTTCCAAGGTATCAAAGATTGGTTGTGAAGCTACTCTATCTCACCATTACAAGACCAGACATAGTATTTGTTGTTCAGCTATTGAGTCAGTTCATGCAAAGACCCAAGATATCACACTGGCAAGCTGCTTTGAGGGTGATCAAATACATCAAGTTGGAGCCTGGAAAAGGGTTGCTTATGAGCTCCAATCAGAAATCCCAGCTGAGTGGGTACTGTGATGCGAATTGGGCTGCATGTGCTAACACAAGGAGATCGGTTATTGGTTTTGTTCTGAAGTTTGGTGATTCTCTTGTTTCCTGGAAATCAAAGAAACAACACACTGTATCCAAAAACTCCACAGAGGCAGAATACAGAAGTTTGGCTGCTTTGACAGCTAAAGTTGTCTGGGTTACTGGCCTGTTCAAAGAGTAAGAGGTGGAATTGATGGAGCCAACTTTCATCTATTGTGACAGCAAATCAGCATTGAAAATTGCTGCCAATTCAGTTTTCCATGAGCTTACGAAGCACATTTGTTAGGACCCGCAACATAATTTTAACCCCGAACGTCCTCAATTGGTTCGATTTAATAAAGTATTGGGATCTATGTAACATTTTACTTAACTTAGGTCCTTAAGAATAAAAGAGATGTGGGGTCAAGGAGGGTGTCCTCTTTGGATT
>JAOTQJ010000091.1:8363465-8373813 GCA_025642045.1 Solanum sejunctum | reverse complement strand
CTCTGAGAGTATGCGGGAAAATGCTTCTCCAAATATCCAAGCTTAACAGAGACTGCCACAAAAGAGAGCATTTTCCTGACTGCTTTTCAATTTTGGAGTTCCAGGGAGGGGCCACAAATGGGGGGTGCGGTGCATTCATCAACTTAACAGTCTGTTAAGATATTGATCCAAATGTCTTTAGTTAACTTCAACAGTATTCCTGGATGATGTATCTACTTATCTATGCAACTAGTACAGCATAAAAATATAATATATCTGAGTGTTCGGGACAGAACCATGGTATGTCATCCAGGCGAGCATTGATTTTCTGGAGAGATTGTGACTGGACCAAACTCCAGCAGGTTTTTCCAGATCTTGTTACACAATTTGCAAAAGCTCCTTTTTTTGGGTAATATAACAATTTTCATAGGGAAATACACCACAGCTCGATAGTTGCAACTCATGGCCTCACAAGGGTTCACCCTCCTTAAACAAAAATGAAAAAGAAATGAAACAAAATGGGTTGAGCACATTTGCATGTTACCCCTTACTAAACTACTTAAAATACCAAATAATTAAGCATGCTAAGTTGTCCAAGAAGCTTGCTTATTGTGCTAAAAATTTGCCAATGCTCTCAAGTACATTTTTGTGAAGATAATCTTTCATCTCCACCAAAATCAAGCAAAGCTACCCTCCACCCCCGACCCCCTAACACCCCCATGGAAACCTATCTTTAGTAGAGAAAAACATGCCAGCAGAGCAATGCAATATGTGTACCATCTAAAAGCTTCCCATGGGATAAAGGTTACACTATGAACAGACCTTGGTCCATCACAACACCTTCCAATGAATCAATTGGATACTCATAATCAAACCTCAATGTATCATACAAGCATGTTGGAACTCCAGAAATGAGTTGTGGATCATCGTAGTCAAATTGTTCTATGTTCGGAAGACCATTATTAGCTAGAAAACTTTCCCCTTGAATAGAAGCACCACACATGTCCTCACCTACAGATGCAACAATTGAACCACTTCTCAAAGTTAGATTTCCTGGGCTTGATTGTGGACCAATGGCTCCATTGTGACTCGCTGCGCTCCACGTAGTACTTGGCATTTGCTCAAGATTATGAAAATTTGTTTGTTGATGGCTCACAGGTTGAAACAAATTAACAGTACTTTCTACTGGAGAAACTTTTGCTGCTACTCCATTTTTGCTCTTGAAGAAAGGTGCATTTTTTGTATCTTGATGTCTGTCCCTCGTTTCACAAGGTATATGGTTGAGAAAACAAGTTGCTTGTGTGCGTTCAACTGCAATTTGATGAGAAAGCACTGGTAGTGGCTGGTGACTTGACCCATTAGCTGACTGAAAATGTGGTTTAAAGTCTTGCTGCTTGTATTGAGGTTGTGGAGTTTCTCCAGTAGAGCAATATGGAGTGGGTACCTTGGCACTTTTTACATCAGTACTGACCAATCCAAAGGAATCTTTGAGGCCTATCAGAGTTGAGCACTTTGAACGTGCAGTCTGAGAGTCAAAGTTATCTTCAACCACAGATCCAGGCTCAGCCGCTGGCACTGAAACAACACCCTTTACCTTGCTCTCATATATGTTGGATTTCTGATTTTGAGCAATAGCTTTGTCTCCAGAAACACAACCATACTTGTCATTTGTAACATCAGTGCACACATCAACTGGATTCTGAAGGCTGAGACCAGAACAAGTGTCTTTAGGAGAAACATCTTGATGCTTCATCCCACAAAATGAGGGTTTAACTTCATCTTCTTTCGGCAACCTAGTCAAGTAGAGGCGATACTTCTGCAAGAAATTGATATTGTTATGAAGCCTCAATTTTAAAAAAGCATAGAAGGCCATTCACATTAATATAGTAAAGGAGATACTTTTTTCTTGAAGCTTCAAAATACTAGCCATTAAAACTACTGTGAATGAAATTTCAGTAAGGAAATCCTTTTCTTGACTTGGCATGTGTGCATTATACCTTCCTTTTAACTTGATTTCAATCTCCACAAAGCCCCAACTTTTCTTTTAGCTTAAACTAATGTCAATATACTTGCCATCTTTTCTTTTATTTATCTCTGATCACAAAATATTTCATAGTTGAAATCCTCTGGGTCTAAAGGTAGGTGCCTTATCACTATCTGGATCTGATTTTTGGTTGGAGGCAGCTTGCAAGAAACTGCTTAACCGAATCTGGTAGCAAGTGAGAGACATTGGCTGAACTGGCTGTATATGTTGGCAACAAATGCCAATGCCCCTCGTAAGAAACACAAGTTGCAAGAATATTTACCTGTAAGTGGCTAGCAACATTTTCTCTAGTTAACCATGGGACACCCATCAAGTCAAGGATCTTCTTGGGACCAACTTCTGCCAAGCGTAAGAAAACATTAACATTATCACAATATCCCAAGAAAATAGTTTCTAGAAATGTGTATAGGAAATTTGAAGATGAAACGAGCTAAAGTTATGGTTTTTTAATTATTTGGTGCAACTTGAGACTAAAAAGAAATTTCAATGAACTTACTGTCAAATCCAATCTGGTTTACAGCTTTGACAAATTTCTGATGAAGATCTACAGTCCAAACTACTCTGGCTTTCTTCATGGAAGAAGATTCAATACATCTTGAATCAGACATTTCTCTTTCATCATGCTTATACTCAAAATCTTTTCTCTTCTTTCCTGAAAGGATTTCAGCTCCATTAAGCATCCACACTTCATCATATTGGTCGATTTCATGATTTCCAGTGTCCCTTGCCTCTTGCATCTTTTTTCTGATTACATGCTGCCATATGTTTTTAAGTTCTTTCATACGTATAGGCTTTAAAAGATAATCACATGCACCATGTTGAACGCCCTTCATCACCCTGCTTGTTTCACCATCGACAGACATCACTGGAAAGGTATTCAGAAAAATCAGTGCAATTGTAGTTGAGAAAAGTGAAGTAGCCAATTAGTATTAGCCCAGAACAAAACTTAGTAAGTACCAAATGAAAGAGAACTGATTAGTAAGTTTCAAATGAAAGAGAACTGACTGATGACAGGAAGATCCATCTCAAGTCCAACATGCTCCAGAAGCTTAAATCCATCCATGTCAGGCATGTTAACATCACTAATCACAATGTCAAATCCATCCTTTCTCTCTCGGAGCAGATACAAAGCCTCCCGTGCTAGACCACATGTCGTCACTGAAAGAAACCAGTAATAATGTCTTCAGAAACCAAAAGATTGCGACAACAAAATTAGAGATAAATGGATCTATTGTAAGCTAACAAGTAGTCATTGACATCTTTGTTGTGCATAAAACACGTAGGCATGGGAAATTAACAAAAATATGCTCTCTGCCTCAGCACTAAACTAATACAATTGGAGAGATAAGACAAGATGCATGTTGGGATCTTACAGAGTATCCACATTGACTCAAAACAGTAAAAGCTCAGTACAAGCTATCAGTTCAAAACTGCATTTATCTGCAGCATCATAGCCAGAAATAGGATGCACAGCTAATTATCAATGACCTAAACCCTGAATTAGAAAATAATATTGGACAATACAGGTATGAGAATTTGTAAAACGGTTTACTCAAAAATATTCAGAAATCACCAATCGGTATTAGTGGACAACAACAACAACAACAACAAACCCAGTGGAATTCCACAAGTAAGGTCTGGAGAGTAGAATGTAAGCAGACCTTACCACTACCTCATAAAAGTAGATAGGTTGTTTCCTGGAACCCTTGTCTCAAAACAATCGGTATTAGTGGCCAAAAAAAAAAAAAGAGGTGAAGTTAGCCATTGTTATATTCACATGCCACAATATATAACACTAACCTCACCACATGCAACTCCAACATGTTATAGACCAATTAAATTATCAAAACCACAAAGAGCTTAATATTTTGTCACTCAAGCAGCTCACTATTTTTTCACTCAAGCAACCTCCCATATAGACGAAGTGAAGAACTCAAAGGGAGAGATTTACATCCACAAAGAGGTGAAATAATTCAATATAGCCATGAAACAAAATCTAATATTTAATAGTCTGCCAAAAATAACATCAAAGATGATTTACTTTTAATATATCTGAAGACAAAATCAGATGTCAATAATTGAGTGTGGGACTGAAAATCCAAAGAATTAATTTTCTTTTCTCCCCTTCTCTTTGATGCCTCCATGAAGTTTGCCAAGGGGGAAAAAGAAGGATCATTTGAAGAAGCATGCAGTAACAACAATCTATAAAAGGCCTGTTTTACTTTTTTGATCCACTCTTCCATTCAAACAATCAACATAAGAGTTCTGGAATAACTTTCCCTACCTAGGAATTTCTAACCCTAAACATTAATCACATAGAAGGTTTCAAAATTCTGGAAATTAAAAAAAAAAGATTATATAGCCTTAAAATCAAGCTAAGGAGAAGAACTATAGAAACTATAGTTCAAGCTTGATCATCCAACAAAGTAAAAAAATGAGTAAAAAGGGTGTCTTTTTCAAGTGGTAAAAACAGAATTCAAGGTGGAAGTCCATGGTTATGCAACAAATTAGAAAAAAAAATGAAAAAATAAGGCGTGTCATACAGTGGTGAAAACAAAATTCAAGCTTGAAAATCCAAGATTATGCAAGAAAAGAAAACAAGCTTAGAAAGGGTGTCCTTTTCAAGTGGTAAAAGCAGAATTTGAGCTTAAAAATCCAAGATTATGCAAGGAAACAAAACAAAACAAGTGTAGGAGGGGTGAAAACAAAATTGGAGCTTGAAAATCCAAGAAACTAAAAAGGGTGTGCTTGGAGAATGATTAAACGAAACCTTGATAAGAACATTTCTTAAGCATCTTTTCAAGAATCTTCAACCAAGTAGGATCATCATCGACAACAAGTACCCTTAGACCAGCTGGGAAAGTATCAGTTCTTGGAGAAGAAAACCCAGCACTGGTTTTACTATTCTCCATCATAGAAAGAGCCAGATTCTTGGGAAGAAAGGAGTAGATCTTTCGTCTTTACTAGTAATAATAATAAGTATATATATAATATAATAAACAGGAACAAACAAAAGTTATAATCTTATCAACTCTGTTGTGTGTTGTGTTTTTGTGTGTGATGTGTATGAGAGAGAGAGTAAGTGAGAGGGACACACTGGAAAAAAAAATTAGAAGTGAGAGGTACACACTGGAAAAAAATAAAATTAGAAGTGTTAAAATAGAAAGTTTTAGAGGTGATAGAAATTATCATTGAGTAAAACTATCACTATTTTAGAAAGTTTTAGTGGGGATAGAAATTATCATCGAGTAAACTATCACTAATTGCCGCCGGCTATTTTTCTAGTTATAACAGTTCTGTAGGACTTTGGTCTTTGGCCCATTTGTTTTCTTCAAATACCTATTTATAAGAAGGAAAAATTAGAGATTTATACTACATATGTTATTAAAATATCTAATATTTTCTTTTATATAAATAAATTATAAAAAAAAAATTATTTTTTTACATCAGATATCTAGATTAAAACAATAGAATCTTCTGCTTAATTTGTTCCATTATCAATTTCATGTCTAAATTACAATAAATATTGCCTAATCAAAGTGAATCATTGATCAATTACCATACATTTCAAAGAATTTAAAATTTAAAATTAGCAGTTTTTCTGAGACTATCCAATTTGTTTTCTTCTTTTGAATGATTTTTGGTCTCTTTTTTTTTTAAAAAAAAATTCTCACTAATATCATTCCTTTCATGGACACTCGACCGTGACAGTGACAACTTTCAACCACCGCACAAAGATCCAACAATCGAGGCTCAAGAACTATCTCTAGAGGACAAATTGAAAGTTGAGACGGAGGTCATGAAGAAGAGGGATTCAACACCAAAAAAACCAACGTTCTCCATTACTTTGAGCCAAGTTTAAAATTATACTATGTATAAAAGAGAATGTAAGTTCACTTAAACTCAATAACAACAATTTGAGCCAAGTTTAAATTATTTTTAACTTATATTTTTCATACTTTTCAAAAAATCGGAAGATAATCATTACCAGATTCGACGTGCCTCTCTTGGACCTCTAAAGATCAATTTTGTGGTTGCATTCCCTAAAGACAAGAACTGATTCTATAGGATGTCTCAACCAAACAATTGTTGGAACGATGCGGTCAGTTATTTGGCTATTTTTTGATACCTTTCTCACTATATTGATAACTTATCATCAAAAAATTTCAAAGGGCTGATACTTGAATCTTGTTTGACATGATACTTGCAAAAGTTTTTTGTTACCCATTATTGATACCTGTAACACTATTAAATTTAACAAGTATATTATACAGTCCATTTATCAGTGATAATTTAACTTTCACAGCAAATTGATTAGAATTTGTTACTTGGTACAACAAAACATTATAAGTATCAACACTTGTAAACATCAAACTGCCTATAGACACATGTTGCTTGGCTATATTTGATACCTGCCTCATTGTGCTGATACCTTAGCCTAAAAAAATACACAAATATGGATATTTGATTATTTGTCTATCTTGATACTTGCCAAACTTTGTTATCCATAGTTTATATTTGTAACACTATTAAACTTACAAGAACATTATGCAATTTGATCTTTTTACTTCAATCAGCATCTAGATGCGATTTTCACTATATTCGAAAGAAGGCCAAGAATTAGTTCAACAGTCATCACCGATATACCATAACAAATTGCATATTTAAGAACTATATTTTAGCAGTCCACACAAGGTACTATAATACTCCAAACGCTGACAATTTAAGCACTCAAGAATACCTTGCACATGGACCTGATGTATCCAAGTTGGAGAAGTCAGTAACAAACATCATAAATGGATATTGCATTCCTGCGGGGTCTTCATAGCATCTCACAGATGAAGTATACATACCGGTTAATTGCTATGAGAAATTTCATTGGGTGGTGGCTGTGGTTGCTTTGAAGAAAAGGATGATACGCGTCTTTGATTCAGTAAAAGGCATAGAAATTCTTTTGCTGAAATTCATATTGGTTGTTATGTTATCAATGTATCTACAGAAAAAGTGAATTTTTTGAAAAAATCAGCAGGACTGACTGGTCCACTCTTGAGGCATACAAGGACAAGGCTTCTGGGAAGATGATTGGTGAAGAAGTCTTGTTTAAAATTGCTTTTATTCAAGCAGTTTCTCAACAGCAAAGCGACAACGTGTAAGTTATTTCACTGATCTATAATTCCTTTAATATAAATTTTTTGTGTCGTATAAATTTTTTACTAACTGTCACTTCAGGAATTGTAGGGTATTTATTGCCGCATACATCGATTATATCAGTGATGGGATCCCAGTCCCAATGCATGAGCTGGATGCTGCATATCTTCGAATAAGATATGTCGCGCTACTATGAAAATATGGCAATGAAAAGACATATGATGAATACGTTAATGAAAATGATGATCCACCCAAGCTCAAAGATAAATTTATTTCACCCTTCAATGACAGATTGATCGACATTTCTTAATTTATGTGTCTGTTAGTTCAAAGTGCCTTTTTTCCAGAAAAAATTGTCTAGACTATTTTTAGGCAAAACTGTTTATTGCCTTTATTTTTTGGTGTTGAATTATACCTTAATATTTTTTTGGGAGTTACCAGAAGGGTTTTAATGTTCAATAGATGTGTTAATAATTTTGATACTTCTTTACAGATGTTAAGCAGTTGCTTTGTAAATTTTAATTTATTTTTTTTAACTATGGATGTTATAGTTTATATTTCTTGATGCGTCACGATAGCTGTATGCAACTTTTGAGCAATTTAATTGATAAATGATACTAGAATCAGTTAACAAATTTATATCTATTGATACCTGACTTGTACAAGATATTCGTCTATTTAATCTATTTTAATGTTCTTTTACTTGATACTTGAATAAATATCAAGTATCAAGTAATATAAAACCTTCATTTACAATGTAGTTAATTGATACCTTTAATTAAAACTTAAAACTACTTACTTTTTTTCAAAAATAAGTTTTGATTTATGTACATCTGGAATTTAAATGAACAAAATAGATGATACGTAATTATCAACAATTATATATCCATATGTATTTATCAAGTAGACATTCAAACTTTTACCACATAGCAAAATTTTTCTAATTTAGGTTTTATTTTGTTAATCTTCATGGTATTTATATTGTTTCCGTCTTAGTAAGTCTATTTGTTATTATAATATTTACAAAAGTACCATTTTCTTATGACATATTATGAATCATAGAATAAGATAACATATAAGAACTAATTTAAACATAGTCAACAGTGCAAATTTATTTGTCAAAATGAAATATGTTTTTCACAATTGTATTTCATACTATCAAAATTAAGTTTGTAACCACCAATCAACTTATCACTTTTTCTTCAGATAAAAAGTACATGTCATTTTGTTATGACCTTCATGACCACAATGTCACAACAGTTCGTGCTTGCGCTTTTATTTTCACATCTCTAATGTTGAGATTTGCCCCTCAACACCTATAGTGCTAGTTCTTTTGCACATCACATTTTCTGATACGTAATATCAATCCCATAAATTGCCTTGAAATTCTCAACTATATCGTTTGGTGTATGACTTCTTTTATGATTAATCAACTTTGGTGCTGTCACACCACTCACAAGAGATAACATCGCTTCGACTTTGTTCAACAATCTCTCCCTCATAGAGTATGTATGACAATCGTTGAAGTATCTAATCTTAAACACTTTCATGTTTCTTCTGTATGATGCCTTCATTCTCTAAGCAATATCCTCCGAGAAGTACATCAACACATAGCTACAAAATTTATTTACTTAAATCATTAAAATTGAATAAACATTTCAAATATCTCAAAATGAATATTTTATGGTTATTCATACTGTCATGATAATTGTCACTATTTAAAACCTATAAATCATTTAAAATATATACAAAATCAAAACCAGTGATGCCAAGTGAGCTGCAGAATGCTAAAAAAAATAACATTTTACTTTGTTTGATTCTTCCAGTGCCTCAACCAAAAATAATTATCCATTTTTATAAAAATGCAAGCAAAAATCGTATTGTTTTGACCTCTCCTAGTACTTCTAGAAAACTTTGTCAAGCAAGTATCAACTAATAGACAATTATTACAAATAAGTATCATATATCATCTTTTTTTTTTTTGAAATGTACACGTTCAAGTATCAATTAACATCCCAAAGCACATAATTTTTAAGTATCTAGCATATGCAATTTCAAATACCTACAATGTACATTAATTAGGTATCATTTGTACGCATGATCATCAACACATTCCAGTATCAAATATAACCGAATAAATTCATTTAAATTCAAATATCAATTACAATCTTTAAATAAAATTCAAGTATCAATTAAACCATACCAACCTTTTTGATGTCCAATCTTTTTACTTTGAAATTGCAATATCCTCTATTAACATTATACTTCCCCATTATGGCTATCAAGGAAGCTTTATCCTTATACAATTGTTTCTGTATGACTTTGACATTTCTTGTCATTTAGAAGAAAAGATTTGATACTTCAATTTCATATTCAAAACAAAAATCGCCATTCCCAAACTCATCATTCCCCTGACTAAGTAATTCGATCCTTAAGCTGTATGACCTTTGGTGATGCTCTTAGAAGAGTATTTTGGCTTGAATTAATAGTGGAAAAAACCTAATTTGGGTGGACTAATCATGAAACAGCCATAGGGTTCAGATTAAGTTATTATTTGAGTATATTTAGGTCGTTATTCATTAATTATTATATTTGGTGTTATTATTTTAGTCTAAGAACAAGCTAAACTTTCACAAAAGAATTCAAAGTTTACGATGAAATGTCTATAGTAATTGCTTGTCAGCTATGTAGGTTAGGCCTAATTTAGTAGTTAAGATCTATTCTCAATTCCATGATATTTTGTATATTGATAAAAGTTTTGCACCTAGGCCTTTGGATACATGTTAAAATGGTTAAAGGTTTTCGTTTATTACTGTTAAGGTAGAAAAAGATAATAACTAGGAGTTGTTCTTTAGTTTTAGGTTGTTAATATTAGTTGTTTTTATTAAGGTGGTTTGGTGATAACTGAAAGGTTAAGCATAAAAAATTACTAGGTCACAAATACTTTTTATACTTGTGGTATTCAAAGGGGAATAAAATGTAGAAAGAGTATTAATTTATGGAATTAGACAGGTAGTTCTCGAGAATGAATATGTACTCATAATGGGATCTACTATTGGTTATTATTACAGAGGTTCATCTCTCTCTCTCTCTATCTCTCTCTCTCTCTCTCTATCTATCTATCTATCTATCTCTCTATCTATCTATATCTATCTATCTATCTATCTCTCTCTCTCT
>JAOTQJ010000091.1:8343046-8356557 GCA_025642045.1 Solanum sejunctum | reverse complement strand
CCCCCCCCCCCCCCAAACAAAAAAAAGGACTAACATATGAATGTTGTTTAGGGCATCTCTAATCGTAAACACTATTTTTCAAGCGGAAAGGATGGAAATTAACTTGGAAAAATAGTGTAACTATGCAAACATATGATATGTATTTTCATTATATAATTATAATTCAAAAAAGATATAATTTATAGCTATACTAGGGATTTTGTTACTATAGTTAGAATTTTATTACTATGTTCTCTATCTCATCTTCTTCTCTCTCGCCTCTCGCCTTTCTCTTCAATTTTTTACCAGATATACTGTTACATATGTATACCAGTTACATATATACAATTATTTTGATAGATATACATATTCAATTCAATAAATATACATATACAAATCGCCTCTCTCCTCCATCTCCCAATCTCTCTTGCCAGACATACAAATAGATATGTATATTAGTTACACATATACAATTATTTGATGCAGATACACATATAATTTGACAAATATATATATACACGATTCGCCTCTCTCCTCCCTCTCTTGGCCTCGCTCGCCTCTTTCCTCCCCTTCAGGTCACATAGTCAAGGTTATAACTTGTAATTATGTAAAATGTAGCTATTTTGACCATATTAAATTTTAAGCCTAGACTATTTCTGAAAAATTCCAATGAAAAAAATAATATAACTAGGCAAATATATGATATGTATTTACATTATACAACTATAGTTTAAAAAAATTATAATTTATAGCTTAGGAATTTATTGCTATAGTTAGGGTTTTATTGCCATTTTCACTTTCCTCTCTTCCTCTCTCTCATCTCTCTCTCTCTCTCTCTCTCTCTCTGCAATAAATAACATATATATACCAAGTGCATACATACAATTATTTTTGGCAAATATACGTAGACAATTTGACAGATATACATGTACATATATAATTCGCCTCTCTCTACTCTCTGCCATCTCACTCTCACCTCTCTCCTTCCTATCTCGATCTCGCTCGCCTCTCCCTCTCTCTCTCCCAATCTCACTTGCCAGTATACAAATACACATGTATATTATTTACACATATACAATTATTTAACAGATCGACACATACAATATGATAAATATACATATACAATTTACCTCTTTTCCTCCTCTCATGATCTTACTTGCCTCTTTCCTTCTCTTCAGGTCACATAGCCGAAATCATGCCGTGTAATTATGTAAAATATAATTATTTGTCTATATTAAATTTCAAACTTAGGCTATTTATGAAAATTTCAAGAGAATTTTAATGTATTAAGTTTCAAGTATATATATACAATACATATATACCATTTAAATATTTATATAATATCAATATATTACATACACAATAAAATTTTTTAGAAAGAGTATTAAAAAATAGATATTTTTTATTTAAGAAAATACAGTAAAAATAATTTAAAAAATAAGTTTATTTTTTTTAAAAAAGAAAATCAATGCTGCAAAGTAAGGGAAAATGAAAAAAAAAAAACCGAAAGGGAAAAAAAAAAAGAAAGAGGGCGGGCTGGGGGTGGGGGATCTTGGGCTGATTTTAAGTTAAGTAGCTGGGTCAATTCTGGCTAACTTTCTTGTAAAAAGAAAATGATGGGCTAAATTTCATAACTGTAAATATCTAAAGCTTAATTATATTTAATAATTATAGTTTAGTTAATTATATTTTATAAATATATTTTAATAATGTTTATATAATTTATGTAATATTCGTATAATTTATTATATAGTTTGTAATTTTTGTATAGTATTTGTATATTTTGCTATACAATTTGTGTGCAATATTTATATGATTCTCTATACAATTCACAATATTTGTATATTTTTTTATATAATTTGATTTATGTACAACTTTGTATAACCCCGCACAAAGTTTATATAAACCACACGATTTGTACAAAACTTAAACTGTATTTATAGAAAGATGTCTGCTGCTAACCCTAATTAATTCAAACTATAATTATGTTAGTTAATTAACTAATATATACTTGCTTATCCACGTAATTTTTTTATATTAATAAAATTTTCTCCTTTTTAAAACTTTAGTTAAGACTTAGTTGGACTCAACTTTTGAGTTTGGATCTTCCTCTTTCATTATCTTTCTCTTTTATGCTATTTCTTTGTAATTTGTCTTTGTTTAAATTTATTAGGCACAAGTTTTTTTCTAATTCTTTTTATATCTATTATTCATTTTATTTCGACATGACACTTTCTCATGTATTAACTTGGAATAAACTCTTCTAAAAATGATGATTATATTTAATTTGAAATTGAGATGGAAAAATAAAAATAAGGTAAATTAGATGTAATTGAATTAAGAAACTTAAAAATCGTCAATATCTTTTTAATAATATTAGTTTAATAGAATTTATGAATTGTTTGTTTAATTCTATGTCAGAGAGAAAGAAACTAAATTTATTGATTTATTCATTATCTGTCCTTTTAAAAATGATGATTAACCTAATAAATTAAACTAAATGAACTAAAAATATTGACGAGTCATTTATTTATTTTCTGAATATGCATTGTAGTATTAATAACTTTATTCTTATACACTTTAGAGAATCTTGATGATTTTTACTGATTCAATCGATATAAATTTAATTTTTTAAAAAGTGCAAAAGAAAATAAAACATTGCAAAATAAAAATATAAAAAGCATAAGAAATTTTAAGAATGCTCGATAAGCACAGGACCACGGTAAATGTAGGAAGCAATATTTGATGAGGTATGATAATGTAAGTTAAATTGAGTGGGTTAAAGTAAATATTTTTCCTTCCCATCTCACTTTCTTTTTCATCTTTCAATTTTTCACGTGTTTTAAAAATTAACTTATACAATACAATTGATCCATTAAATTTTTTTTATCAATATATATTTATTCACAATATCTTTAATTAATCTAGTATTTGCTCATATCTGAAATACTATGATTGCTTGTACAAAGAGCATGTCGAGGGGCTACTATTGGTTCTTCTCATCAATGAACATCGGAATATAATAAATGGCAAAAACATATGGCTTTGGTCCATCATACATCCTTTATTTAAATGGTAAAATATTGTATAAGCATAATAAACTAGTTGCATTTGCCAAAGATACGTGGGTCTATTTAGAAAGTCACTGGATAATTAGAAATTGCTATAATTATTATGATAGTAATTACATACCTTGGTAATTTTATTGTCTTATTTATTTGTTAAAGTGTAATTAGAGTGTACTTCCCATTGTCTTGTTTGATTGGATAACTGTAATTACACAGTTAATTTAACAAATTAAATTTTATATAAATAATATTATTATTTATTTTTTATTTTATTTGTAGGCTACACAAGATCTAATTTATATTATTACCAAAATTTTTTAAAAATTAATTCTCAAAAGTTAATAAAAGAAAACACAAAAATTAAATACATAAAATAATTTATCAAAACATCGAAATATGAAAAAGAATTAGAAAAAAAAAGATTTTACTCGAGAATCCTAGAATGTTGCTAGAAATGAAAATGTTCGAATGAAATAAAAGAAGGATGGCATTTTCATATTCCACATAAAAATTATATTTAAAAAGGAAAGATAAAAAACTTAATATCACATCATATAATTACTCCAATTCCTAGCCCGAATATTTAAATAAAAAAAAGATTGCATTTTCATATTCTACATAAAAAATATATTTAAAAAGGAAAGATAAAAAACCTGATGTCATATCATGTAATTATACCTGATTTCTAGCTCGAATTGAAAAGTGTAATTACACTAGTACAATTACACCTGATTTCACTCGTACCAAATAATTACTTGGTCAACCAAACATGTCAAAATGTAATTACACCAATTTTTAATTACTTGTGGGCTTTCCAAACAAACCCTTAGTCTTTTGCCTTCCCATTTGAACACCCAGGGTCCAAAAAAACCGAGTTGAATTTCTGGCATATCTCTATGCTTTCTGACTCTATACATAATTTACCTCAAACTCGTCGCATAATTGCACCAAGCAAACATGTGCGAAGATAAGTCATTCTACAAACCAACTCGGCTCTGTCGCTTTGAGTTTGCAGTGTGGATAGCTAGTAGTTTCGTTAACTATGTACAATATCAGTATGCATGATGCTGTGCTTCCACTTCCATCTCTATATCGTATAATCGTAAAGCATTACACTGGTCTCAGGGACAGCAAGTGGCAACTTATCAATATAAAGGGAGAAACTCCTTAAGTTCTCCTGCACAAGTATATGGTGTTATCAACCACATCACAGTCACTAGTTAGAACCCACAAGTGTCTGGAATTTACTCTCGTTAGACTGCCTCGGCAAAAAGGGCATGATTGAGACCAGATGTACCTGACAGATAATGGTAATGGATTTTAATGTCTTTGTTTCAAATTACGCAGTAGATGTTTGGTTAGAAACATTTATGAGAGAAAATCATGTTTTGCTTCACTTGAAATCAGTATTTCCAATACTGATATTTAGTATTTGCAAATATTGATAGGTATTTACAAATAATTAAGTCTAGCATTTGAAGTACTCAAGGATGCCAAAACAGGACAAGGTTGTTAAAATTTATGAAACTAGTTATGCAAAGGGGTCGGAGTCTCTTTCGTACCAATCGTGGAAACAGCCAACACACATGGAATGGCTACAACTAGGCAAAACCACCTTAGAGCTAGTCTCCATGCATATACCACATTCTTCTTCATCTTCCCCCCGTGTACTTTTACATGACCGTCTTTTCTCTTCAACTCCTCCATTTGAAGTGCTAGAGTGTTGAGTTACTTTATGGTTCTACTTCATTAGTTCTACTAGATTTCCTTCCAGCTGCTTTAGTGAAGGATATATAATGGCTGCAAGATTTTACTACTGTTGAGCATTAATGAAATCCTGGCACACCCTTCCGCATCATTTTATTATTATCGTTAGTTGGGCCTCAGATAGGCAGTTATGAGCAGGGAACCTGATTACTCTTTCTGCTAGCTAACCACAAGTTAAGAATGAAAAAGTCATTGAAACTTGTAGTCTAAAATGAGCCATAAATATTTGTGCGGTCAAAGTTAGAGTGAGAGGTCTAAAGTTAAATGGCTACAACATAGTAGCAAGTACCATTCTTTTCAGGACAAACTAAAAAAAGAAGTTTGAAATAAATTGGTTGCGAGGGAGTAGCCTCATGAAATTGATCAACCAAGTTCTAACAATAAGATTCAATTTCTTGCCTCTTCCTTGTTTCTAATCTAAGTAGTATTCACCTCCAACTTAAATTGCTCGCATTTATGTCTTAGTTTACTTCTTGTTTGAAAGCTTTCTTTTGTTTCTGTCTCCCTCCCATGTTTTTACCCTAAATCAAAAGAAGAACAAACAAGGAAAGAATACAAACCATAGAATTCTCTAATTGTGGCTTTTCTTTGTTGTGGGGACACTATTGGCATTCCATCAACATAAACCTATAAAGATGACTAGTTTAGATTCTAAAACTTGAGCTGTCAAAGTGTGAAACAAATGGACAGAGACAACCAAGAACTCAACTCTAGGCAAAGCCTTTAATTTGCAAAAACAAAAAGCTCACCTTGTAAACAAGAATGTGAAGGAGCCCTAAGCAACTAGCCAGAGTATCTAAACAACTGTAGTCCATCCATTCTAAAAGAAATAGCAAGAAGGGGGCAAGAAAACCATAGGAAACTTTCATCCGAACACAATACCCATCAAGATCACGGGGAATTGCTGCTGCCCTGCAAAGCACACATCATTAACAAAGCAATTGTAAACTAGCTGTTCTTCAAACTGTTGCTGTATATTTACCAAGAACAAGACTACAACTTATGGAAAGGAAATTGAACCACCTCAAAAGCCATAAGCCAAACAATATCACCATATTTTCTTTTATTTCTTCTCCAGTAACTGATGAAATGTACCATCTAATCTAAAAACTTAAAACTTTTAGAGATGGGGTACCATTAATTACTAGGTCTACTATGCCTCAACACATCCCCCCATGTTGGCCCTGAATTTTTTCTTTCAAGGGCCAAACACATGAAACTATTTCCCTCTGCTCCTTTTATAAAAATGGGTGAAACTTGAAACGAGGACCTTCGTGTTAACATGTATGATCATCTCATCTCAAAGTTTATACCAACAAGCAACACACTGTGAAGTGCCAGTTTAACATTTCCAGATTAGGTAATTTTGGCCATAAATTGAGCCAATTAATCGTTGGTACATCTAAGTGTAAGTTTAAACATAAAGTAAATGGAAACGGCCAATTCCGGGCTTGAGCTGTTTTACTAGTTGACATATTTGAATATCAAAATTACAAATTTTATGTTATTGATAAAAGAAAGCAACCAACAAGGAAAATGATGTGCAACCAACTCATAAGATATAAATAAGAGATTCATCTTAGTTACAACAATAACAAACCTAATGTAGTGGCAAAAGTTAGTTCTGGAGAGGATAGAGTATAGACAGAGTTTCCGCTACCTCGAGGAGGCTGAGAGGCAACTCTCGACAGCTAACTAGACATATTGATCTTACTTAGATTATGAAAAGAAGAGCAGAGAGAAAAGAAAGAAAGAGTTACATAGTATTGGCATGTTGAACATCAACTTCAAGGGCTTTGATGGATTCTCTAAAGGAAGAATTCTGACTCTGATTCCCCCATATTTATTCTCAACCTTGAGTTTTCCTGAAAGTTAAAGGGAATCACAAAAAACATTTAGGATGATGCTTCAAACTAGCTATTAATAAGGTGAAGAAAATAAGGAGTGGTTGGTTAGGATAGCTTAATGCTTTTAACTTGCCTTGTTCAAGCTCAAAAGTAAAGAAAAGGATATCTTCAATATGTGTCATCTATTATCTGGCTTTCCTAATTACTCTTTTTTTCTTTTTCTTTATTAATTATTCTTTTTTTTTCAAATTAAATTTATCATTTTCTATTAAAAAAACAATATATAGGACTCTGGTTATTAGGCAAATACCATTTTCAGTGCTTATTTTAGGATCAACATGACCTTCTTTTAGTTTTAATTTTTGGGATATGATAGATTCTTAAATTTCTTAATTAAATTACTGGAGCCACACAGTAAATTACACATCCAAAAGAAAGTAGAAGATTGAACTTATAGAAACATGGGTGAGTTAATTCAAGGTGACGAAAAAGTTTTAAAAATTTAAAAAGAGTGATAAGAGTTTAAGTATTGAGTGTAGGTGACAATTTTATGATTAATAATTAATGAGCTTTAACCACTTTTTTAATAAGTCCTCAAGTTTTTTTTTTTAAATGTTGACCCAACCTTTATTAACCCTAATATATTAAAAAGAAGAAAAAAGAAGTTGTCCATCCGCATAACCCGCCTCCAAAAACCATTTCGCATCATTGTTTTTTCTTCTTCTTCTTCTTCTTCTCCCTCCTCCCCCCTTGTGTTATTATTGTTGTTTCTTGTGGTTGCTGTTGCTATTGTGTTGAGAAGAAGAAAGGAGATAATATAACTTTTTTTTCAAAATTTTTTTGAATTTGAGAAAAAAATTTGAATTTCCATTGATTTGATACTAAATTTTGTTGTTGTATTACCGGCATTACTTGTGAGGTGATTTTTGACCATTTTGATAAGTTAATACTGTTGTTTTATCTGCACTACTCATCTAGGTTTATCTACTATTTCAGTTGAATTTGTTTCAACAATTGTTAAAATATACTTCCAGCAACTGTTGCACGTGCTCTAGCTGTTGTTTTAGCAATTGTTGAATCTTGTTCAACAATTATTGAAACACATTCAATAATGAAACGCCCCAAATTTGTGCTTTGGAAATGCTCATAATCGTAATTTTTATATAACTCAAAATTCATGTGTGATATCAAAAATTCGACTTCATATTCTCGATCAGGGGGAAAATCAAGTGGAAAATGGGTACAACTCGAATTTTAGAGGACCTGTAGCAAAATATAATTTTTGCTAATTTTCGTAAAATAGTGTCTGTCCACGCCCAGGCCGCGATGCGCATGGGGTGCGCACCCCATGCGCATCAGTGTTACTTTTGTCTTCACAATGGTTCCGCATCATGGACCAGTGTTAATTTATTCTTAATTTTTCTGTGTTGGCCAAGGGCATTGGGGTCATATCCCCATGTCTACTTATGCGTAAAAACACCCATACTTAGCCATTTTTCAACTCTATATCACTCAAAAGCTCACAAAAACCTCTCCAAGACTTAACCAAATATCTCATGCAAATTTCAAGGATTTCAAGCTTAACTTTGGAACTCAAGGATTCTCTTCAAGCTCTAAGTTCTCTTTAAGATCATCTCAAGAAAACTCAAGTTTGAGGTAAGTGGATTTCATCCATTGGGTCCTTTCACCCATGAAGCTCAATCTTCCTTTTTATGAAAATTGCATATTTTTAAGTTGTATCATCTATGAGCATCTTTTATTATGGATTATGATTATAAATTATATTGGGGTTTTATGAAATGTTGATTGATTATGCAGGTCTATCTATTTTAAGCTTATACCATGAATTGGTTTTGTCTAATGAGACTATGCATGTTTTGAGCTATGAAATTATAATCTATTATGAGATTTGATGATGGATTTCAAGGTACCCTACATGAGGTTTTACTATATGTCGGTGTGTTGATTTGCATTGAGTTTTGTCATGTTATTTCACTCTTGAATTGCATGATTTTGAACAAACATTATGAACCCACCAAGTACGTGATAAAATTCCATAATAAGGATTCTCATGCTATTGATGATCTTTACATGATTTATAAGTCAAGTGACTTTATGATGATTAAGGGCTTGCACATATGTATTGAATTCATGAAAAGTATCTATGATGTTGCAAGTAGACCACACGTTATTGAGAGGGTGACATGCCTTAATCACCTTATTAAGGGTCTGATATGCCTCAATTACCTTGTTGAGAGGTGACATACCTCAATCACCTTGTTGAGGGGGTGACATGCCTCAGTCACCTTGTTGAGGGAGTGACATGCCTCAATCACCTTACATGGGGTGACATGCCTTATATTCCAAGTAGTAGCTTGCTTAGTCTATGTTGGTTATCGTCTCTTCCTGCAAATGTAATATATACTATGCAATTTGTATGATTTACAAGTATATTTTACTTCAAGTATTGATCATGCATGATATATGGAAATTATACTTATCTATTGCTTATGATTATGCATTCTGATTATATTGGCTTATGTCTTGTTGCATTGCATCCTACATACTTAGTACATTCAAATGTACTAACGCATACTCTATGCCTACATCATATTACCATGTAGGGACTAGAGTACCTTTTGATAATCTTCCGCGTGACTAGTTTAGTACTTCAGAAGATAAGCTTTGGTGAGTTCTCAAGTCTGAGGACACTATCTATGCCTCTTGCTATTTGATATTCCCTTATATTGAACACTTGTTAGTATGAGGGTGACCCCGGAATGTGTTTTGGCCTCTCATCATTCTATGTTAGAGGTATTGTTGGATATTATGATGCACTTATGCTATGTGCTTGACTCCTTTATGCTTTTATGATTATCAAAGACTTCCCTTAGTCCCCCTTCCCCTTTTTATTATATCCCTTGTTATTGTTATTTTGCTTTTGCGACCAAGGATGTGTGATTGATATGTTAAGAGGCTTGTTTGGGGTCCCCTTGTGTTTTCATTCGCCGTGTCAATCTATGCCCTAGGCTCGAGTCATGAAAAACTTGGTATCTAAGCATTAGATTGTTAATGGTCCTTGGAATCCAACACACTGCATCGATTAGAGTCTTATTCATAGTTTTAAAGTGCGCCACAACTATGAATGGGAGACTATGAGGCGTTTTAGAAAATATTTCACTTCTTCATGATCTTTATCATGCTTTAGTTCTGAGTGTAAGGATTTTTCCCTCATAAATGGTCTTTGCTCTTCTAGATAATGCCAATTCCAAGAGGGAGACTAAGGAGAGCCTACACACCCGAGGAGCAATCGACCCCTCCCGATCCTCAAGGTGGAGGAGGTAGCCCAAGATGAATTCTGGGATGATATTACAATATTGGCTCGTGCTATGACAAACCAAATTTACTAAGTGGCCCAAGTCCCTCATGCTCTCTGCTCCGACTTCTAGGGTGAGGAATTTCACTAGAATGAATCCACTGAATTTCTATGGATCCAAATCGGAGGAGGATCCCTAAAAGTTCATAGATGAGTTGTATAAGGTGCTTTCTATCATGGTGGTCAATTCAGAGGAAAAGGAGGAGTTGGCGGCCTACCAACTTATAGGGGTGGCTCAAATTTGATTTACACAATGGATGTTGGAGAGAAGAGATGATGATGCTATTCCTAAAGAGGAGTTCAAAGTCCCATTCCTCAACTAGTTCTTTCTTATCGAGCTAAGGGAGTCAAAAATGATGGAGTTTATGAACCTTAAGCAATGTTCCATGAGTGAAAGGGAGTATGCCCTAAAGTTTAATAAGTTCTCCAAGTATACCCCACAATTAGTTGCTGAGCCTAGATCAAGGATGGACAAATTTGTATCGAAAGTGTCTGACTTGGTTAATGAGGAGTGCGTACCGCCATGTTAGTAGGTGATATGGATTTGTCTTATCTCATGACATATGCCGAGCAACTAGAGGGAGAAAAACTTAGAAAAAAAAGAAGTGGTGAGTCCAAGAGGGCTCGTTTGAAGATGGATTCCAAGGTTCCAATGGTAGCCGATTTACTCAAGGCCACAAGTTCCAAGGCCAAGGGTCTTCCATTGCTCATAATAGGAGATTTGCTAATGATAATCCAAGATTCCAAGATGGTGGTGGTAAAGTGCCTAACCTCATGTGCCAAAGATGTGGTAGGAGCCATAATGGCCCATGTTTGAGAAACTCTAATACTTGCTATGGTTGTGGTAAAGTGGGTCATAAGGTGATTGATTGTCCTTAAGCTCAAAATAAAGGTAGATAAACAACCCCCAAAAGTTCCCGAAAATTACCTTGGAATTGCCCAGAATATTGTTTTTCATATATCTAAAAATTCATTTGGAATTTCAAAAATTTGACTTCATATTCTTGTTCAGGGGGTCCGAATTAGGTGACAAGGGTCTAATCTCGAATTTAAAGCAAAAGTATCAAACTGTGAAGTGTCTTTTGGTGCAATTTCCAATGAGGATCTGCAACGCGGAGAGGTGTATTTCCTGCACTGTCTTTTCCTAGTTCTCCCAAATTTTTCTAAGTGTTAAACCCAAGTTTTCCCAAATGCATTTTCACCTATACTTAGCCTTATTTCACCCTCATATCACCCCAAAACATTCCCCAATATTTCCCCAAACACTTAGACTCATTTCTAACCCCAAATTTAAGTCCCAAACTCAAGGCCAATCTCAAAAATTTCTTCAAGGATCTCACCCAAGCTTCAAATCTCCATTAAAGTCTTCTTCAAGAACTTCACAAAAGCTAAGGTATGTGGTATTGAATCGTTGGATCCTTTCACCCATGGTGCCTAAACCATGTTTTACTTAATATTACATGATTTAAAGTTGATTTTACATGTGGGTCTTGTATATTGAGAAATTTACTACACAATGATTTTAGTTCATGAAAGTGTGGTTGTTTTAGTATATTTTGAGCTTAAAATGTTGAATCTAACATTGGATTTGATGAGGGGTTTTGATATGAATGTATTAAGGATGTTGTAAGGTGTTGATTAAAGGTTTTGCCACTGATTTTCCTACATGATTTCATCTCCAAATTGCATGCTCTTTTACCCCCATTACACACCCCTAAGGTGTTTGATAAAATGTCCAGTTATCGTTTCTTGAGGAATTGAAGGTCCAAAGCATAATATATGATATGAATGATGTTATGATGGTGAAATGAGGTTATGTACATGATTATCCCAATATAAGGTATTGCATTAGCCTATGATGAATCCTATATAAAGTGTTGCATAGACTATGCTCGATCCAGGGGGACAAGAGCCCAGGTAACCTAGAATGAGGGTTAATACTCATCTCCACCAGGGTGACGAGGTGGCATTGTCATCAACCTAGAATAAGTGTTAATACGCATCTCCACCTAGGTGATGGGGTGGCGACATCACCAACCTACCAAGGGCTTCATACCTTGGGAATCTAGCTTGGTCTTACATATGATATTCTATATGAGTATGATTTACCTAAGCATGTTTTACTTATGCATTTATCATACATGACATATTGCTATATCATTCCTATTGCCTATTGTTATGCATGTTGATTATGAAACTTGTCTCTTATTGCACTACATCCCATATACTTAGTATATTAAAAAATACTAATACATACTCTTGCCTACATGATATCACCATGTAGGAACCGGTGCCCAAGATGATCATCCTTCTCCATGTGGCTAGGCTATGCTATTCCAAGCTTATTGGTGAGTCCTTCATTTTGGGGACTTTGGTTTATGTTTTCCTCTTATCTGTGTATTGAGACACTATTTTATGTTCTATTTGACTATGAGGGTGAGCGCGATTACTTTGTCTTGGCCCTGGCTTTATCTTTGTATTTAGAGATGTTTGTTGGACATATTGTGTATTTATGTATGAGCTTTGACTTATCTATGTTGTTTAAGTATTACACTCTCTCTTTCTTTCTTAGTCCCATTTTCCCTTGTTCATATTTCTTATGATGTTTTATATTGCTTTCTCGTCCAAAGATGTGTAATGATATGCTATGGGGCTTATTTGGGGTCCTTTGGGTTCCCCATTCGCCAGTAACATCTAGGCCCTAGGCTTGGGACTTGACAAACTTGGTAGGTTAATAGTTCCTCGGAGTCCAACACACCACGCTGATTAGAGTCCTATTCATGGTTGTGAAGCGCGCCATGACTATGAATAGGAGGCTATGAGGCATTTTTTGAAATGTTTCCATTCTTATTGTTTCTAAGTCGTGCTTTAGAGTTGTGATAAGTTACTCCCCCCTAACGATTGTTCTTTACTACGCTAGATCATGCCAAATAATAGAGGAAGATGGGCCTAAACTCCCAAGGAGCAACCTACCAATGGTGAGCTCCATGATGCTCTTACTATGCTATCCCAATTAGTAGCCAACCAAGTCCAACAAGGGGCCCAAGCCCCTCATGCTACTACCCTGGGAGCTAGGGTAAGGGACTTCATGAGGATAAATCCTCCAGTTTTCCATAGGTCAATGGTGGATGAGGATCCACAAGAGTTTATTGATGAAGTCTACAAAATCTTGTCGATCATGAGTGTTGGGCCAAATGAGAAGGCGGAGTTGGCGGCGTACCAACTCAAAGGGGTGGCCCAAATTTGGTTTGATCAATGAAAAGGTAAGAAAGGAAATGTCTATGTGGTGCTTTAGGAGGAATTTAAATTGGCCTTCCTTAATCGGTTCTTCCCTCTTGAGCTTAGGGAAGCAAAGTTGGTTGAGTTTATGAACTTGAAACAAGTTGGCATAAGTGTGCGGGAGTATGCCATCAAATTTAATCAACTTTCAAAGTATGCTCCTCATTTGGTGGCCGACCCTAGGTGAAGGATGAA
>JAOTQJ010000091.1:8327075-8339571 GCA_025642045.1 Solanum sejunctum | reverse complement strand
GACCTCCTGAGCGTCGATTCATGTATCTGCTCTGCTATGAGTCATGCCTAATCAATCTCATAGCCGGCTAGGATGTTGGCTAATAGAATAGCTCACTCCAATGTAATAGCATTATCTGTGAAAGTGGGTCAAATGTGAGACCAGATAATAGTCCACCAAAACTTGGCGAGAAAGGAGAGGGAAGACTTCACGATCGGCTTTGAATGTTTCATGACCCATGTAGGCTTTGTACCACGCTTAGCTATCTGGCTAGCAACCCATCTCAAGAGCTCCATCTCCTAGTCTAACTCTTAGAAATAATATCCTATCTAATCTGCCTATCCACCCATCAAACTCAGTTGTAGACTCTGGTACTCTGTATGTAGAACCAAATTATATGTGGTGGATCATCTCCTCCGAGATATCGACCTGCCTGAATCTAGGATAATTGAGAGCCTTCTTCCATTTAGGAAGGTCACGTGGAATGGTCGCTGCATAAGATGCATAAAATTCCCACACGATGAATGAGGAGTGTTTGCCTAGCTTTTCCGTCAACCATCTGAGCCCATGTTGTCTTATCTCATCCTCTAATGTTGGGACTTGGCTCGAGCCTGTATCCACCAATCAGGGCTCCTTGTAGAATGATAGAACTGGTATACCATGTCCCTTTGGCTCTAACCCATCATTAAAAATCTTCTTCATACCCTCTACACTCCATCTATGATAATATGGATCCATAGAAGAAATGATAGGGCGATGGAGCCCTCTGCATCTCTTCTCTCCTGAGGTGCCTCATTTGAATTAGACTCTGAACCAGAAGGCGTCATCTACATTAAACTCCTCTCGGACTCATCACCCTATCCCTTCTCATCAGATTGGGAGGAACCAATGTTTTGCACTTGGGTTTGGGTAGCTCATGTAGCAGCCACCCTAGTTTGAGGCACCTATGCTTTTGGGTCAATCCAGACGTTATGGATCTCATTCGATCCACCTGACTATTCATTTCCAGACTTCTCATCCACAAGTCTGTAGCCCATTATGCTATACGTTTTGTCTTAGGCTCCATACTAACTGAAAATAAGCACAAACTAACAATGATCAGCCTCAAATCATTCAACAAAATATCGACAAAATCAAAAGAAAAATATTAGAAAATCAGCAACGCATCAGTTGCATGTGGCAGGTATGAGGCCCTGGTACGACTCATAATAGAGACTATGAGTCATATTGTGGTCTCATAGTCCATAGGTATATAATAATTTTGAACACTAAAACTAAGTACGAAACACAATTATGGCTCTTTGCCTTGACTACGGGCCATAGATAGGTCTCACACAAGGTTTCAGTTTACAAAATTGAACATAGACTTAGGTCTACGAGACCCAACTACAGTTCATAGAGGTGTCTATGACCCATAGGTAGGTCTCATATGGTGAGTGGTTAGGGTCCTTAGGTCACTGTCATTCCCTACGAGAGGCAGTTATGGCTCGTAGACCTTTCTACGAGTCATAGGAGACTCATGTAGCAGGGACAAACATGTACCTAAAATACCTATCAATTCCCCATACGAACTTAAAGAACAATACAATCCTAGATCTAACAACATCAAACCGAACCCCTTTTATCTAGAAGTCAAGCAAATATTAACAATAAGATTTTCCAAGAAAATAATTAACCAGATTACAAAGCATGATTTCGAAATATGAATCTTACCCAACAAGAAGGATATAACATTTGAAACATATGTAATTCCATCTCCCTTATTCATTTCTAAGGCATTCATGTAATCACCCCGAATCACACTCAATAAGATCATTTACTCACATTCTTAGCAATTTTAAGGGAGTGATTCAACAAACACATTACAAGTTCATCAATTCCATACTGCAACCACATCACTAAACCCCAAACACAATCATGCTATAATAACATTACAAATGACAAAAACCCATTCACAATCTACTGATTAAGCACATCATATGATAGCATGATCATCAAATAAACCCATATAACAAAGTCATTCAACATAGGGTTTACATAATCAATTTCGACTAACACAACCTTAGTTCTATCTCGAATGCACCACACCCACAAATGATATACCTTAATCATAATGTCACAATCCTTCAATCAATCTAAAGAAAAATCAATTTTGAGAGTAAAAATAAAGTAAGGGATATACCAAAAAAAGTGATGAACTAGAATGAGAAAAATGAGAACGAGGGAGTCCAAAACCCTAGTCACTGAAAAATGTGGTTGGAAATAGGAAAGGTGATCGGAGAATAGGTCAGAGGGAATTTGGGAAGAAGGTGAAGGATTAGTTCGATGTAACGAACCATAGGTCTTGGTCTCGTAGGCTACTTAACACTTACAAAAACTTTGAAATCATACCTAGACACTACGATCCCCATTTACAACTCATGGTGTAGACTATGAGTCAAAAAGTTGGCTCATAGTGTGAGTGCCAACTTCAAGTAATCACTATTACTCTCTATGAGGCATGACTACGAGTCATAGTATACACTATGGCTCATAGGCCTAGTCGTAGAGGCTACTTCAAATGCCATTTTCTACAACTTTCCTTTTTTGCTCAACATCTGCAAACATTTGTCTCGAATACAACATTATACCAACATACAACCAATTTAATGTCTTAAAAAAATGTCAAATCACAATCAAACCACTACCAAAAAAGTTTCACATAATGAAAATTAACTCAAAATAAGCAAAAACATGGAAAATGCTTGGGTTGCCTCCCAAGAAGTGCCTTGTTTAACATCATGGCACGACTGAGTCATCTTGCGTTATCAAAATTCATTAACAGCCCACACTTCACTTTTGAGTTCGTCGGGGTGCTTCATAGACTAGTGAATGTCAAAACTCACTTTTGCATCATTTACCCTAATCTTGAGTTGAACCGAATCCATATCCACTAGGGCTCTCCCCATAGCCAAAAATGGTCTGGACAAAAATAGTCTAGCCAAAAATGGTCTTGCCAAAATAATAGAGACCTCAAAGTTGACCTCATAATCAAGTATTACAAAATCTGCTAGGAATATGAACTTATCCACTTTGACTAAAACATCATAGAGTATTCCCTCCGGCTTCTTGATTGTCCTATCTGCCATTAATAACCTCATTCTCATTGGAGTAGCGAAACCCAAACCAAGCTTTTTTCAGTACGGCAAGAGGTATCAAATTTATACTTGCTCCCAAATCACATAATGCTCTTGCAAACTCAACATCGCCGATTATACAAGAGATGGTAAATGCACCGGGATCCTTCTTTTTTAGACTAAAGATTTGGTCATAATGGCACTACAATGTTGAAGCTTTTGTGAAATCTCTTGCCTGACCATGTGCTTTTTCATCACCCAATCCTTCATATATTTACCACACCCAAGTATCTTCTCTAATGCTTCAATGAGGGAAATATTGGTGGACAATTATTTCAACATGGAGAGGAAGTGTTTGAACTTAACATCCTCCTCCTTTTACTTGAGCCTTTGAGGAAAAGGAGGGGGTGGCCTTGGGATAGTCTTGTTCTTTTTTAGCTCCTTCACCACTTTATCTCTCACTCCATTGTTAACTAAACCTTCTTTCTCAATCTCGACTTTGTCATCAATACTATTTTCACGATCCTCATCAATAACCACCGACATGGAGGTTCGATGGTACTTTTTCCACTCATTGTCATAACCACCATGCAATATCCCTCACTCTTTGGGTTTTGAACTGTATTACTCGTCAAGGTACCATTTTGGCATTGGTTTAATTGAAGGGCCACTTGACCAAATTATTGTTTAAGTTGCTTGATGACTACTGAATGAGACTCTATCTTTTGGTTGATATGTGAAATATATGATTTCATTCCATTCAAAGTCTTATCTTGGTTTTCTGCTTCATTCAACAATTTGTCAAACATTTCCTCAATCCTTGAATTGCTAGAACTGATATCACAATTATGAGAAGGCACATATGGACCATTTCTATACCCATCTCTTCGGCTCTACTTGGCTTCTGGCACCTTATTTCTCTTAAAATAACCACTATGATTATCTCTATATGCACCCTCTCGGTTATAGTTTTGACCTTAATTTCTGGAACCTTGATGCCAATAGTCCAGATTAGACCCTTGGGCATTGTTCCAAAAACCCACCGCTTGATCTCTAACAAAGCAAGCATCTTTATCATAATATGACTCACCATACATAGGCACTCTTAGAGGTTGGTGGGCGACTACGTGAACACTTTCTTGAGTTTGTTTCACCACCAAGTCCACACTTGCTTGGAGTTGAGCAAGTTATTGCATGAACTCATCATTGATTTTTTCTTACTCAAAACTAATACTCACAGCACATGAGCTCCCAGTAATAGCTCTCTACCTCTGGCCCCAATCTGTATTGGTCTTAACTACTTGCTCCAGCCTTCCAGCTATCCTTGTGAAGGGTTGATCTAAGAACATGCCTCCTATGATTGTATCGGCACACACTTGACATCAAGAGCCCAATAAAAAATATCCACTAAGGCATCATCTACGATCTTATGGTCAGGAACCATTCTCAAACATATGGTGAACCTCTACTATGTTGTGCTAATAGAATCACCCAGTAATTGCTCAAAGTTATTGATTTGGTCCTTAAGTTTGAGCTTTTTGACTTTGGAAACTATCTATCTAAGAATGCTCTTTTAAAGTTTGTCCAACTAGTGATTGAGCTCTGTAGGAGTTCTGACAACCATATTGATGCAATACCGGTAAGAGATAGTGGAAACACATGTAACACCTCCGAATAGTTTTGAAGATTCTCAAAGACCATGAGTTTTATGTAAAATTTTTGTAGTGTGAATTTTGGATTTTGGCTCAACTCAGTGGCTATTCTGGGCCATATTGTCTCAGACGATGGTATTAGGATGGATACGCAAAAGATTAAAGTAGTTAAGAACTGGCCTAGACCAACCACTCCAACTGACATAAAGAGTTTCTTGGGGTTGGTAGGCTATTACCGCAGAATTGTTGAAAGATTTTCTTCCCTATCCTCGCCATTGACTAGACTGACTCAGAAGAAGGTCAAGTTTCAATGATCTGATTAATACAAGAAGAGTTTTCAAGAATTAAAAGCAAGGTTGATCACTGCACCAATGTTGACCCTGTCTGATGGAACAGAGGATTTTGTGATATATTGTGATGCGTCTAGAGTTGGATTGGGTTGTGTGTTGATGTAGAGGGGAAAGCCTATCAAATAACTTAAGCTTCATGAGAGGAACTATCCAACTCATGATCTTGAGTCACGAGTGGTGGTGTTTGCACTTAAGATTTGGTGCCACTATTTGTATAGAATGCATATGGATATGTTCACTGACAAGAAAATTCTATATTATGTTTTTAGCTAGAAAGAGCTCAACGTACAGTAGAGAAGATGGTTGGAGTTGCTCAAGGATTATGACATGAGGATTCTCTACCACCCAGGTAAGGCTAAGATTGTTGTTGATATTCTTAGCAGGTTATCTTTGGGTAGCACTGCCCAAGTAAAGGAAAGAACGAAAGAGTTGGCTAAAGAAGTGCATAGATTAGCCTGATTAGGAGTACAACTTAAGGAGAATGATGAAGGTGGAATTAATATTCAGAATGGGTTTGTATCATCTCTTGTGCAGAGGTAAAAGAGAATCAAGATCAAGATCCTTTCCTACTTCAGTTAAAGGAAGTTGTCCAGAAATAAAAGGTGATGGTTTTTCCAAAGGGAGAGATAATGTATTAAGGTACCATAGTAGATTATATGTTCTCAATGTCGATCATGTTCGAGATAAAATTATTGATGAAGATCACAACTCTAGGTATTCCATTCATTTTGGTGCTACCAAGATATACCATGACATAAGGGAAGTTTATTGGTGGAGTTGAATGAAGAAGGATATTGCTAAGTTTGTTTCTAGGTGTCCAAATTATCAGTAGGTTAATGTTGAGCATCAAAGGTCATGTGGAGTGGCTCAAAACTTTGAGATTCATGAATGACAATATGATATAATCAATATGGACTTTATTACCAGCTTGTCGAGGTCTCGAAAGTAGCATGATCCAATATGGGTGATTGTGGATAAGGACTAAATCTGCTCACTTCTTGGTTAACGATGGACACTGCAGAGGATTATGCCTGACTACATATAAGAGAAATTCTCATATTTCATGGGGTTCTTAAAATGACCACAAAAAAATGCCTAAAAATGTACCTCGAAATTGCTTGGAATCATAATTTCTATATATCTCAAAATTCATGCTTGATATCTAAAATTCGACTTCATATTCTTGATTAGGGGGCCAAATTGTGTGGAAAATGGGTCTAACTCCAATTTTAGAGCAAATGAATCACAATTTCAAAATTCAAATTTTTTTCTTATCCAGTGTTGATTTGTACCCCTAGCGCAAGCTGGGGCGCGGACTAGTGTTATTTTTGCCTAGTTTCGTTGAGTTGGTCCAAGGCCTTTGATTCTTGGGTCTAAGTCTTCTCATGCATGAAAAAACCTATGCTTATCCATATTTCACCTTCATATCATACAAGACATTCTCTAATACTCTCTCAAACACTTAGATAAATATTTCACCCCAAATTTCAAGTCTCAAAACTCTTTTGGATCTTAAGGATTTCACTCAAGCTTTAAGTCTCCATTTCCAATCTTCATCAAGAATTCTCCAAAGCTAAGGTATATGGGTTTCAACCATTGGGTCCTTTCTCCCATGGTGCCCAAGCTTTCTTTTCACATAAAATGCATGTTTCTAAGTTGATTTACTTATTGGTATTACAACTATGAATTTAACTATGAACTATGTTGGGGTTTTGTGAAAGTATGATTATTTAAGTATGTTTTGAGCTATAAATCTTCGATCTATCTTGAGACTTGATGAAGGGTTTTGATTTATGTTACATGAGGATATTATCAAGCGTTAGTGTGTGGTTTCATATTAAGTTTTCAAGCATGATTATACTCTTGAAATGCATAGATTTATACTAGCATTACACACCCACCAAGTGCCTGATAAAATGTCTGGTTAATATATCTTGAGTTGTTGAAGGCCTAATATTTGGCATATGAGTTAAGTGACTTTATGATGATGAAAGGAGGTTATGTATGTGTTGATTCCATGAGAAGTGTCCATTGTGTTGTGTGTTGAGTCAATGAGAAGTATCTACTCTGTTGTGAGTTGACCATAGCCAATTGAGGGGTGATTCCTCAATCACCTAGATTGGGTGGTAAGCCATCAACCAATTGAGGAGTTGGTACCTCAATCATCTCGTATGGGGGTGGTAAGCCATCAACCAATTGAGGGTTGGTACCTCAATCACTACTAAGGGGTGATCTATCTTAGATTTCAAATACTAAGTTGTTTGGTCTATGATGATGGTCTATTCCTACTAATGTAATATGTTCTATGTATAAGCATGTTTACTTCAAGTATCATTCATGTATGTCATATTGTTATATGTTCACCTATTCCCTAATTATATATATTGATTATGATGCCTATCTATTGTTGCATTTCATCCTACATACTTAGTACATTAAAACGTACTAATACATACTCTATGCATATATAATGTTACCATGTAGGAATCGAAGCCCCACTTGATCATCATCATCCTCCATGTCACTAGTACGATATCTCTTAGAGCAAGTTGGTGAGTTTTTAACTTCGAAGACATGTTCTCTTGATTTATGCTATGTATAGACTTTTTTTTCTTTATGGTATGTTGTGACTATGAGGGTTAGCTTGATTGCTTGTCTCAGCCCCCGCTAAGTTCTACGTTTAGAGGTATTGTTCAACAAGTTATGTAATGATGTTATGAGTCGTGACTTTCTTTGACCCTATGATGTTTCATGATATAAAAGATCTCTCTAGCCCCGTTTATCCCTATTTAATATTTTTTTAGTGCTATTTTAGTGCTTTCACAACCAAGGATGTGTAATGATATGTTAAGAGTCTTACTTGGGGTCCTTTTAGGTTTCCTATTCTTATGTTATGTCTAGGCCCTAGGCATGGGTCGTGACAGTTCCCTTGTCAATTATCTGAGATAGAGGGGCTCAATTCGCATCCCAATGTTTGAGATCTTTTACTAAAGGATTGGGTACTAAGGTGAATTTGAGTATTGTCTTTCACCCCCAAACAGATGGCCAAGCAGAATGTACAACTCAGACATTGGAGAACATCTTGAGGACTTGTGTCCTTGACTTTAAGAGTAATTAGGATGATCACCTACCCATGATTAAGTTTGCATATAACAATAGCTATCACATAAGTATCCAGATGGCCCCCTATGAGGCTTTATATGGGAGGAGATGTAGATCATCAGTTCGGTAGTTTCAGGTGTGAGAAGTCGCGTTAATTGGACCCGATCTTGTCCATCAATCAATGGAGAAGGTGAAGGTTATTCGAGAGAGATTGAAGACTGCCCAGAGCCGCCAAAAATCTTATACTGATATGAAGAGAATGATTTAGAGTTTGAGGTAAATGATTGTATGTATCTGAAAGCGTCATCCATGAAGGGTGATATGAGATTTGGTAAAAAGGGAAAGCTAATTCCCACTATATTAGTCCTTATCAGATTGTGAAAAGGATTAGAAATGTTGCCTATGAGTTAGAGTTGACTTCTGAGTTAGTCGTAATTCACCCAGTCTTTCATGTTTCAATGCTGAATAAATGCTTGGGGAATCCATCATTAGTAGTCCTCATTGGGAGCATCCAAGTGAAAGATAGCTTGTCATATGAAGAGGTTCAAGTTCAGATCCTGGATAGTCAGATTCGCAAATTGAGGACCAAAGAGATAGTCTCTATCAAAGTCCTATGGAAGAATCAATTTGTTAAGGAAGCCACATGGGAAGCTAAGAAAGATATGAAAGCCTAATATCCGCATCTATTTGTGCCCAATGATGAGAATGTGCTCACACTCAAACAGTACCTCTCACTTTGAAGATAAAGCGATCGTTGTCAAATATAAAATCTAACCATAGGTTAGGTTCAAATCCCAAGGGAATACGGGGCTTTGCTGCATTGATTCACCAATAATCAATTCAAGCATCAAATAACTTTGTTCTCACGAAAAGGGATACTTGCAATGGTTAGTAGTAAAATAAAACTATACTAATAAAAATAGAGACAATAAAATTAGAGAGCAACTTAGAAAATTGTGTTCCCTATCATTCACTAACTCAAACACCCAGACAACACAACCTAACTTAGGACATTGCATACAGGATGGTAACTTAAGCTCTTCCAACCCTTAGGCAAAGACGAAGGATGAATTTCACTATGGTGCTTGGCCATCTACCATAGTGTACCAAACTAACCGTTACCTAGTATCCCAGTCAACCTCTCCTTGGTCGGGTTCAGTTGATTAGATGAGAACACATCAGTCAAATTTTGTCACCCATTTCCTTTTTCTATTTATCACTACCTTGATCGAGATCATGATACTAGGTGGGGTTTAATGTTGGCCACCATTAAACAACGAGCAAAATGAAGGAAAGTAGATAATACATGCAAATACCCAAGTCAAGAGGTGCAAATAGTCTGGGTTATTAAGCTAGCTGTTCATAGTTCCCACAACCCCAAGTTGTGGGTTTAGCCACTCATAGTTTGGGCACATAAATCAATAATGAAATAAGAAGACATAGAGAATTTCTCACCCAAGCAAATTGAAGAACAATGAAACCCTTTTAAAATTAGAATCACAATCTTGAATGATAAGATTAATCCACAAGTCAATCTAAATCCCCAGATCTGAGTCTCAAAGTAATACCCTAAAAATTCTCTCTAAAACCCTCTCTACAAACTGCTATGATATGAACAATATTCTAAGAATAATGAAAAGCTCTCTCCAAAAACTACTCCTAAAACACTAACTTATACTATTTACAAAAAGGTCCTTAAAATAATTAGAAAGTCTGGTTGGCATCTGCTATAGCTCATAGCTACGACTCGTAGGGTGACATACGAGTTGTAATCGGGCTTTCGTGGTCAGCACTTGGCATTTTGGACTTCACTGCTACAATCCACCTCTACGAGTCATAGTCTGGTGTATGACTCGTAGTTCGCTCTTGCATTTTTTGGTCCAATTTTAATCAACACTGTTAATTGATATGAGGCCCCCTTCTACAAGTCATAGAGAGGACTATGACTTATATTGAGCTTGTATGGCTAGACTTCATATTGTCAAATTTTATTTTTGAACACTATTAATTGTTACGAGCAGCCCTACGACACGTAGCTTGGGCTATGACTCGTAGTGGGGCCTGTAGTTCTTCAAAATCAACAAAATTTGTAACTTTTCTAAAATTAAGCCAACTTGTATTTTCTACAAAAGTAAACAAAAAGAACATAAAAGCCATAAAAAATCATATTGAGAACGCACGAAATCTCATATTTTAGGCATTAAATGTGTTGTGTTTTGGCAGCATATCAAAATATCCAAGATAATGTCCTCAGCTTTGATGTGCATTAAGTTATCTATCCTAAGGTTAATGTTTGATAGTCTAGATAATCTAACTGATTGGTTGATTAAATAAGTCTCGATTATTATTCATGCATTGAGTCTATCTTTATTCACTCTTGATTCGAGGATGAATGATGCCAAGGGGTATATAATGTTATACCCGGTAAAATTATCAAAATACCTCTAGATAAGATATGCTTGCATAACGCGCCTTCTCAAACTTCGTTGGCAAATTAAGGCCCAAAATGCGATCAGCATACAAAATTGTGTTGGAAAATGATCTTGTTGATTTTTAGAGAAATCGAATTGAAAGATAATTTTTTTTATGCAAAAACACAATTTCAAAATGAATGCGTGACATGTCCGCATCACGGACTTGTCATGGATTTGCACTTAACTGAGGTTCTAATATTTTCTATAGGATTAAAAAATCAATGGAAAAAGTTCTTGAAGAAAATGCACAAGTATGCCATAGGTCCGCGTCGCGAGCCTGTCTCACCGAAGTTCAAAATTTTAAATCTTTTGAGGGGCATTCCAGACATTTTTGCACCCCTTTTAAACTTAATCCATGACCAATATAAGTTATTTTTTTGCCTATAAAGGGTTTCTAAACCCATTCTAAAGTCTTACTCTAAAAACAATTGAGTTAGAGTTCTTGAGGGAAGAAGAGACGAAAAGTTAGGGTTCTAAAGGTTGAGGTCAATTTCTTGCGAAGATTGGATTTGTCCTTCATTCAAGGTATGTAAGGCTAACCTAAATCATAGGATTATTCTCCCATATGCACCATGATTGTGATGGACTAAATTATGATAACATTGTTCACATGATTGCATATCATATGAAAACCTCTATAGCGTTTAACTTGTTTTTGCTTGCACTGTATAATTGATAAATTTTTATAAACTTGTTTCTCAAATAAATGATTTTAAATTTTGGAATTGATCATAAACCCTAGGTGTCATTTACTAAACATTGCAAGAATGAACTTAGGATGTGAGTCTAGAGCCTTAACGGTACGAATGTGTATATGACTGTGGTAGTAATCCTAATATGAGAGCACCGATAATGATACTGATAAAACTTGATGTTCTTGGATTTTTAAAGATCATGAAATTAATCCTAAGATAATGATCCTAATCGAAGAGTTGATAGTTGATGTAATGAATTGAGTTAACAATGTCCAATGAGACTAGTTAGAAGAGTAATCTGGATGATTGAGTTCTTATGATCATGATGAGTCCTGGGAGGAGTATTGAGTGTCGAATTGAGTAAGAGTAGATAACAACTCAAATTCAATAATTACATGGCTAGCGTAGGAGAGGATTGTACCATGAAATTGAATGTTTTCTTCATCCCAAAAGAGGATTTGATGTAATTTACTATTGATCCACCAATGTGATGTCCTTTATCCTGAAAACGTATTGGATGGATATGGCAATGATATAACTTCGTTGTATTAACACCGGCTTATAGGTTAGAGAAATTCACAGATAGGTCATGATGGTATCCTGTTGTGATGATTGAGTTCCTTACTTATTGAGTTGAGTCGATGATCGAGATGATTTGATGTTTGAATTGAGTGTCTTTTATTATGGCGTTTTCTTTCTAACTATTTTACATACTCGCATATTCCATGTACTGATGTCCATTTGAGCCTACATCTTTTTATTATCTAGAGACAGGTACTCGAGATCCCCAACGGCGCTACGTTGAAGGTCTATTCATCCTATAGGTGATTGGTGAGTCCTCCCCTACATTCAGAGGATACCATTTTATATTTTTTATGCTTTGAGTTAGTTTCATTTGAGTTGTAGTATCCATGGTCTGTTATCCTACCATTTTAGACTGTAGAAGTAGAGGTTTTATAGACCACAAGATGACAAGTTGATTTTGGGGTCCTTCTTTCCTTGAATTGAGTTTTCTTTAAATCTACTATTTAGGCACAAATGTTGAGTTTGACTTTGTTGGCCTATGGCCCTTATTTATTGAGTTAGAAGTAAATTGAGTTGCCCATCATTATGTCTCCCTTATTCTAA
>JAOTQJ010000091.1:8301782-8320860 GCA_025642045.1 Solanum sejunctum | reverse complement strand
TATAAAAATATTTCATAATTATACATATATAGGCTGAAGGGGTGGGTGCCCCGGGGGAGATGGGGGTTGGGTGGCAGGGGCAACGACTGGGATGGCGGGGGGAGGGTGGGGAAGAGGTGGATGGGTGGTTATATATATATATGCAACAAAATAAAATTAGGTAATGAAATAAAAGAATAGGTAATGAAATAAAAGAATAGATCTTTTCTTTTTGTTTTTATAATTTATTATTTTAATTATTTTTCTTATTTATATACCAAATGTCATCTTTTAATTTGTCACTTTGTCATGTCAGCGCAAGTGAATTACACGCACTTTACATTTGTTGTCAAATCAATATTTTGTGTTTAATAGGCACATATTTTTTATAGTTTAGGTGTTTAATAAGAATTAATATTAATTGAGGTGTCTAAGTGAAAAGTACTAACAAATTTAAGTGTCTATCAATGACTTAAGCCTTAATTTAATACAAATTTAAAATATTTATTTCTAAAGTTAAAAAATATAAATATCAGTTGAGATAAATTTAAAGATCATATTTATTATTATGGTACTCCTTTTGTCCTATTTGTATTGCACTATTTTATTTTTTATCTATCTTAAAAAGAATATTACTTTACTCTAATTAAAAATATTTATTTTTAAAATTTTATTTTTATCTTTAATAAAATAGTTTTTATTTACATAAATATTTAAAAATAATTTAAAACTATAAATTTAAAAAAAAAAATTAAATATCATGTCACAGTCGGGTCATTACATTACAATTTGGTCAAAAGAAACAAAATTTTGACAGAGAAAAAAAAGAAATATAAAAAGATGGAGAGACAATTATTATTTACGTACTTTCCATTTTCAGTGGTCAACAAATACTAAAAATTCTTTTCCAAAGCAAAGTGAAAGATGAAGTAGAATTCCTTATACCTTTGGGAAAAGCAAATATTCAAAAGAAATACAATATAGGAATGTGAGTGAACATACCACTAAACTCCTCAATAACAAAAAAGTTAAAGGTAATCCAATTAAGATCCGAGTCTTGAACGTCACTAGATATTATGCTACAAGTTTATCAAACAGAATACAGCTTATCTTCTTCTTCATCATCCATGGGTTCCCTTTTACAATCCTTTGTTTTACTTCTCTGCTTCACTCCAGCAATTGTGTGTCAAGTTACAGGTATGTCCTCTTTACATCTTTGCTCTTCACTATACCACATAATCTTGAAATAAAATACCAATCTTTGCTTCAAATAACCTGAATTTCAGTAGAATGAAAAACATACTTGCCACATCTACCTGATTGAGGGTATATAGACCATACCTATTAGTTGAGAGTAGGTTTCAGTCATGTTAATACATTTGCTTTAGGGACTATGTGCTCTAGCAACTGTTTAGTCCTGTCAAAGATTTATATACAGTAGAAAATTGTGACTTCTAGTGTTTCGTTTTGTTTGGTGTGATATTGGTTGGATATAATTGCTGCAATTTTAGGGGTCGTCTGGTAGGTGATTTGAAAGTTATGCAGGTATATAATCTTGCATAAGTAATACCTGCCCAGAAGGTTAGTTATTCATATCATGATGTTTGGTTTGCAATTCAGAAACCTGCATTAATGATACATGCATGTATATAGATTTCTTCATAACTCTTCCATGTATTATTAATACTTGCATAACACTAACCAGACCCCTAAGGTTGTGGGTTCGGGAGAAAAAAAGGTTGAGAGCTTTTAGGGAGTGGTAAAAGAGAAAGAGACGATATGGTTATTGCGGATTCATGTAGCCAATAGTTGATCTAACTTCCTTGGGATTGAGGCATAGTTACAAGTAACTTGATTTCATTAAGACAAGATAACTGAGTAAAATAAAGATTTAATTATGCAGAGTTTGTAAGTATAGACTGTGGAAGTGCAAACAATTATACAGACACGAGTACAGGATTAGCATGGACTTCAGATGCTGGAATAATGGGGCATGGGAAACCAGTTGTGGTAGTGAATGCAAATGTTAACTCACAACAATATCAAAGGCGCAGAGACTTTCCAGCAGACAGCAACAAATACTGCTATACTTTAAACACCAAGGAGAGAAGGCGTTATCTTGTCCGAGCAACATTCTTATATGGAAGTCCTGCAGCAGAGGGAACATACCCAAAATTTCAGCTCTACTTGGATGCAACTAAATGGGGAACTGTAACCATTTCAGAATCTTCAAGGATATATGTGAATGAAATGATCATAAGAGCACCTTCAAACTCTATCGACGTGTGCTTGTGTTGTGCAACAACAGAGTCCCCCTTCATATCTACTCTCGAGCTGAGACCTCTAAACTTGTCAATGTATGCCACAGATTATGAAGATAACTTTTATTTAAAAGTAGCAGCAAGAGTAGATTTTGGTGCTCAAGGCAAGGAACCTGTAAGGTATAGTAAATTTTGCGAATATGCATTAGTCATGTTTGTACATTTTCTTGATCCTACATTTTCTAAAGTGTCTTTTGGTACTGTGAGTAATTTATATGCCAATCGAAAATATAGTGAACTTCTAGTATCGTTTTTTAAAAGTTTGTAACATTGGTTTAAGATGCACTTAACGGAAGGACAATGATTGGTTAGGATTCATGTAACGTAACTTACTTTGGAATGAGGCAGAGTTGTTGCTGTTTGTGAGGTGATACAAAAGCAGATAAACCATAAGTTAAGACTTTGCAGCTCTGACAAGATCATAACATGAATAGATCTGTCTCACAGGTATCCTGATGATCCCTATGACCGTATATGGGATTCGGATCTTAAAAAAAGGCCAAATTTTCTAGTAGATGTGGCTGCAGGCACAGAAAGAATCAATACAACAAAGTACATAGATACAAACACAAGAGAATACCCACCAGTTAAAGTAATGCAGACTGCAGTAGTTGGGACTAAAGGAGTGCTCAGCTATAGGCTGAATCTTGATGACTTTCCAGCAAATGCACGAGCGTTTGCATATTTTGCTGAGATTGAAGACTTGGGGATGAATGAGACCAGGAAGTTTAAAATGGAGCACCCTTACGTTCCTGACTACAGCAATGCTGTGGTGAATATAGCAGAGAATGCAAATGGAAGTTATACTTTGTATGAGCCTAGCTACATGAACATTACCTTGGATTTTATATTGTCATTCTCCTTTGTGAAGACTCCTGACTCAACTCGAGGTCCACTACTAAGTGCAATGGAAATATGTAGATATGTGCCAATTGCTACAAAGACCAATGAACAAGATGGTACGACGTCCATTATATGCTTAGTCTAGTTATTTCTCTCTATCCATGTATGGTAATTGTTCTACTTCTACACATATGTTTACCCAAATATAGCTAATTTATTTAAAGCTTCTACTTGGAAGTGAGTACTCTCAACGCTTTCCGCTCGATGTCATTGGGAAGTGATTGGACAGATGAAGACGGTGATCCTTGTGTACCCACACAATGGCAATGGGTGACTTGCAGCACAACTAGTCCACCAAGAATCACAAAAATGTGAGTTGTATTGCTACTAGTGAGATAAGCATATAATGCTAGTCACAAGAAGAAAAAAAAAAGATATTATTTGCAACTACTACTAATCAATGTCCTGCTATAATCTGACAATTAGATACAAAGAAGAGATTATTAAACTTTTACACAGCATTAGACATAAATGAAACCTTAAATCAGTGCTTGAAGTATAGTCTTTCCTAGTCAATTTGATATTTTACATTGTTTTCATCAGAACACTGTCAGGCAAGAATGTAAAGGGTGAAATTCCTGGCGAGCTACAACATATGGAAGGACTGACAGAGTTGTAAGTCTGCTTATAAACCAAGTCAAATTTTATTGATACTATTTCAGTTCTTCATATTTTCTACTCTGTAGGTGGTTGGATGCAAACTCCCTGACCGGACCAATCCCTGACTTGAGCAATCTTGTTAATTTGAGAATTATGTAAGATCTTTACTAGTTGCTCATTATTACTACCACTTTAACAAGTAAATCTTTTTCTTTTCTGCTTTTTTTCCCTTTTAACTAGATTGTTGTATTTTGTCAACATGCAGACATCTTGAGAACAACAAGTTTACTGGTCCAATACCTTCATACCTTGGAGTTTTACCAAGCTTATTAGAACTGTATGTCGTGATCTGGATAACAAAACCTTAACTTGATTTAGTGTACAATGCTTCATGATCTGGTCACTCCAAACTTTTAAAGTATCCAAGATGGATAGTTAGTAGTCTTTATATTTTTTGCTGTCATAAAACACCTTGTATCAATCTTGGATTTTTTTTTTTCTTGCGGCAGAGACGTACAGAATAACAGCCTAACTGGAGAAATACCGCCATCTTTATTAACAGGAATAGTAACTTTCAAGTAAGTATGACTTTAATTCTGTTAGCTTCCAGATCAAAGTAATTATTTTGCTATAGACTGATTATACTCCTTAGTTTGGATATCTATAATCATAAAAAAAGGTTGGTTTCCTCGACTATGCAGTGATCTAGCATTTAGATATACACAGCATTTTTTATTTCACATTATGCTAGGAAGAGAGAAAATAAAATTCATGAATTTTCATAAATTCTTGTAAGTGAGAACTAGGAAGTAACATTTACATTTATCTTTGAACTTCTCAGTAGTACCACATAGATGTGTGTGCACTGATGGTAGTTCTGTTACAATCAGGAAATGAACTTCACTTGAAAATGTTCCCTGTCTCACAGATATGAAGGAAATCCTAATCTAAGACCCGAGTCAAAGCATAGTACACGTTACAAAGTGATACTAGGAGCTTCAATTGGAGGACTAGTGATTATATTGGTTCTATTTGCCACCAGTATATTCTTTTTATGCCACTTCAGAACAAAAGTATCTCATCAAAAAGGTGAACACAACCCCTAAAGTGTCTTCTTAACTTTTACTACCTCCATTTCAAAACGAATGACCTGGTTTGACTTGGCACAGAGTTTAAGAAAATAAAAAAGGCTTTTCAATTGTATAGTTCTAAATTAACATTCTGTAAAATGTACCAAACTATCCTTTAATCTTGTTGCCTTAATATGCCATGTGGAAAGAGAAAACTAATTGTGCCAAAAAAGAAACAGGGCCATTCTTTTTTAAACAGACTAAAAAGAAAATGAGGTCACTCTTTTTGAAGCGGAGGGAGTAATTATATTGCTCCGACACCTTTTCATGCAAATCATTCCCATGTATACCTCCCAGGTGAATCTATGCGCACAAGCGCTAAACCCTCAACAACTTGTTCAATTGCAAGAGGTGGATCCTTAATGGATGAAGGTGTGGCATACTATATCCCACTATCTGAGATAGAAGAAGCAACTGAAAATTTTTCGAAGAAAATTGGAAAAGGAAGTTTTGGACCTGTTTATTATGGAAGACTTAGGGATGGGAAAGAAGTTGCTGTCAAAACTATGGCAGATTCATCAAGCCATGGAACCAAACAGTTCGCCACAGAGGTATATTAAGGTTGCTATACTTTTGGTTCCAAAAAGTAAACATGTTAATCTTCTATTTGGAGTAACTTATTTAAGCTTCTAATTAGCTTTAAGCCCAACAAAAAGCAGCTGACACATCTATGGTAATAAGGACTAAGAAATTTTCTTTTAAGCTAATGCATTTGGTACTGTGTAAAACTGATCATTAGTCAGACTTCATAAATTATATGACATAAGTAAACAAACTATTCCTGTTTTTTGTTTCATTAGAATCTACACTTTGTGATTCATCATAATCATAAAGATAAGCTTTAGCTGGATGAGCATAAACAAAACTGCTCAAATCAATGTTTCAAACTTAACTCATTTAAGATCGAAAGAAATCCATTCCCGATGTATTTGATCCTTACATGCTGTAAAAGTCAAGGAACTGAGAAAGCGGACTACCATAATTTCACAGATGGACAAAGCCATTTTCCTAAGAAATTCACAAATATGAATTTACAATATAGACAGCGGATGTGAAATATATAACTAGATGCTGGAAGAAGCCTATTAGAACAACTAAAAAAAGTAAAGTAACATTCTCCATTGAAGTACAAAAAACTTATTGATCATTCCTGTACAAATTAGAAAATTCACAACTTCATAAGATATTTCTTTTGGTGGAACTAAATTACGTACTTGCAGGTGGCTCTTTTGTCAAGGATCCATCACAGAAACTTGGTTCCGTTGATCGGATACTATGAGGATGACCATCAACGTATGCTTGTCTATGAATACATGCATAATGGAACTTTGAGGGACCATATAACAGGTATGCACCTTTATGTATACTAGAATTTCTATAAGTTTCTCTGCATTATTTCCTCCTTGAACTGAACTCATCACATCACAATTTTGTGAACAGAATCCACTGATAAAAAGCATTTGGACTGGCTAGCACGTCTTAATATTGCAGAAGATGCAGCCAAAGGTTACCAGAAATTTTTCACTGTAAAGAATCTTACTTATACCTGAATCACAAAATAATTTTCTCAGCTTCCTCGTAGGCCTTGAGTACTTACATACTGGATGCAACCCCTCTATCATTCATCGAGATGTGAAAACAAGTAACATTCTTTTAGATATAAATATGCGAGCAAAAGTATCTGATTTTGGACTATCAAGGCAAGCTGAAGAAGATTTAACACATGTCTCAAGCGTGGCACGAGGAACTGTTGGCTACCTTGATCCTGAGTAAGCCATAATCTAAGACGAGACTGAATATTTTGCTATTGATTTTCATTCTTCTTTCTCATGTTTCTGCATTTCCAACAGGTACTATGCAAATCAGCAATTGACAGAAAAAAGTGATGTGTATAGCTTTGGTGTTGTCCTTTTGGAATTAATCTCTGGAAGAAAGCCTTTTTCTACTGAGGAATATGGTGCTGACTGGAGCATTGTTCACTGGGTAAAGTTTATCATAGTTCTTTCTATACATTTCAGGGATGCTATATCGTCCACTGTGATAACAACATAAGCAGGGCAATATAGAGGACCCCAACATAGTTGTTATATATATCACTCACCAGCATCATGTGTTCATAATGCATATTTAAAAAATCAGATCTCTCTTTACAAGAATCGTAATAAAACGTCAAAGCCAAGCCTTAGTAGAACTATTAGGTTGTGAACTATGATAAAGGGGCATGGCTCAGTACAAAGTGCAGCAAAGGACAAGCAATCAATAAGAAGCTGATCTGTGGATACTTATTGTAGTAATATATAAAGGATTCAGGAAATAAAATTAAGAGAAATCAATTATTTCAAATGTTGGTATAGTGGTGATCACCACACATAAAGTTGTGCCTGTCTGAGAAAGAATCAAAAGACGAAAAACGTGTTTCTTTTCTCTGGAAAGAAGAAGATACTCTATCAGGTTCTGGATATGCATGCCAATAAAATATCTGTGTATTATGAAGTTGCTAGCTGGAATAAACTTAATACAATCTGCTGATCACAATCTTGTTGAAGAGTGTGATCATCTCAGGTTCATTGTTAAGTTGTTACTTTATGTTAATATTATAATGCTTGAACAATATTTTGCAGGCAAGATCATTGATTCGCAAAGGAGACGTGATAAGTATCATGGATCCTGCACTAGTTGGGCATGTCAAAGTTGAGTCAATATGGAGAATAGCAGAAGTCGCAATACAGTGTGTTGAAAGGCATGGCGTCTCCAGGCCAAGAATGCATGAAATTCTTTCAGCCGTACAGGATGCAATCAAGATTGAAAAGGGGATTGATAAATTGTCTTCATCAGGAAGTTCAAAGGCACAGTCTTCCAGAAAGACACTCTTAACAAGCTTCCTGGATGTTGAAAGCCCCGACATTTCCAGAAGCTCATTTACCCCTTCTGCTAGGTGAATAAATATCAAGAAGAAGCATTCCAATCACAAGTGGTTAAACTTGATGGTTTTTTATCTGCTTGCTTCCGTTTTTTTTTTTTGGAGTATATTTTAACTGTACATTAACACAGAACACACTGACAAGTATTCATATTTGGGGGGCAAATATGTCTAAAATCAGAAGTTAAAAGTATCTAACCATGTACCTCCTAGATTGCACGTATAATACTAACCATTAGCGTAGCATGATTGAGCTATGTTTCATCCTCTTATCCCTTCTTGTTGTAAGTTTCCTCAAGATTTATGATGTATTTATCATGTTGAAGTTGTTGCCTCAGGTAGTTGAATTTCATAATTGGAACAGATGTACAGCTTTATACACTCACGATATCTCTCTCTCACATTTCTATCTCTATTCCCTTGCACCACAAACTTTCTTCTTTTAAGACTTTTTCATTGAACCTTCATAGTCAATGCCCTTTGATTTGGTGAATAGTTGAACAACCATCATTTGAACCTTTTATTCAATTTCTAAAAAATTTACTACTCATGCAAATTAATTAATGTTAATTCTTTAATTGCAACTAAATATGCCATTCTAGAGGCAATTACTAGTGACAATTACATTTTAGTGTTATTTGTCGCTAAAGCCTTAGCCACATTGTATCTAATGATAATTAACTAATGTAGGTAAAACTTTTTAACACTTTTTCTTAATGTGCTTATTTATTGTTGTTAAAACTTGTTTTTATCGCAATGGCTTTTTCTATTGAATCAATAATATTTTTCATAAAATATCTTTTAAATTGAAAATGTAACAATAAACTTCTATTAGTGGTTGATTTAAACTTTGTGAAAAAAGAGGGATGGATAAGAAAACAATTTTGGAGAGGAGGGGGGGTTGGGTTGTAGGGGTAAAAAAGAATTAAAATATTTTTTAAAAATAAAATTTTAAAATTTAAATTTTTTTATGGAGGTGGGGGAGTGAGGGTGGTTAAGGTTGAGGTAGATAAAATGATTCAATTTGTTAAAAAAAATGTAGGGACTGTTTGAGAAGGCGTAAAACGCTAGAAATGTTAAAATTTTAAGTTTTAAATTTTTTGGTTTGGTTGAGAGACTGATTTGGATGTTTTGGGGGGAGGAGTTTTGCGGATGGCATAAAAATATATTGAAATTTTTTATAAAATTTTTTTAAAATTTTTGATTCTTTTGGGGTGCAAGTGGCCTGGTGGTGATTTCGGAGAACTGGATGGGGGAGAGTTTTGGAAAACGTACTCCCAATTATTTTTTTTGAAGTAAAGTCATTTTTTTAAAATTTGAGAAAAATAAATTAACTTAAAAATATTTAAATTAATCAAACATGAGAAAATTAAAAAATATTTTTTAAAAATATTTTCTTCTATGCCAAACACATCCTATATATGAAATTTGAGCAAGACTGAAAGTGACATGAGCTAAAAAATATTTGTGCTAACACGATATAATATATCTTGATGTATTATATTATCACATATATACATAATCTTGTTTAAAATAAATAAAGAATAAAAAGATAAAAGAGAATAATTGGTATCATCAGGGCAGAGCAATTAGTTACATTTTCTGCAACAATGTAACTAACTAAATGATGTTGAAAATGTTCAGAAAAACACCCTTTATTAGAAAATCATATCATATACTATTACTTATTAAAAAGAGTGAACAACAAAAGCAGATGGATAGTAACAAAAGTCCTGGACCAGATGGGTTTGGCAGTGGCTTCTACAAAGCAGCTTGATCCATTGTAGGACAAGATATCACCAGTGCAGTTCTAGAATTCTTCCAGAACAGTAAGATATTAAAATAGATCAATTCGACCAGTATTACACTCATTCCTAAGGTGGAGTCTCCTGAATTTGCTAGTCAATTTAGGTCTATATCTTGCTGTAATGTTTTGTATAAATGCATATCCAATATTATTCGCAGTAGGTTAAAAAGAGCAATTAGTTACATTGTTGCAAAAAATCAATCAACCGTTGTGCAAGGAAGATCAATGATGCATAACGTTCTGATTTGCCATGATCTACTGCGACACTACAATAGGAAGAATGCATTTCCTAGGTGTCTCATGAAGATAATCTTAAAAAAGCTTATGACATGGTGAGTTGGGAATTTCTAGAGGAAGTATTAACTGAATTTGGGTTCACCGAAAAGTTCATTAGGTGGATTATGTTATGTGTTTTCACGACTATGTTTTCAGTAAAATTCAATGGGTAGAATCATGGTTTCTTTGGGGGAAAGAGGGGTCTTAGACAAGGAGATCCTATTTCTCCTTTGCTATTTGTGCTAGTGATGGAATACCTATCAAGAACACTTCAGATTATGAGTTTGCTATCAGATTTCAAGTATCACCCAATGTGTCAGAAGTTGAAGCTCACTCATTTAATTTTTGCTGATGATTTGATGATATTTTGCAAAGAAAATATGTCATCAGTGAACAGAGTAATGGAGGCTCCAGCACATTTCAGTAATGCTACTGGACTGGAGGCAAATCTGGAAAAATCAAGTATATATCTAGCTGAGGTGGATGAGGAAACAAGGACTCAAATTCTAGTAAGAATTAGTTTCTTAGTTGTTGATTTTCCCATGAAATACCTTGGCCTACCTGTGTCACCAAAGAAATGAAAGAAAATAGACTATTATTCTTTAATTGACAGACTTACCAGAGGATTAAGGTGACATATTTAAAATAACTTTCTTATGCTGGCAGATTGCAGATTTTAAATGTTGTTTTATTTTTCATACATAATTTCTGAGGTGCAATATTTATTCTTCCTCAACGTATAGTCAAGGAAGTTGACAAGATTTGTAGAGCTTATTTGTGGGGCAATGCAGACGATAAGAAGAAGATAACATTAGTTTTATGGGAAAAGATTTGCTTCCCTAAGAGACAAGGTGGGCTGAATATTAAGGGTAGTGTCATCTGGAATATTATTTTAGTTGGTCAGTTGTTATGGAAGATTACAGTGAATAAAGAGTCATTGTGGATTAAATGAGTTCATGGAATATACATAAAAGACGATGGATCCATATGGCACCACAGAGCTCCTACAAACTGTAGTTGGTATTAGAAGAAACTCAATACAATTAAGGAACAAATGTTGGACTGGTACAGCCAAAGTAGATACATGTTGACATATAATGGGATCTATTCCAATACTAGAAGTTACTTGACAATCATAGGCCAAAGGCAAAAAATAGATTGCAGATCTAGTTTGGACCTCTATGGCCTTACCAAGGCATAGATTGATGGTTTGGTTGACAATACAAAGAAGATTACTCACCCAAGAGAGGAAGATCAGATTAAACATTTCGATTGACGAGGATAAATGTTGCTTATGTGACACAACGCTAATGGAGACAAATGTGCACTTATTTGTGGAATACAGTTGCATAAAAACAGTGTGGCTAGAGATAAATATGTGGACGAGCATAACAATTCAAATCGATGGGATCAAACAGACCTTGGAGAGAATAAAAATGAAGCACTGGAAGCAGTTTCAGGAGGAGGCCACAACAGCTATATATGGTGCAGTGTTATATCACACTTGGAGGGCGCAAAATTGAAAAAGGTTCAAAGGTAGCCAAGTACATACAAAAGAAGCAGTTGCACAGATCAAAAAAGAGATAACTAAGAGATTACACGTACTTAGCAATTCTAAGCGAGCACAAAAGTATAGTAATTTCATTCAGCACTTACTTTGTAACTAATGCTTTTTCTTTCTTTTGTTGATTGGAGGCCTAGTTTATGTTCAAAATGAGGTGCTCTATATTTGTACATATTCTTGGTGGTAATGGTAATATTTTACAGTTGTTACAAAAAAAGAGTGAATAAGCGGACAACTTTTTGTCAACATGTCTGTTTGATCTACCTGTTTCTTTGCTACTATTATATGGAATTCGCAAAAATAATTTGCAAATTCATTAATGTAATATTTTGAAAGAGGCTTCATTATATTTCTTCAGTTGTTTCAACTATGATTTTACAATATTAACCCTAATAAATTATTTTTGTAAGTTTCTTATTTTCAAAGTAGCTTGATTATATTTTTTCAGCTCCCGTAAGAATAATTTGCGAGTTCATTAATTTAATATTTTTAAAACAGTTTGATGATATTTTTTCAACTGCTTCAGTTATGATTTTACAATATATGCGCTAATAAATTACTATTGTGAGTTTCTTAATTTAATATTTTCAAAGCATCTTGATTATATTTCTTCAGCTATTTTAATTATGATTTTACAATATTAGTCCTGATAAATTATTTTGCGAATAAGCAGGCAACTCTCTGCCAACATTCCTGCTTGATCTGCCTGCTTATTCGCCGCTATGATATGGGACCTGCAAGTTTCTTAATTTAATATTTTCAAAGCAGCTTGATTATATTTCTTCAGCTACTTCTAAATCTAATAATTAATAACTTAAAATTTTTAAAATGCATACAAAAAATCTATTCGAATTACAAAATTGAGATAAAAAAATATTTATTCGACCCTTACGAGCACGAAGCTCGTGACTAGTATATAGATAAAATACTATATATAAGATGGATAAATATATTAAAGTTTGTACAACCTTATCACAATTTAATGGATAATTCAATGGTTGAAGGTGTGCCTAGATGGCCTAGGCATGCAGGTTTGGCATCATGTATCTTAGACTTTCATTTAATTTTTTTTAAAAGGTAATAAAATCTTAGAACTTAAAAGTGACTTCTTCTTATATTATTTATATATATATATACACACACACACTAGTCACGAGCTTTGTGCTTATATTGGCCCAATAATTTTTTTATCTCAATTTTTGTGATACGAATATATTTTTGTATGCATTTTAAAAATTTTAAGTTATTAATTATTAGACCTAGAAGCAGCTGAAGAAATATAATGAAGCTGCTTTGAAAATATTAAATTAATGTCGCACCCCGCGAGGGTACCATTGGTGTGGCTTCCACTCAAAAACTATTGCTAGCCCCCAAGTGAATCACTCAGCCTCATCACATTCGTTCAGTCACATTCTAATAGCGGAAGACATCAAGGTATAAGAATACGTAAAGAAAGGAAATGTCAAATGATAAATAAAGTCCAAAGGCTAAACATCTCATCAATAAACTAAGCAAGACTAGTATGAAAGAAAATTAGCCAACATAACATCCAATCACAAGTCAACAGTCTAGTCTATGAAGCCTCTAAAACATCTGAATAATGGTGCCAATGACAGACCCATGGCTACCTCTAAATAGAATGAAATAACTCTAAACTCAAAGCTAGAAAGAAATATAATGTCCTCCGAGAGTAGGGAAGGGCTCACAAATTAACTGGAAACAAATAGGTCCTCAACAGGGCGTCTGCTAATGACCACTAGTACCTATCTCTGCATCATGAAAAGATGCAGGCCCAAATGAACGTGAGTACATAAAATGTACGAGCATGTAAAATGGCAGAAAGAAACATGTAAAGGAAGAATAACATCATCTCAAATAAATCAACTCAAGAAATAGGAACATCAATCATCATGTTAAGAGTCTAAAGTAAGAATGTAGTTTAGATAATGACTACTCAGCAATCATCTACGTCTCATCATCCACTCAGAGTACTATCAAGGTCTATTTGGGAGTATCTTTAACCGACAACAATAACCTATGAGCTGGTGATGATACAGCGAAGCGATGTTATTATCACATCCATCTAATACCCTGCTAGGGGTATAGGACATCCCATTAATGGATTCAAAATCAGTAATATCAAGTCCTCATTTGAGACAATAGAAAATATTTTATTTTACGGTTCAATCCTCTCCAACACCGGTTACGTAGTTATTGAGTTCGAGTTGGATTTACTCTTACTCAATTCGGTGCTCAATACTCCTCTTAAGACTCATATGCTCATAAGACATCAACTCTATGGTTGACTCACTCATATAGTATCATTGGACATTTATCAACTCAACTCATCACATCAACCATCAACCCTTTAGTTACATCATTTTAAGGTTTAGTTCTTGACTCATAAGGACTCAATCATGCATGTTCTAACTCATAGCATTTAGGAGAACAAATGTAGAATTAAAGCATTTAGAGATTTCATAGACTCTTTAGGCTTGAATTATGGTCATGTAAGTAAAATATGTGAAAGTAATAAAAAATTATGTTAGGGTTCATGTAGTATGGCAAAATCATGTAATTCAAGTATTTAATTCATAAAAATCATAATTCATGCAAAATTATATAGATATGCATTAGATTGAAAGAAAAACCTTTAACAAACATTCTTGGGGGACTCAATTTACTCACATCACCATCAATCCGAGTTATGGGGCACACAGAAGAATAGCTTACATACTTGGGAGTTTTGAATCTTGAATCAGCTTGGAAGAATTCTCAAGTTTGTCTTCAAACCCTAGCCCTTTTTCTCTCTTGAAACCTTACTCTACATTTGAGAGAGTGTTTTAGCGTAAAAAGAATCTGACATGTTTAGGGCTTTATTTAGGTGTAACAATGTCAATCCTAAGCTTAGAAAGAGTGAGGAAAAGGCCAAAATAACCTTTCTTAAAAAAGTTATTAAAAGTCGTCTATGGGCCATTTGCGGCTCGTAGAAAGTTCTACTGCCCGTAGGGACCCTTCCGTAAACTTTTGGCTCAATTTCAGAGTTTCTAGTTCATTTTACAAGTCCATTTTATGATCCGTAGAAGGTTCTACGACCCGTAGATGGGTTCATAAAGTCTGGGGCCAAAAATTAAAGTTTTAGGACTTTTCTCCATGATTTAGCAGATGGGTCGTAATTCATTTTATGGTCCGTAAAAGGTTTTCATAGACTAACTCTGCACTTGACAGTGTCTAGTAACATGATCATAACTTTTGACTTCGAACTCCAAATTAGGTGAAACCAGTTGAGTTGGAAAGCTAATTCAAAGAGATTTCATTTATTAAGTCATGATCCACCTAATTATTTGTGTACTAAGAGTTATAATTATTTAAAATTGATGCTCACATAATCTAACACTAAAAACTCAATTTATAGGAAAATTTTCTACTCAACTAAGTACTAGAGGTCTCTTATGACCCTAATACACTTCCCACATATAAGAATGAAGCTTGAAACATAGGTACATATGAGGATAGAGTTATGGAGTGTCACAATATCTCCCTCTTGGAATTATTCATCCTCGAATGATGAGCAACTAGGAGACCTATCAAGCAGGAACTCAAATACTCAAATACTCGAATACTCATACTTTAGAAATCAACCTCAACTCAAATTTAGAATTGAAAGGCTACATCTAACATCATAATCAGGTACGAATACAATTAAAAACATGCATACTTAATTACTCATAGACTCAAGAAGACTATCAACTCAGAGATAACAACTCAACTCAACAATGGAAAAGTAATTTGAAAGGTAGAAATGTAATGTTACCACCAATTTCATCATTAGAAGGCATGAATAGGTGAGGGTATCTAGCCTTCATATCTTCTTCAGCTTCCTATTATAGCCTCTTCAGTTGGCTGGCTTCTCCACAACCTCTTTGTTTCTCAACTTGCGAACCTGGTGATCGAGTATTTATACTGGGATTTTTTCATAATTCAACTATCTTTCACTCCAATGCTTTCAATAAGCACAACCAAGGATGGATCTCCCAAATATTTCTTAAGCATAGAAATGTGAAAGATTGGATGGATGGTTGTTAACTCTGGTGGTAACTCTAACTCATAAGCTATATTACCCACTCTCTTTATGATCTGATAATGGCCAATGTACCTTGGACTCAGCTTTCCTTTATTTCTGAATCTCATCACACTCTTCATGGGTAATACTTTCAAATACACTCAATCATTGACCTCAAACTCTAAGTCTCTTCTTTTAACATCAGTGTAGGACTTCTGATGACTTTGTGCAATTATCAATCTCTCTTGGATAATCTTTAGCTTCTCTATAGCCTGATCTACCATGCTGGCCCAATCAGTCCTGCTTTACCTACCTCGAATCATCCAATCAGTGATCTACATCTTCTACCATAGAGAGCCTCATAAGGAGCCATTTGAATGTTAGAATGGAAACTGTTGTTATAGGCAAACTCAATCAAAGGCAAGTGATCATCTCAATTACCTTTGAAATCAATGACATAATCCTCAACATATCCTCCAAAGTATATATCATCCGCTCTGCCCGACCATCAGTCTGAGGGTGAAAAGCAGTACTAAGGTTCACCTTTGAACCTAAGCCTTTTTTAAAGGACTTCCAGAATTGGCTAGTGAATTGAGCCCTTGTATCTAATATGATAGACAAAGGAACTCCATGCAATCTGACAATCTCCCTTATGTATAATCGGGCATAATCCGCTACAGTGTCCGTTGTCTTTACTGTTATGAAGTGTGCAGATTTTGTCATCCTATCAACTATCACCCAAATTAAAATATGTTATCTGCGGGACCTCAATAAACCTATCATGAAGTCCATGTTAATCATTTTCCATTTTCACACTGGAATCTCAAATTCTGAGCAACTCCACATGGCCTTTGGTGCTCAACTTAAACTTGTTGGCAATTTCGGCACTTGAAAACAAACTCAGTAATGTCTTTCTTTATTCCACTCCACTAGTAGATTTCTCTCAAGTCATGTTATATCTCGGTAGACCCTGGATGGATGGAGTATCTGGAACTATGGGCCTCTTCCATGATCTTCCCTCGAACACCATTAACATCTGGAACAATCTACCTTGACTTTTCTACTTATGCACGTCCACCTTCAACTGTAATAAAATAGGATCTTGATCTTGTTTCTCCTTCACCTCTACTACTAAAGATGATGCAGACCTATTATGTACAAGAACTCCTCCTTTGCCCGATTCATCTAGTTGCACTCCCAATCGTGTCAATCGGTGAACCTCTTTGGCCAATTCCTTTTTCTCTTCTTTCACATGGGCGGTGTTCCCCATAGATAACTTGCTAAGAGCATTAGCAACCACATTAGCTTTACCTGGATTGTAGAGGATGCTCATGTCGTAGTCTTTGAGCAACTTAAGTCATCTCCTTTGCCTCATAGTGTACACTTAATTTTACTATGTCATTTCTATTAATTATTATTTAAATATTTTTCATCTACTTTAACTACGAAATTATATATTATCCATGATAAATTATTTTTTTGTGTCTGACTATAACATTTTACAGCGCTATTAATGTGTCTATTTAATTTTATTGTGTTATTTTTATTAATTATTAGTTAATTATTTCCTCATCTACTTCAATAATAAAATTATAATATTGCTCGTAATAAATTATTTTCCCATATAGGAGTAAAGTGTATTGTTTAAAAACTACTTTAAAATATTAAAAATTAAAAATATATTAAAAATGTTGATTCTTCAAATTTTATCTAGACCACAAAAATTAAAAAAAAATAACATATATTGAGTTCGTGCAGTGCACAATCTTGGCCACTACTCTTTTTAGATATCCTCTTCTCTCTTTTTCTATTTTTTTTGGCTATGTCCATATACTTCCTATTAAATTAAATATGAACTTATTAGTTCTAAGTATTAAGTATTTTGATTTTAAAATTGTGCATCCATTCATTAGAAAATATCAATTACTAATATCGTATAGTTATTTATTTTAAAATTTTTGGTCCATCCAGTTTCCACAAAAAATTACTCATAACTTGGACACTTTTATGAAATTTTTTATTACATCATTGACTATTACCAATCATAAAATAATAAATTAGAGATCAATAACTATCTATTTGAACAAAATAAAGAAAAGAGAAGATAATTGTGAACTACTTTGATTGATTGAATCAATGTTAATTACATGAAGACTTTGTATTTATAGAAGAGTCAGTTAACTAAATATTAACTAACTAACCTTGCTTAACAAAACTAACTCACTCACTTAACAGTCTAACTAACATAACTAACTAAGATTACATCTAACTAACTGTGTAACTAACTACTAATTAGTTGATTCACTATACTCAATACTCCCCCTCAAGCTAGATGTACTAAAGATGTTTAGGACACCTAGCTTGGCTACCAAAAAATCATGTTGTGATCTTCCAAATGCCTTTGTTAGGAAATCATCCTATTAATCTCTTGTGTTCACATAGCTAGTTTTAATGAGCCCTTTCTGCATTCTCTCCTGGGTAAAATGACAATTAATCTCGATATGCTTAGTTCTCTCGTGGAAAACTAAATTTGTTGCAATCTGAATAACAGCCTTACTATCACAGAATATGTTTGTAGGTTCAGCCAATTCTATCTTCAGCTCCTTGAATAGGTTTGTCACCCAGACCACCTCAGATATTAGTGTAGCAAGACTTCTATATTCTGCTTCTACAAAGCTTTTTGAGACAGTGTTTTGTTTATTGGACTTCCAAGCTATCAAGGACTTTCAATACTTTAGCAAGTACCCAGTAACAAATCTTCTTATATTTGGGCATGTTGCCCAATCTGCATCACAATACCCTGTAAATTATGTTTGTTTCTCATAACTCATAAGTAGTCCCAAACCTGGTGCTGACTTGATGTACTTCACTAATGTTGCATTCCATTGAGAAACTTTTGGTCTTTGCATGAATTAGCTCAAGCATTGGACTAAAAAGGCTATATCTAGTCTAGTATTTGTAAGATAGAGAAGTTTTCCAATTAATCTTTGATACCTATTTATGTCAGTGAACAACTCATCATCATTGTCTTAAATAAAATCAGCACTTGTGAGCTTTACATTGCACTCTAGAGGTGTTGTTGCTGGCTTGACTCCTGCTAGACCAGCTTCAAATATCAATTCTAAGGCATATTTCCTTTGACACCTAACAATTCCCTCATATGATCTGCTGAATTCAATTTCAAGGAAATACTTCAATTCTCCTATATACTTAAATCATAAAAAAATGATGCAACACTTCTTTTGTCTCTTGTATCAGCCCTGAATCATTTTCAGTAATCAATGGATCATCCACATAAATCATAATTATCACCAATGTTGATCCTCTTCTCTTTGTAAACAATGAGTAGTCTAAGTGACTCTGAGTATAACCTGACTGTGACAAAGCATCAGTCAACTTAGCATTCCATTGCTTGGATGATTGTTTATGTCACAGCCCAACCCCGGGGCCATGACTCGTGCCGGTTAGGCACTTAAACCCATACTAAGTCACAAAGCCACAACTTAAAGTCTAAG
>JAOTQJ010000091.1:8277480-8288667 GCA_025642045.1 Solanum sejunctum | reverse complement strand
ATAAATGTAAGGGAGTATATGAATACAAATAGTTTGCTTCAAATGGGCATAAACTTAATTTTTCCTTGAATATACTGGTATGTAAGATGACATATAAGTCAATCCAATAAGCTCAAACAATTAACCAATCAACTCAATAATCTATAAATCGACTCATTAAAGGATGCAAGATTTTTATTATAGTAAAATAATGCTCCTAAAAGAAACTCTAGCATGCAACTGAATCAAATTATTTATGCACAATCAAACTAATTGTGTGGAGTACTATCAAGGCCTAATTGAGAGTTTCTTATTCGACAACAATCACTTATGAGCCGATCATCGTACAACAATCTCATTGATGTTGCCACAATCATCTAATACTTTGTCAGGGTAAAGGAAGAATCAAGAAATCACGGATCCAAGTCAATCAATCAACAAGAGATATAAAAAGGGAAACATCCGACTTAATAGTTCAATCCTCTTCTACGTTTGGCGATGTAGTTATTGATTTCAAGTATTAACTACTCTCAATCAATTTGGTGCGCAATACTCCTCCCAAGACTTCATGTTCATAAGATGATCAATCTCAATCAAATCAATCATGAGTCTCAAAGGGAATATCAGTTCATCAATTCTATCACAATCAACACTTTTGGCCTATCAACAACCCATCCCAATCACATCTTTAGACAATCATTATATTCAGCTCAATCAACAATCAATTAATCATGATTATCAATCATGTATGCTATTAAGATTCATCATACCATTTAGGACTCTAACTCAAATGGTCATTTAGGCTCCCATTAATCTTACTCATCACATAAAGACATGTAAAATACTTCTTATGTTTCGATCATGCTCAAATTTACTCGATTCGAACGTTCACAAATCATATTCTCAATTTGATTAATGCAACACACATTATATAGAATTATACATTTAGGGTTCGTATCAACAAGTGAGAATTAATACTCCAATCTCATGGAATCAACATATCTGTTATCAATACGTTCATAAATATATATATATATATATATATATATATATATATGAAAGAGTAATGTATACAATTCAAAATTTAGGATTTCTTTTTGGAGTTTTTCCTACTCAACTTCTAGGCTTGCTTTCAACTTAAGAAAATGAAGAAAGGCACATGGATAGACTCAATCCAAGGCTTTATGTAGCTTTATATACCTAGAATTACGTAGAACAATTGGACCTTAAATAATCCTTTGTCATGTGCTTGAAACCCTAGCTTTTCTCCTCTTGAAACTAGGCTTTAAGTCTTGAGAATGTTTTGAGCGTAATGAGATTGACTGATAATGTTGAGGGACTTTATTAGGTGTAAAATCATCAAGTTAGGGCTTAGAAAAAGTATGAAAGGAATAAAATAATCCTTCTTGAAAATGCCAACAAAATCGTCTACGGGGCCATTTATGATTCGTAGAAGCTTCTACGGGCCTTAGAACCTATCAGTAGAATTTAGGGTGGATTTCAAGGTCTTGGAACTCATTCTACGAGCCCAAACTATTGCAGAAGCCTCTACTATCCGTAGTTGGGGACGTAGAGTCTGGGATCAAAAATTTAACTTGTAGGAGTCAATCCACGAGTAGACAGTACAAGTCCATAGTCCAATCTATGACCCGTAAGTCAGGGTCGTAGTTCTTGTCTTCAGAAAACTCTGCGCTGACAATTTGTAATAAAATAATCATAACTTTTTGGTTCAAATCCAAACGAGGAAAAAGGCATTGAAAAGAGTTCAAAGATCTTTAATTTGGTGGGTCGTGGGCCACCTATTTCTTTGTGTGTTGCGAGTTATAATCATTTAAAGTTGGCCCTTGTATAATCTAATGCGAAAAATGTATTCGGTAGGGAGGTTTTGAACTCAGCTAAGTACTAGAGGTCTATTATGAACTTAATCCACTTTCAACACACTTCCACTATATAGGAATGAACCTTAAAACATAAGGAAAAGTAAGGCATCACTAGGTTCAAGTTTATATACTTACTGTGAAACAATTTGGATCCTATGAATAGAGTTGTGGGTGTTACAGTCATGGTTTGAGAGTGTGTTGTAAAAGGGGAGGAGGGTTTAGGATGTGAGTTACGAAATTTCTATCTATGTACAATCCACCATGGAGGGATAAATGATTTCCATGGCAGAACAGTCGCGAATTTTAAATCAAAATAGTCTCAATTTTACTCTTGCTTTCTCCCACTTTATTTATGAGAGGCCAGAGATGACCTAGGGCCATTTCTCTTTAGTTTTCCACCAATTTCAGATAAGTTAACCATTTTTCTAACTTGTAATTTGATTGCTATACTTTTGATTCTAGGAAGAACTGATACAGGAAAAGATTAGACCTGTAATTAATGATGGGTAAAAACTTTTAGTTGAGGGAGATGCTTATAAAAGGGGTCAAAGGTTAGGACTTTGCTATAATCTAGATAAATTAGGTCATTATTATTTATTTCATGTATTTTTCTTAATTGCTTATAGACTTAAAATCAGCTAAGACTTTGAAAAAGGGGGGATGTTTAGGTTCTATAGAGTTGAAGGCTCTAATTTGAGGTAGCTGATGGTTTAGTATTCTCGTTTGTGTGATATGTACATGTTAGCTACTTCATAGTACTTTTTATATTTGTGTAAAAAAAAGGAATGATGATATAAATCTATTTGATAATCTCTCATAATCTAATAGCATGCAATGAACCTCATACTTCAACTTGACCAGTTGTGAGTTATTTATTGGGGTTATGGATATGATTGTGATTATGCTTGTGTTTGTGGATTGGATGTAATTTTCTAACACATTATTACATCATGTGTCACATTCTGATACATTATTAGATTGAGTTTGGACACATTATTAGATCGAGTTTTACGTTCCAACATATTATTAGATCGAGTATCATATTTTAACACATAATTGAATTGGGTGTCACGTTCTGACACATATCTTGTTTGGGGGTTTATCCCTTGAAAGGACTATTGTTGAGTTTGCATTGAGTTCGATGAATACAAAATTTGAATATAGAGCATGAATTGTGATTATTGTATTCTTTCAATATATATATATATATATATAAGCTATTGTGTATTAGTTACTTTATATATATTTCACGTATTAGAATAGCCGTGTGATTCTACCAGTACGTTGTTGTTATGTGTACTGATATTGCACTTTTTTTTAGTGTAGAGCATTTTCAGGTGGATATAAGAGACCTCAGTTAGGTGATCATTGAATTCAAAATCCAAAGGTAAGTCAACCTTTTTCGAGCTACTATGAATTCTTCTACTATCTTAGTTCACTTGTTTTCAGACTCAGACTTCATTTATTTACTTGTTGATTTTCTGGGTTGCATCCCCGTGTGTTAGACTTTTAGTTGGAATTTTAGAATGATGACTTTAAGTTTTGAAGGATTATTTTTGTTATTGATTAGGTTCCTGTTTGAGTTTATGGGAACTCAATTCGTTTGTTTATTTAAACCTAATTTTGTAATTTTAAATTGCATAAATTGTGCTAGTTTGGTTGGCTAGGTTAGAGTACTAGTTCTTCCGCCAAAGGATCAATGTGGGTAGTCAAAGAAACAGTGTCACTCGATCATTATCAGACTGATTGTAATCTTTTTGTGTCTTTGAAAATCCCATCAGAGCGCCCTCTATATACTTCTAATAGGCCATGAACTAGATTCGAATCATTCTCAACAAGTTCATACGAAGTAATTTCATTTTATTCATTATATACGAACAATGACCAAAGATCTTGAGTGACCGATCGGGCTCAAAGATAAAGAAGTGTTGTTAATCTCTTCATGCTCGTTTCAAGCTCGAAGTATCATTTGTATAAATAAGAATCCCCTTCGTTGCATGATTTCTTCTTCATATAGATAGATACAAGATTTATGGGGCGATTACTTCCAATTACATTTTATGCTACAAACTTTCCTATATGATAGAAAATGACTCATGACTCGTTCGGGGTTGAGATAATTTACTTCCCTAGTTCAAAATAAAAGAATTTCTAGCACCTTTTGTTTAGAGCCCGTTTGAATTAGTTGAGAAAAGTTGCTTTTAAAAAGTACTTCAAAAACACTTTTTAAAGTGCTGAAACTTATTTTAAAAATAAGCACTTATGTGTTTGGATAAAAGTGAATTAAGCTGAAAAAAAGTTGTCAATGTGTTTGGTACCCAAGTGCTGTTAATCATATTTTGATTAAAATGTTTCAAATACTCTTAAACATTGTAAAATGCTAATTATTATTCTAAATTTTTATTTATAAATTAAATTAAATTAGAATTAATTTATTTTAATTCAATTTCAATAAATTGATTATATAAGTTAATTTTATGTCCAAGTTATTTTTTTAAGAAAATAGATAATTTTGATAAAATACATGAAATATTTGAGTATTTTTAATTAGATTTATAATAAGTAATGACTGTATTTCTTATTTATCATAAATAATTTATGAAAAAATAAAATAGGAAGAAAATAATTTAGAAGAAAAAAAAGAAAGAAAAAGAAGGGGAAAATAGAAGAAAGAAAGAGCAAGAAGGAAAAAAAAAAAAAAGAAAGAGCAAAATTTTAAAAAAAATGAAAGAAAAAAAAGTAGGAGCAAAATAATATAAAAATGATAAGCAAACTTTAGGAATAGAAAGGTAATTTATTGGTAAAACATAAATGACTTTTAAGTCAAAAAAAAGTAGGGGAGAACTAACTTTTAACTTTTGACCTTTTTTTTTAGCTATTTTTAACTTATTTTAGAATTTATCAAACACTTTCAAAAGCTAAAAAGAGCTTAAAAATAGGTTTAACCAGCTTTTCAGCTCATCCAAATACCCTCTTAATCGAATGTAAATAGATTTATTTAGGACCCGAAAAACTATTAATTAATTGTTTTGGAGATTGTCATGTACATACAAGTTCTACTTAAAATTGTATTCTTTTGATCCAAAATGTGTATAGCAAAATCAAATAATAAATAATGACATTATGTAGTTATTTTATATTTGGCTCTTAAAATCATGTTGACCATAATATCTTTTCTTATAAAATCACACTGAGAAGAATATCTCCCAAACCTTTCTATAATCATGCAATCTAAAACATATTTTAAAGTTAATAGTCACATAGGGCAAAATCAAATATCAGATCATATGCTTATATGTGATATTAAATAATTGAACATCGATTTAAATTTATTAGAAATTTTAATTAAAACACTTGAACTAAATAATGTTTCTGTTGAACATTGTAATTTCTAATAAAGTATTTAGTTAAATATTGTCAATTTAAATTTTAAAAAATATTTACGCGAATTTTTATTCGACTATTAGTTTATGAAAATATGTTATTTGTAATTATACACATCAATCCTCAGTAAAAAAAATATTTAAAATTATTGAGGCGAATGCATATAACTAAAGAAAAAAGATATATTTTATGTCTAGTATTTAACTATACAAAAAAAAAAGAAGAAAAAAACAAGATAAGGGGAAGTTTGATACTTGACTATACAAGAAAAGAAGAAAGTACAATTATTGAAAATTTGATACTCAATGTTGTACAACGAAAAAATACAAGCAAAAACAATTCGGGTTAGAAGATCAGAAGAAAAATGAAACTCAATTAAATATACAAAAAAATGAAATCAACTAATATATATAAACGTATTTGATACAAACGTATATTCTCAATCAAGTATTATTAGAATATTTTTAAATTAATGAAAAAAATGTACCAACAATAATCAATGTAAAGAGATTATCTATAACAGTAGTCACAATAATAGTCATAAAATAGCATAATCATATAAAAGCATATCAAAATCAAAACAAGTGAGTATGTCTTTCACTTGAACAAGAAATACTACTCGCTCGTTTATTTTATAACAAAGACTATAATCATTATAATTTACTATTGAGCACCAAAAAAAAGGATTAGTAAAATCTATACAATTAGAGATTGTGATCGTAGATGAAATCTAGAACTATCTACATTGAAGAACACAACGAAACATCCACATTCAAATTCACTCAAAATCTCTCGTAATTTAAGGATGTTAGATTATGCATCACATTGGTAATCTGAACATGTAAAAAATCTTTGTCTTCATTTACTTTTTAATTCTTCATTCATCATTTTTTTCTCCCTATTTAATTAACTTTGAGGTGAGTCGACTTATGCATAGCAACAATCGACTATTAGTTTGCAAAAAGATTCTAATTTTATCCTCCCTTGCGTGCTATTTATATGTCAAATTTTAAAATATGTGTTCTGAATCAATTTAGTAAAATTTCGAAATACATTATGTCCAAAGAAGGGATTAAGATGGATTTGAAAAAAAATGACAATTCAAAGTTAGGCTAGACCTATTATACTTATGAAGATCAGAAATTGTTTTTAGGCTTAACAGATTATTATAGACAGTTTATGGAGAATTTTTCATCTATTGCATCCTTATTGAATAAGTTAACTTAGAATACTGTAGTATTTAAGCGATCGAGCAAATTTAATGTGAACTTTTAAAAGCTTAAGGCTATATTAACCACAACTCCAATTTTTGGTATTTATATAGAGTCGGAGAAATTTACAGTGTATTGTTAAACTTTAAGAATTAATCTTGAGTGTAGAATAAGATGATAATTTATACATCAAAATAGTAGGGTGTGTATGAGAAGAATTACCCCATAAGTTCGTTCATGACTTAAAGTTGGTGATAATAGTCTTTGCCTGAACTATTTGGAGGCATTACCTCCATTAGGTGCTCACAAATCCTTATAGCCTGCAATAAAATTCAATTAGAAGGATCTTATCAAAAGTGATTTGAGTTGTTGAAAAATTATGATATGATTATTTTATATTAACAGGTAATGCAAATCTGAAACTTGATATCTTGAGTAAAAATAAGAGTAATATGGACAATCCGACGTTATTACAAATGGTAAAACTTTCCTTGACAATGACCGTTCAATTTTTGGTAAAAAACTTAGCAAATCTAGCAGGGTTCTAATATCTGTGGATGCACAATCTTCTTTATTGAAGCAACTTAAGCCTTATCAGTTTATGGATAAGAAGTCATCTATAATCAAGGACAAAGTATCATAATGACTAATCAAGAAAGTAATTCAAGATGTTGAAACGATTTTGTGAATTAAGGGTCGTATTTCTATTCCTAGGACATGTGGTTTGACAAATTGATTATGGATAAGACTTGCAGTTTGAGGTACTCTATTCACCTTGGGGTTGTATAATTCATACTTAAAAACAACATTATTGATGGTGGTGGATGAAGAGAAACATAGTCGGACATGTGTATAGATGTTTAAATTGTCAATTGGTGAAAATGAACACCAAAGTTTAGGAGGTATGACTCAATGAGTGCATATATCTGAGTGGACGAGAAAAATAATCATTATAAACTTTGTAATACGATTACAACAAATCTTGGAGAAGTTTGATACTATTTGAATTATTGTTGAAAAATTGATGAATTTCATGCATTTTATATCGATTCAAAATACCTACAATTCAAAGATATTAGCAAAAATCTATACCCAAGACATTTATTAAAGAATTTCCTTAGATAAGGTCAAATTGATTCAGGAGAAAATTTTCATAGCACAAAACGGATAAAAAAATTACGCGAATCAAAAAATATGTGACATGGAGTACATGAAGGGTGAGTGGGTATTGTTAAAAGTCTCACTTATGAAGAACGTCATGCATTTTGAAAAGGACAAGTCGAGCCCAATATTAATAGGCCTATTTAAGATTTTAAGAAGGTGACTTATAAATTAGCTTTTTCAGTTAAATGGAAAAGTGTTTCATTTGATTTTTCATATTTCTTTATTGGAAAACATCACAAGGCTAAGTCTCACATTATCACAATTCAAGTTATACCCTAGATATGACATGATGATTAGAATCCTGATGAATTTCAACCAAAATCCTTTTCATCCATCCCATACACAAAGTAAAGACATATAAGGATGAAAAGTAAAACTAAAGCAGTTTATCAATTTCAACATAGGATAGAAAAAGGGCAAAACTATCTTTACTTACAATATGTACTTGAAAAGCCACTAAACATAGATGAGTTATTAGGATGGGCCTTCGCTAACTCGATGTCTGAAATAAATTAAAACTAAGTGAGTAATCAAATAAAAAGAGGAAATCACAAGCACATCCTCAAATCATGACTAACCAACTTTGAATCCAGATAGCAACTAGCCACGTGTAAGAGGATGGACGTTTGCACCTATATTATAAAATAGTATATATAAAAAAATATGTTGTCAACACATCTGAATATACTGAATATGTGAGAATGTATCATGCTATAGTTATAATATGCAATTGATCAAAGTAAAGAACTTGATAAGAAATGCATTTAAGACATAATTAAAATATGAATATGATCAATGCATTGAAAGAATCATAATAAAAATTACTAAAGAAACATAAGTCATAAAAAATCATTATCATATGTGGGATATCAACTGTAACCAACAATAAGAGCATGAGAGATATAATATGAAATTCTGATGTTGTCTTTATATTCATATATCGGAGAAAGGGAAGACTACTTGGCAAGGTCTACCCCGTAAATAAGTCATAATATAGGCTATATGTGTAACACCCGGTAAAATTATCAAAATACCCTTATAATGGTATCGTGCGCATATGCGTCTTTCCATGCTCCATTTGCAAATACGAGACTGGATATGCAATCGACATGCAAAATTGAGTAAGAAATGGTCTCGTTCGAATTTTAGAGCAACCGAGTCAAAAATTAATTTTTCATAATTAAACAAAAAAACAGTGTTGGTGCGCGCTCGAGGCGCAACGCGCCAGGAACACAGACCAACACTTGCATCTGTTTTGATTTTTTCAATGGAAATTGAAAACACGTTCGCAAACAAAAATTGAAAAAAATACACATGTCCACGCTTTTTGGGGGTGAACTTTTTCTTTTAATTCGAGGGATATTCCAATCAATTTTCAACCTTTCCTAAGTTCAATAAACGAATATAAGAGATCTTTTACATCAAGCCAATTCCAAAGAATTTTTACCAACTAAGTTTTCGCATGAGTTGATAGAAGGGTCAATTTCAAATGACCATATCTCATAAAGTATAATAAGTTAGGTGACCCATAATATATCAAATCGAAGATATTTTAATTAGCTTTTCAACATATCTAATTTCTCCTGAATCACAGCTGGAATAGAAAGTTATGACCATTTTAGTAAGGGAGTGCAGAGCTTTCTGAAGGTCCGCACTCGGAGCACATTGCAGACCTAACCAGATCCTTTCTGGATGAGATAAATGATGTTTTTTATTTTTATTTTGAGGGTACTTTTATCCTAAAACCTTTGAGGGTCTATTTAAGGCCCCAAAATGCATAAAACGTCAGTTTTCATAATCAAAACTCTCTCCTTCATTCCTAAATATAAACTCTCAAGAACTATCAAGAAAGTCATCAAGTTAGAATTAACTTTTATGATTCATCCTCAGGGTGAGTTATTCTACATAAATTTCAAATCTATCCAATCCAAATTTCTTCATCTATTTATGAAACTCTAATAGAATCTTAAATCATAACCTAGGCAAGAAAACGAATTCAAGAATCCCAAAAAAGGATTTATTGATTCTTCCTTTTCAAGAATTAGGATTATTCATCAAGAACTCTAAAGATTCTAAATCAAGAATTCAAGAATCAAAGAGAAGCTCTCCAAGTTCTTCCACTCTAAAAGAACTACCGAGATCGAAGATTTTCTCCAAGAAAGCTAGTATTCATCAAATTTTGATGGTAATATCAACTTTTCAGGTACGTAAGGCTAAATGAAAGCATGAGATTATTCTCCCTTGTGTCCCATAGATGTCTATAGATGAGTTGAGAGTCCATGAGTCCCCATATATCTTTCTTGAAATACTTTCTTAATTATTTTCTTGAAAATTGTATCTAAAAGAACTACCAAGATTGAGGATTTTCTCCAAGAAAGCTAGTATTCATCAAATTTTGATGGTAATATCAACTTTTCAGGTACGTAAGGCTAAACGAATGCATGAGATTGTTCTCCCATGTAGCCCATAGATGGCCATAGATGAGTTGAGAGTCCATGAGTCCCCATATATGTTTCTTGAAATACTTTCTTGATTATTTTTTGAAAATTATATCTATTACATGTATTTTCATATATTGATAATCATCATAAACTTGTTTTCTAATACTTTTCATAAGATATTGTATAAACCCTATATGTTAACTTTTGAAAGCATGCATAAATGAACCTAGGGATGGAGTCTAGAGCTTTGACGTGAGTATGTTGATGGAAATCTTGATGTGAGTGTGAGGTTAAGGTATTTGTAGGGGTGTGCATCAGTCGGTTCAATTCGGTTTTGTACATTATCAGTTCGATTTATCGGTTTTTAATTTTTAAATATGCTAAATCAATAAGTTTTCGATTTTTTGGTTTTTGGTTCGGATTTTGGTTTATCGATTTTAAGTCTTTAACAGTTCAGCTTTTGATTTACCCGATAAGAATGATAAAGAGAATTTGCATTAATAAAAAGCAGATAAAGTACGAAAACTATGTTTATAAACTTGCAAAAGCTATAATTAGTTAATTATAAACTAAAATACTAAAGTAGATAACTAATCACTTAAGTACTATAAAGATTAAAATTTTATAAAGTATTGTTATAGTGTCCTATTACTATTAAATTACTAATATTTAATATTTATGAAGGGATAAAATAGTAAATTATTATAATCTTATTGGGCTATCAGTTTACCCAATAACCCAATAATAAAAATCGATATCAAACCGATAACCCAATAATTTTTTTATTCAAAATTATTAAAAATCCAATAACCTAATAACCCAATAACAATAAACTAATAACGTTTTTATCGGTTCAGTTTATTGGTCGATTCGATTTTTGCACGCCCCTAGTTATTTGATCTTGATGATCCTATGAGTTTCATAATTGAGTTCTTGATGTGCTGTCTAAATGACTTCTTCTAATTGATGATCTGAGTCCTTGAGTCCCTAAATGAGAATTGAGTTCATTGAGATGAGTTGAAGTCCTTGAAATAATAGAGAACCCTTGAGTTTGAGTTAATGATATGATGAGAGTCTCCATGAGACTAATTGAGATGACGAGAGTCTCCATGAGACAAATTGAGACGA
>JAOTQJ010000091.1:8243113-8272341 GCA_025642045.1 Solanum sejunctum | reverse complement strand
GTAGAAAGGTTGTTTTCTGAGAACCCTCGTCTCAAAAATCCATAAGCAGAATAAATTAGATATGACAAAAAGGAAAGGAAATGAAACAGAAAGAGTGACTAATAATGAAAAGCACATGACAGTATGTAAATACGATAAAATTAACACGTATATGACAAATAATGACAACACATGATATAAAAATGTCTACTCTCGCTACCCTACTATACTCTAAGGCCAGACATTCACCTAACCCTACCAACTAATTAGCCTGCTACTCTAATTTGCGACCTCAACTCCTTTTTATCTAAGATCATGTCCTCGGTGAGATCAAGTTTTGCCATATCTTGTCTGATCACCTCCTCCCAGTACTTTTTTGGTCTAATTCTACCCCTTCATGTAACTCCCAACACCAACCTCTCGCACCTCCTAACAGAAGCATCGGTACTCCTTCTTTGCACATGTCCAAACCATCGCAGTTTCGTTCTCCTCATCTTATTAGTCACAGAGGCCGCCTCTAGATTCTCTCGAATGATCTTATTCCTAATCTTATCACTCCTCGTGTGATCACACATCCATCTCAATATCCTAATCTCTACACATGTGTTTTCTAAACATGTGCATTTTTTATTGGCCAATACTCCACCTCATACAACAAAGATGGTCTAACCATCATTCTGTAAAATTTACCTTTGATTTTAGGTAGTATCTTCTTGTCACACAATACTCTAGAGTCAAGCCTTCATTTAGTGTATGTTTCCCTAATATGATGTGTGATATCATTGTCGATATCGCCACTACTCTGGATAATGGACCCCAGATACTTAAAGTTATACCTCTTGAGGATAGGTTGAGTGCAAGACTCGCATCAATGTCTGCTTCATCCCTCACAACACTGAATTTGCACTCTAAGTATTCTATTTTGATCCTACTTAGTTCAAATCTTTTGGACTCCAAGGCGTGTCGCCAAACCTCCAACCTATCATTAACTTTAGTCTGAATCTCATCAACCAGTACTATGTCATCTACAAAATACATCATGGAACCTCCTTTTGGATAGATCGCGTCAGCTCATCTATCAACAAGGCAAACAAAAAAGGACTCAACACAGATCCATCTTATCTCAACAGGAAAATACTTTGAGTCTTCTCTCACTGTTCTTACTCCAGTTTTGGCTCCGCCGTATATATCCTTAATCACCCTGATATATGCCATCGGGACACCTTTTACCTCTAGACACCTCCATAAGATATCCCTTGAAACTTTGGCATAGTCCTTCTCGAGATCAATGAACACCATATAAAGGTCCTTCTTTCTTTCCTTATATTTCTCCACTATTCTCTGAACAAGATGAATTGCTTTAGTAATCGACCACCCCGGCATGAATCTAAACTGATTCTTCAAAATAGATACTACTTTTCTCACCCTCATCTCCACTACTCTCGCCCAGACCTTCATAATATGACTTAACAACTTGATACCCTTGTAATTGTTATAATTTTGAATATCCCCCTTATTGTTGTACAATAGAACCATTGTACTCCTCCTTCATTCATCAAGCATCTTGACAGTCTTCATAATAGCATGAACAGTCTAGTCAACCACTCTATGCCATTCTTGACTATGTTTTTCCAAAAATTTATCAGAATCTCATCTGGTTCGATCGCCCTAGCTCTCTTCATCCTACTAATAGCCCTTTTAACCTCCTCAACTCTGAATCGCCTGCAATAATCAAAATCATGATGACTTTCAGAGTGTGCCAACTTACCCAACTCAATATCTCTATCTTTTATTTTAGAGTTTATGAAAGTAAGCTTGTGATCTTAGTTTAATGGAAGTGTCATCCACCAACACCTTACCCCCCTCATCCTTATTGCATTTCACTTGGTCCAAGTCGCGAGCTTTTCTTTTGCTCTCTTTAGCGAGCCTATACAATCTCTTGTCCCTGCCTTTATCACTAAGCTCTTCATATAGGCGCTCAAACATTGTTGTTTTAGCACTTGTCACCGCCATCTTTGCTTCTGACTTAGCTGTCATATAAATCTACTTAAGCCTTCATTTTTCATCTTCATCCCTATATTCCAACCACTTCGTGTAAGCAACCTTCTTATCTTTCACTTTGCGCTGAACTTCATCATTCCACCACCAGTCGCCCTAACGTCTACCAAAGGTCTCTCTCAAAATCCATAGTACCTAAGTAGCTACCTTTCTAATGCAACCAGCAGTAGTGTCTCACATATTGTTCACATTTTCGCCACTACTCCAAGTCTCTAAGTTTCTCAACTTTTCTTCCATTTCTCAAGAAAGGGCAGGAGCAAGGCATCCCTATCTAATCCTAGGTTGGGCATATAACCTCCTTCTTCTTATCTCTATTGATCTCTAAATTCATCACTAAAAGCCTACTCGGAATAACCTTGCAATTCTTACATAGACTTCTATTGCCCTTTCGATGAACTAGGTAATCTATCTGAGTCTTAGCTACCATACTACAGAAGGTAATCAAGTGATTTTTCCTCTTCGGGAAACATGAATTAGCAATAACTAACTCAAAGGCTTTGGCAAAATTCAAGAGAGACGTCCTACCTCTATTCTTCTCTCCAAAGCCAAAGCTTCCATGAATATCTTTAAACCCGCTAGTGGTCACCTCAATATGCCCATTAAAGTCACCCCCAATGAAGATTTTTTTTTGTTTTCAGTATCCTCACACAACCTCATCTAGATCTTCCCCAAAAAGCCTTTTGACTTCCTCGTCTAGGCCTACTTGGGGCGCATAAGCACTAACTATGTTCACTACATGCCTACCAACTACGAGTTTGATAAACATCATCTTATTATTAACTTTCCTAGTCTCAACCACATAATCCCTAAGGTCCTCGTCTACTAGGATACCTACACCATTTCTATCCCTAGAGCCACTCGAGTACCACAACATAAACCCATCCACGTCCCAAGCTTTGGTACCTACCCATTTGGTCTCCTAAACACACACTATATTAATATGTCTCTTCTTAAGATATTTACTAGCTCTATGGATCTTCCTGCTAGTAATATTATATTCCACGACGCTATCTTTAACTTAAATAAGCATGTGACCTTCTCACCACCCCTACCCATTACCCCTGCCCCAACCCCAACAGACGACATGACCCTAGTCTATCATTAGATCCTGACCCCACTAAATTTTAAGAAGTAATCGAATACTAAGCTATCAAGATCAGGAAGCAATCTAGTGAAAAATTATGCAACTCAACAAACAATACAGGGAAATATATGATACACTACTTACTATTCATAATATGAAAAATACGTAAAAGACACCCACTATGCTAAGTAAGAATATACAACAATATGTGTAACAACAAAAAATATCCAGCACTACAGTAACTGTAATGGTAAATCTACGGATATATGAAAAAAAATCACAATACACAATAATTAGTATTCTAGAATGAGGGAACAATTAGTATGCTAAAAAAATACTCAGTATGCTAAAAAAATAATCACGCTAAAATGAGCAATCCAAAACACTAATACTCAATTAAGAACAAGAAACCCTAATAGAACACTCATAAAAAACTAGAGACAAAATAATTAATTAGACTAAAAAATAACAAGAGATTGAAGATATCACCTGGAGGTTTTGATAAAAAAACTGTTGACTGTACTGGAAAAGAAAATGTAACTTCGCCAGAATTTGGATCACCGGAGAGTGAGAAGTTTCGCTGAGAAGTTGCTGGGATCTAAGTAGTTCAAAGATAAGGCAAGAAATCCTCATTGCAATCGCTCAATATTATTAGAGAAAGAGATCGTCGGAATAGTCCAATCAATGAAGAAAGAAAGATTCTTTTCGGAGAAAGAAAGAGATCGTTGAAAAACCTTGAACTCCTATAGAATGCTTTGAGACTTTTTGAATCTGGAGCTACTGACTTCCTTTCCCTTCTAATCAGTTCTGTGTTGAGACGCGAGAGGGAGAATCGTCAACATCAACAATATACCCCAGTGCCTCGAAAGGCTCCCGCTCATTACGGGGTGAAGGGGGGGGGTCAGATGTACGCAGTTTAACCCCTATGTTTAAAAACATAAAACGACTGTTTCCAGAAAACAAACACAAAGAGGGAGAATCGTCCTGCTGGAAAATTCGCTAGAAAACAAACTTAAATAAAACATATTAAAAAAAAACTATTAGATTTTTTTGTAAAAGAAAAAAATTAAGGGTGTTAAAAAGATACATTATTTCAGTTTGGATAAATTATGAAAAAAAATTTAATAGAGATGGGTTTACTTTATTCCATGATAAAATAAAACATAATAAATAATTAAAAGAAAAAAAAAGATTGTTAGTTTTAAGTGAATAAATTAAGCCAAAAAGTGAATGACACACATTTTTAGATCCAAAGGTGAATAACAAAGATATTTTATGACCAATATGTGAATGAAAATATTTTTATATCATTTTCAATAATTGAAGGACATTTTAAACTCTTTTTACTTAATAAAATGAATCTCATCTCAATTATTTAGAAATTATTTTAGATGATAAAAATTTGGAAATATTTTTTCATCTTGGTTTGCATTAAGATTCATTTTTTCCTTGTCAGCAATCATCTCAAGTTGTAAGTATCAAGTAAACAAGTGGCAGTTGAGCCATCCGACGACGTCGTTATATCAACAGTGAGAAGTCTCAAGACAACAACCAACAACAACAATATATCCAGTGCCTCAAAAGGCTCCCGTTTATTGTGGAGTGAGGGGGATCGGATATACGCAGCCTAATCCCTATGTTTAAAAACATAAAATGACTGTTTTCAGATGATCCATGAGGAGCGTTTAAAGTTGCATTGACTAACTGCTCCTTCACAAATGAAAAAAGTACAAATAGTTTAAAGACTCATTTTGCTTTATTCTATCATACTCCAAAATTAAAAAATAATTAATTTTTGTCTTACATCCGAGATTGATGGAAAAGAAATCTCAAGACAGAGAATACATAATTGCAATCGTTCACGTGATTTGCACAGCTAGAAAATCCAAGATCCACGCACCCCATCATCGTCTTCTCCAACAACTCAAAAAATCCCCCCAGGTAAATTTTGATCATAATTCTTGCCATTGATTTTTTGCTTTTCAGAAACCCTTTTTTGGAAAATAGAAGCTGGATTTGGGAGATTGGGGCATGCAATGTCAGATAAAGAGAAGGTCGAAGATGGTTCCAAATCTAATGAGAAGGATGGTTCACGTGGGGTTGTTGATGGAGGGGAGGCTGTTCTTAATCAGGTGGAAATTTGCCTATCTTGTACCTTGAAATGTGTCCTCTTCCCTACTTTGCTTTACTATTGTTTTCCCGAAAGACAAAAACTGTTCAATTTAATTCTTCGGATACACCTCCTATTTCTTTCCGTCTGCTGATCCAGGATTTGGAAGCTCCGTCTGCTTTCAACAGTAACATATATTCAAATATTTTCCACACTTGTATAGTTGACTTACACAAGGTTTTAGTTAGAACAAGCCTAGGTAGGTTCTATTCTCTTTTTGATTGCACAGGCCCTCGGCAAGGAGTTTACCACAAGTGCACCACGGTTAATTCAGGTTTTACCCAGTTTGATGGCCTTCAGAAATTATTTGCACCCAGTGGGTTTCGATCGTGGGACCTTGACAGGGAGCAAGGTAGCAAACTCGAAGGCTCAAGTCTATTATCACTCGGCCAACCCATGAGGGTTTAGGTTCTATTCTTCTTATCCGCTGTTTTTTAAACAATAAATCTGCTACAAAACCATAAAACATATTGACTCCATCTTGTGTCCCCTAGGTATTAAACTTGAGCTTTATTACAAGGCTTATTGTTTCTTTGAATGCCATGGTTAATATATATACACACTTCGATTGGATCATAGGACAATCTAGGAAAATATATATACAAAAGTTCAACCGAAACGTTGACATGGAAACCCTCTCCCTTCTACATAGATCTTCCCCTGTCCACCAGACACATGCTGGGGTCATCCTCCACCATTTCCTGTATTGATACCATTCCAGTATCACAGGAAGTTCCTGGTTTGAGTCGGCATCACCCAATTAAATCCTCCTGCTAAGGACAAGAATAATTACCACAGTAGCTGAATCTTCTGCATTGCTGGTACCATGGGAAGTTTCCAAACTCTGTAGCATTTCAGCTACTTACCATTTAGGATTCTTATGAAGGAGAGATTCTGTCCCTGTGAGCTCTGCATCCCCTCTATTACAGATTCAGATGAAGTTGTTAGGCAAAATAAGTCTGGGACCAAATCTCACACCAAAAGGAAATTCTTCTTCCATTTCCAACTGTGAATCTAATGTTCAGGGCATACTCCTCCCAGAACTTCCAAACTGTCTTCCAAACGTTTGTTCCATCGGTAGAGATTAGTGAAGGAGTGATCCATTTACCTTGCTGCTCATATTTTGTGGATGATCCTCCTCCTCCATAAAGCACTATCTTCTGTGTTGAATCTCCAGAGCCATTTCCATAGTAGCTTTTATTATGTGACCTGAAATTTTTTATCCCTAAGCTGCATTCTTTTTTGCTCGACATAACTGATTTCCAGTTAACAGGATTGAAGCTTTAGTCTCCTTACATCCTTGCCACAAAAAGTTTCTTCTTAGTGAATTCATTTTCTTTTGCTGGTAATTAAAACAGGGTCATAACGTAGGTGTTTAGAGCATCAAAGATGCTATTTATCAGAATTGTACTTTCTCCAAAAGAGAGATATTGAGCCTTCCATTTTGAAATCCTTTTTTCACAATTATCAATCACTCCACGCCATATCTCCATAGCCTTATTTTTGCTACCAAATGGGATTGGTATCTTAATTGAATTATGCGCTTACTTCCTATATATTAGAGAATAATTGGTGGAGAATATGAAATTATTCTACTTGAAGTGTATAAATATTGAGGTAAAGGAATGGCAGGATAAAAGTGTACAGTCATATTTGCTAGCCTGGAATTTGCATCTTAAGAAAAGTCTTGTTTGGTTCTCTACTTCAACAAAAGAAGTCTTGTTTGGTTCTTCCGTATTTAAAACCTTCACTATTGTCTTATTATTTTCATATTCATTCCAATTACCTTTTAGTAACTTGATAGCTCATACGTTAGTCTTGTAAATGAATATCCTTAGTGCTTGTCTTGGACAAAATCTTTTCAGGTGGATGCTGCGGATCTGAACAGTGGGGTTTCAATGGCTGATGCAGAGAATAATACAAAAGATGCAAGAATGGCAGAAGATGGGGGAAGGGAGGATATGTTTGTGGATTGCCCTGATGTCATAGAAAGTCCTGAAACTCCGCAGTATGTAAGCAAGGATGCACAGGATAGTCTACTGGAAGGATTGAGAAATGGAGCACATGATCGGGACTTGAAAGCTGAGGTAGAACACTTGCGCAAATTGCTAAATGACAGTGTTGCTGAAAAAGATCGGATTGCTCGAGAAGATGAGGTTGGTTTTATTTAAGGTAGTTTCCCATAAATACTGCTATAATCTATGATATTTATTTTCTCAACTCAGGCTCTATGTACAGGAAGAAAGAGCAGCATCTATGTCTGAACTCACTCGCCTAAACAATCAATTCAAGGATCTGATTGATGTTCGATCACTGCCAAATAAGGATGACAGTGAGTTATTTGAGAATCTTCACCATAGTGAAGCAGGAGTCAAGGATTTGGCCTCTGGTGCCTCACTGCATGAGGTGGTAACAAATGTCTCCAAGTTTCTTGAAGAAGTTCTGGATGAGCGTGTTCAGACTGAGAGCAGAGTCAGAGAACTTAATGACATGATACATGTGAAGAATCAAGAAATTGATGCCCTCAATTCAAAGGTTTCTGAGTTTTCAGTGGAACGAGATGTTGCTCTTTCTCATTTAAATTCAGAACAAGAAAATTCTGCTCACTTTTCTGTGGTTCAACTTGAGAAGGAACATCATATGGCAGAGATCGCTAATGAGATCTTAGCTTCTCTTGCTTCAGTGGTTCCTCAAGAAGAATTCTCTGATGAGTCAGTAACAGGAAAAATGTATCATGTCAAGAATAGGATCTCGTTCTTAGTTGAGAAGTATAACGCTTTTCTTTCTGAAGTTGACCAACTTAGATGGAGGTTAACTGAAGTTGCACCAGTCCATAATATGCAGGATGAAATGGGGGTGTTGGTGGTTGTACATGATACATTGGCTGAATTTAGAACAAGAGAAGTGAATCTAAACCAACATCTGAGTTTTTTAAGTGATGAAAATGGAAAACTGTCTGAGGAACTTAATAAACATAAATTGATGGTTGAGAATGCAAATGCTGAAATTACAAAGCTGAATGCTGAAATTGAACAGGAGAGAGCAAGGTATGCTAATACCAAAGAGAAGCTTAGCTTGGCTGTGACAAAAGGAAAGGCATTAGTTCAGCAGCGTGATGCTTTGAAGCAGTCGCTGTCTGAGAAAACTAGTGAATTGGAGAGGTATCAAATTGAGTTGCAAGAGAAGTTGAATAGTCTTGAAGCTGCGGAACAAACAAAGGATTTATTTGGGAGAAGCGAAAATTTAGCTGCTTCACTGCAGGAAGCTTTCATTCAAAAGGAGATGATACTTCAAAAATGTGAAGAAATACTGTCCAAGGCCCCTGGAAGTGAGCAATTTCAGTCAACAGATACAATTGAGAAAGTCAAGTGGCTTGCAGATGAGATGAATGCATTGAATATGGCATCTTTGCAACTCCAAAGTGTGAGAGATTCCTTGTCATTATTGGATTTTCCCCAGCCCATACAATCAAGTGGACCAAATGCGCAGGTTGCTTGGCTCCTGGAATCATTGAATCTGGCTAAAGAAGATGTAAGAATATTACATGAGCAGATGGGAGCAGCAAAAGAGGCTGCAAATGATGAGATTGGTCAGCTTACTGCTTTTCTTGTGGTAGAGGCACAGGATAAAAGCTATCTTCAGGAGGAATTGGAGGATTTAAATCATAAATATGTGGTGCTTGCCCAGAAAGAACATCAGGCTTCTATGGATACGGATAGAATCATCAGTATGCTGCTAGAGGCTTCTAAGATCAACACACATGATAAAAAATTAGTGTATCAAAGCGAATTTGACATGACTGCACTCATTAAGAAATGTGTCAAAAATATAAAAGAAGAAAGTAGTGCCTCTCTTGAATCCTATAAGCATCAATTCGAGTCCTTTGAGCAGATCCAGAGTAATTTGTACCTTAGGGATTTGGAATTGATGTTATATGGTCAAATGCTTACAGAAGAGATGTTGGATAAAGCAGAGTTGAATAGATTGTCAAACCATTCTGTCAAGGTTACTGAGGAACTTTGTGCTTTAAAGGAAGAAAAGCAATCTTTGGAGAAGAATCTTGAACAATACGAGGACAAAGTTTCCTTACTTAGGGAAAAGTTGTCTATGGCAGTTAAAAAAGGCAAAGGGCTTGTCCAAGAACGAGAAAAATTGAAAGGAGCATTGGATGAGAAGAGTGCTGAAATAGAGAAGTTGAAGTCACATTTGCATCTGCAAGAATCTCTATCTACTGACCAAAGGCTGCAGATTGATAAGCTCTCAGCTGAGATGGACCGTATCCCTCAACTTGAGGCTGATCTTGTTGCAACGAAGGATCAAAGGGATCAACTAGAGCAGTTCTTAGGGGAAAGGACTAACATGCTTCAAAAGGTTATCGACTCACTTGATGGTGTTGTTCTCCCCACTGACTTGGCTTTTAAAGATCCCATAGAAAAGGTCAGATGGATTTCAGGATACTTAAGTGAAAGCCAAACTGCAAAGATGGAGGTGGAGCAGGAGTTGGGGCGAGTTAAAGATGAAGGCAGTTCTTTAGCTGACAAATTGTTGGAGGTCCAGAAAACCATTAAATCTCTAGAAGATGCATTATCTGCTGCGGAGAACAACATCTCAGAACTCCTGGAGGACAAAAATGAGTTAGAAGCTGCTAAGGCATTAGCTGAAAAAGCATTAGAAAAAGCAATGGAAGAAGCTTCTGCTAAAACTGTTGAGTTTGAGAATGTGCTGGTGGATAGAAAATCCATTGAGGAGGCTCTGTCCCTGGCAGAGAAGAATGTTTTAGTACTAAAGAATGAGAAAGAAGAAGCTTTACTTGGTAAAGATGCTGCTGAATCTGAGCTACAGAAAGTCAAGGAGGAAATCTCTTTCCATACCAACAAACTAAAGATGGCAGATGAAAATATACAATCCCTTGAGGACGCACTAGTTCAGGCAGAGAAAAACATATCTCTGCTTACTGAGGAAAATGACAGGGTACAAGTTGGTAGAGTTGAGCTAGAGAACGAGATAAAGAAGCTCAAAGGGGAAGCTGATATCCAAAACAGTAAGCTACATGATGCTTTCATGACTGTAAAGTCACTAGAAGATGCTTTGCTGAATTCCGAAAACAAAATTTCCAGTCTTGCTAATGATAAGAAGAATGCAAAAGAGGAAATTGTTGTTCTGACTTCCAAGGTAGATGCCTGCATGCAAGAGTTGGCTGGATCACAAGGCAGCATAGAAACTAAAGTTCTGGAGCTCTCCACCCATCTTAGCCGTCTTCAGTTACTTTTGAGAGATAAGGATTTATTTTCCTCTCTCCAGAAAACTTTTGAGGTAAAGTTTGAGAGCCTAAAAGACATGGATCTTCTTCTTAAAGAAATCTGGGATTCTTTTTCTGAAGTAGATACTCAAGTGCTACCAGGTTCTCCTACTGAGGTAATCATATGATAGCCTCATCGCACCTTCTTCTTCTTCTTCCTCTTCCTTTTTTCCTTGTTCTTGCTTTTATCTTTGAGTAATCTTCCACCTCCCTGTCACAAACCTTATTGCTAGAAAGTTTATTTGAGTGACTGATTGCTTGCCTTTTCTCCTTATGGGTTTATGGTGTGCTTTCTTTTGTTAGAAAAATAAACTACCTGAAATATTTCTGAAATCTGAAGTAGTTGAGAAATTTTGAATTTGTCTATATAGCTTTCAGCATCTTATATCTATTTGGTGAGGTAGATTAATTCATGATGGTACATTCATAATACATCTCTTGAATTGTAAAATAACAATTTAAGAATATATTTATGAAATCATTGGTCGTTTTAATTTCAGCTTATTATTCGTTCCATTTGCTAGTGGATTGCCTGTTTGCTTTTTTTGTTCATTAATGAATAACTTGGTGGGATCTTAATTCTTATATGCTTTGGATCAGTTACACATGCACTATGTCGCTTGCTTTCTTGTTCTGTCATTAGAATGATTTTTGTTTTTCGAATTTTGCAGTTGACAAGTGATAGGTATTACATTGAGTTATTTATAGGAAAACCTGTGCTTGGATGGATATACTTATGTTACCTATACTTGTGATATGATCAGGTGATCTGCATGTTCTTGATGTATCTTTTCTTACCTCTGCTATGTTCTTTTTCTAGGATGACTCATCTTTCTCAATTCCTTCAGTATCTCTTGTTAATGATGCTCTAGACGAGGAAGTAGCCAATGGTGAACCAAATGCAACTGATGATGACAGTATCACATTGCATCTTGGGAAAATTGTGGACGGATTCCAATTGAGAAACAAGATTCTTGCTGAGAACATTGGATGTTACTCTGCATTGATGGATGATTTGATTAAAGCCATACTTAAAAAACTAGAGTTAACAAAAAGCAAAGCTCTACCTGTGATTGAACTGACAGAATCTCTTAAGGAAAAGGTTAGAGATGCAGAAGTTGGTAGGCAAGCGCAGGAAAATACCATTCAGTCATTGGAAAGGAATCTTAAAGTTCTACTTTCCGCTTTTAGGGATGCAATTAATGAACTGGCTTTAACTCAAAATAGATTGTCTGAACTTGGCTCCAACTTTGACCTGGAAAAGTTGAAGGAAACCTCACCCGAGCAATTAGCAAATTTTGGTGAAGATGCTCTAGTAAATCATCACTTGGATCTTGATAGCAGCCAATCCACATGGATTGCTGAGAAGCTGCTGTTGGCGGCTAGACAGAACCACCATCTCACTGAACAGTTAAAACCTGTGATGGATGTGATGGTTGGTACTGTTAAAGATTTGCAGGTTAAATTGGAAGAAAGCAATAATACTTGTGTGAAAGTCTTGGAAGAAAAGGATATCCAACAAGAGAGGATCTCCCATCTGGAGACTAATCTAGAAGAATTAAATGATCGTTGCCATGAGATGAAGCTTAAATTAGAGGATTATCAGGCAAAAGAGAATAATATCAAGGAGAAAGAAGCTGAACTTTTGTCTTTCAATGCTAAAGCTTCACTGAATTTTCAAGGTACTCATTGTGTTTACTATGTTTAGCCCCCTTAAATTTTGAAAAATGTTGGCTTGTGGCTATAGCAGTTTTCTCATGGCCTGTTTTGATGCTATTCTTTCAGAGGCTGAAGACTTAACTCTCTCAGCATCTCATATGAGATATCTTTTCGATAAACTAAATGAGATTGAAACACTCATTGTGCCTGATGTGGGAGATGCAGAGGTCTATGATTCACCTGATGTCAGGAAGCTCTTTTATGTGGTTGATACCTTCCCAAGATTGCAGCTCCAGATGAGCTCACTGTCTCATGAAAAAAAAGAATTACAATCGAGTCTTGAGAAACAGGGGCTGCAAATTGAGAATTTGAAGATGGAAGTTGAAGAGCACATTAAATGTGAGGAGAACTACACAAAGATGAAGAATGAGTTGTCGGAATTCTCAATTGGTTTGGGAAATATTATACAGAAGCTGGGGGGCAATAATTTGGTTGATCTCCAGAAAGAGACTCCAGTGACAGGGTTTTTACCAGTGCTTGATAAGCTGATTAGTGCCAAAGTCATGGAATCTGAAAATTTGAAAGCCAAAACGGAGGAACTGCTTGCTGACTTACATGTTACTCAAAATGTTGTTGAGGACTTATCAAGTAAGGTTGAATCACTTGAAAATTTTAATCAACTTAAGGTTACACCACTTGAGATCAATAAGGAAAGAGGCATCTTTGAAGCAGCTTCCTTGCCTACTCAGTCAGAGATATCTGAAGTTCAAGATGTGGTAATTTTGATTGCAATACATTGCATTCCTTTTTCAGTATAAGTCATTGCATTGCATTCCTTAGCAATGACATCTTTTAGTTGGCTCGTGCTTCTATTCTTTTTCTTCAAGGATACATCTGCTTAGGTATACCTAAAGAGGCCGAGATTTAAAAGTCTTTTGAAAAATTGATTTGAAAAACATCTTTTGGCAAATGCATAATAATTAAGCAATGGTTTAATTCCTTTGTTCTTTTAATATAGTAAATTATAATTAGGTTCCTATTGGAAATACTGGATGGCATAATATAGTAAATTATTGGTGATATATAATGTAATGCAAGATAAATCAGGAAATGCATCAAAGCGATAATCACATGATATATAATTTAATGCAAGATAAATCAGAAAATGCATAAAAGCGATAATCACGCTAAGTATGCACATAAGGTGATTCATTTAGGCCACCATGACATGCCCAAGTGGCATCACCAAGACAAGGTCAAGCAGAATTGCAACCAATTTAATTGACCTTCTGGCCTTCAAGATATTTTTATGTGCCATTTTCTGCTGACCAGATAACCCCTTGAGTATTGTCATGGCCAAATTTTCTCCATCTCATACAAGTTAGGGTGGGGAAATATAAGCCATCTATGTTGCTTATGCATTCTGAAGATTTAGTGTTTGTGCCTTTGAGACTGCTTGTTTTGACTTGTCCAAAATGATATGTTCATCAGATACCTTCAATAACATCCCTCTGCTTCAGTTCAGTTATGTGTAAGAAAGAAGCAATAATTTTGTTGATTTAGGCCTTGATCATAAGTTGTCTTCATGTGACCTGTATTTCACGTGTTCGAGCCGTGTAATCAAAATCTGATACTTGCATTAGGGTAGACCATCTATATTACACCCCTTTGGGTCAGCCCTTCACAGGACCATGCGTGAACATGAGATGCTTTGTGGACCAGGCTGCCCTTTTAGTGTTCTGACTTCAACATTTTTTTTATAAACTGGGAAGAAAATGTTTGTGCAAAGCAGTCTAAGCTGCTACATTCTTCTTGCTGCAGGTACCAGTTAGTAAGAATCTAGCCTCTTCTTCAGTTACATCAGCTGCTCATGTACGAACTTTGCGGAAGGGATCTGCAGATCAACTTGCAATAAATATAGATTCTGAATCTGAACGGTTGATAAATGACGAGGAAGCTGACCAAGAAAAAGGTATCTACACAAATGTTTGAAAATTTTGGAGAAAAATTTTATGTTTAGTGAACTTAAAAATTTGCTTCTCTCGTGCAGGTCATGCATTCAAATCGCTCAGTACTTCAGGTCTTATTCCAGGGCAAGGGAAGATGATTGCAGATAGAATTGATGGAATTTGGTAATTTCTTAGAGCTTCTCATTGTTTTTTTTGGGGGAAGAATCTACAATTTTGTCTGCATTTCTTTAAGTGTAGGAATAACATTTGGTGATCAAAATATAGACATTAGATTCAGGTCAAACATTGTTGATTCTTGCCAACAATGAAAATAGTAATGCTGTTCTCATTCCTCGTACCATGATTTTCACTTTACCATTCCCAAGTCTAACAGTCGCTACCATTTGTTACTGACATGATTTTTTGGAGAGTGTAGTGAGAGAGTTGTGTCCAAGATTTATATGCCTATAGAAACTGGTAATTTCTAGTACTTGTTTTTTCCATATAATATTGGTATGATATGGTCTGTGAGGGTTCAAATTGCCAACTCAACTTACTTGGGATTGAGGCATAGTTGGTGCAGGGAGGGAGTTGTGTCCAGTGCTTGTTTACGATATTTGTGTGAAGTTGAGGTTTGTTAATCTGACACTTGATTTCAAATTTTATTCAGGGTATCTTCAAGTCGAGCTTTGATGAGTCATCCAAGGAGCAGGCTAAGCCTTATTGCTTATTGTTTGTTTCTGCAGATTTGGTTATTAGGCACCATATTGTGATGATCCTGATAATTGCAGTTGTACATTACATATTATTTTTTTGACCTAAATGTAAATGGTTATAAGGTGTCAGCAAGTTTGATTCTCTGCGATCACATTTTTAGGGATTCAGAGAAGGTTGATAGTTGTCCCATTAGTCAATAGAGTTGAATGCACTACAATACAATATACTCATTCCTCTTCTTTCTGCTGCTTTGGTATAGTATTGCAAGATCCAATTTATTTTCAAATCATTTCGATTGCAGTACAATATACGTGTTCAAACTAGTTCCTAATATTCTATTCTACACAATCAAATCAACATTATAATTCCCAAGCACCGTTGTATTAGATTGCTCTTTTCAACATGAATTGGTTCCCAATGCGACTGCCTCTCCTAACAAGTTCTGACTTTTGACACTCCATTCTAGTTGCCCATTCTTATTTAGAAGCTTTGGTCGGTTTTTTAATTGAGGAACATTTTGCTTCAGATAGAGTTAGTTTGAGTAGCAAAGGAGTTGGAGGTGAGTACTTTATCTTATTTCCTGTATTCAGACAAGCAATGCAAAAATAATAAATTATGAAATAGGAAGAAAGACAAATGTATTTGAGTCCGTAGAATTTGCTATCTTTAAGTAATTTAATCCCCTCACTATATTAAGGTTATTGATTATTTTCTCTCATGATAAAACAGATACAGTGATATTTCAAATTTCGATAACTTTGGCGAATTCAGAGAACAACAACAAAATCACACAAAGATTTTACTTTGTTTTTAAGAAAATATATGCAAAAGAAAGAATGAAATTAATTTTTGAAAAATGCAGAAATCTTCTCTATTTGTAATCAACGAAATGGGATGAAAAGGTGTGATCATGTCTATTCAGAACAATCTTATCTATTTAGAATAGTTATGGCATCTTTGGGAAATGGAATGTCTGTTTGAAAGGAACAAGTTCCTTCCAAATAGTTGTGCAAAATTTAAATTTTGATTAAATTAATTCATAATCTATGATTGATTTAATTAATAAATAATTCATGAATTAATTAATTAATAATGTAATAAATTAATTAATCATCAATCTCAGAAAAGAAAATCTAATGAGATAGATAAAATAAATATTGTCTAAAAAATTATCAATCAATCACATTATTTGCTGAAGTTGAGCGACAACGATAGTGGTACGAAAGGGCACTCTCTATTTGACCTTTTAAGAGCTAAAGGATATTCTACCAATGAGGGAGAAATGACTCTTCATTTTCCTTTCACTTGGTTCTCCCACATTTCTCAATTCACACATTTACTTAATCATACCTTACTTAACCCAGCAATCTCTTACATAAATGAAAAATGACTCTGATTTAAAACATATACTTAAAAGTTGTGTGACTCATAAGTAAGGATTATTTGCATCTGGATAAGTAGGTTTCTCTTTGAACTTTCCATAGTGGTCATATATCGGATATACTCGGCCAAGCGGTAGATTTTATATCTTTAAACCATTGATCTTTGGTTCTCATTATTTTATTCGTTTTAGCCATAAACACTTCTTGATTCATAAGTGCGTAGAGAACTAGCCTTACTAGATTCTCCTTGAAGTGGCTTAAACTTTACACTTATATAGGCAATTTGTAAACGTATTATTCCGTAGATACACTATTTGACATATCTTATATCAAACTTAGAAATAATTAAAAGGTCATAATGCCTTATCCTTGTTGGACTATAAAATAATTTTCGCAATGCAGAATCATCATCAATGATTATGTTTGATATCTTTGAACCTAAATCTTAGGATCTCTAGTCTTCTAGGTAGAGTTACTGGCACGATAATTTGTTCAGTCCATTTCTTTTGATGACTTCTCAACTTTTTCTCAATTAGATCTTTAGTAAATGGATTCGACACATTATCCTTTGACTTCATATAGTCAGTTCTGATAATTTCATTAGAGAATAGTTATCTAATGGTATAATGTCTTTGTTGTATGTGATGTGATTTGCCATTATACATAATGCTCTCAGCTCTTCCTATAACAACTTGACTATAATAATGTATGCATATAAGAGTCATTGGTGTGGGACCAAAGTGAAATATCTTCTAAGAAATTTTGAAGCCATTCAACTTCTTCACCTGCCTCGTCTAAGGCTATAAACTCGGTCAAATTCCATTGTAGAGCGAGCGATACATGTTTGTTTGAATAATTTTCAAGATATCGCTCCTCCGCCAATAATAAAAACATATCCACTTGTGGACTAAGTTTCAATTGACCTAGTAATCCAATTTGCATCACTATATCCTTCAATAATTGTCAGATACATTTTGTTATGCAAAGCAAAGTTATGGGTATTGTTCTAAATATCCCAAAATCATTTCATTGTCATCCAATGATTTTGATCAGGATTACTTATGTTCGACTAAATTTACTTATAGCATAAGCTATGTCTGATTGTATACAATTCATGATGTACATCAAACTCTCCAATACCCTGACATAATCCAATTGAGACTGACTTTCACCTTTATTCTTAGCAAGATTAATGTTCAAATCAATTCATATTTTTACGCTTTCGTAATTTAATTATTTGAATTTTTCAAGTACCATTCAGATATAATGAGATTGAGACAATGCTAGACCTTGAAGAGTTTTGTTAATCTTAATTCCTAATATCAAATTAGCAACTCCTAGATCTTTCATATCAAACTTACTAGCAAGCATATACTTGGAGCGTTTATGCTAGTAATGTTGTTACACATTATTAACATATTATCTACATATAAACAAACAATGACAACTTTATTTGGAGTATTTTTAATATAAATACATTTGTCACACTCATTAAGTTTAAAATTCTTTGACAATATTATTTGATCAAATTTTGCATGTCATTATTTGGATACTTGCTTTAATCCATACAACGACTTAATAAGTCTATGCTCCTTTTCATTTTCAGGAACCGTGAACCCTTTCAGTTGTTCCATATAAATTTCTTCCTCCAAATCTCCATATAAGAAGGCTGTTTTGACATCTATTTGATGAATTTCTAGATTGTACACTATGGCTAATATCGATGAGTACGTATTAAAATAATCAAGATCCTCATGGTGTCCAAATTCTTTGACAACTAACCTCATTTTATAGTACCATCTTCTTTTATTTTTCTTTTGAAAATTCATTTGGACCCTAAAGGTTTATTTCTGGCAGGAAGATCAATCAATTTTCATGTATGATTATTCATTATGGATTCAGTCACACTACTAATTGGCTTTTTTTATTGTTCTGTTTTCGAAGAAGTCAAAACTCTTTTAAAAGTCCGAGCGTCATTTTTTAATAAAATATTAGAAATTATAGTCCAAAGGAAGTAGAAATTTTTTGACGTTTGCTTCGTCTTGAATTTTTCTCATTATGATCACTTTCATTTGGTTCTTCTCGAGGTTGTTTATATCCCTCACTAGATAATTCAAATCTAGTTTTATACGGATAGATATGTTCAAGGAACTCAGCGTTATCTGATCCAATTAATATATGTTCATGAATATCTGGATGTTCGATTTATAAATTAAATAGTGACATGCTTTATTATTTATATTGTATTCAATCAAATCACAATCACAGTCTTAGGTCATATTTTAACCTTCTTAGGTATAAGAACTTGGACTTTGACTAGATACCCGCACACTTTGAAATATTTCAAGTTGAATTTTCTCCCATTTAATTTCTCATATGGAGTAGATTGTATATTGCTGTGGGGTACTCTATTGAGGGTACAATTTGCTGTAAGGATAACGTCCCCTCTGCCCTCCCTCCCCCCTTCCCACAAATTTTACAGTGGTCCTAAACTTATAAGTATGACATTAATCATTTTCTTCAAAGATCAATTTTTTCTTTTTGCAAGTTCATTAGATTGAGGTGGCTTATGGGTAGTAGTTTGATAGATGATTCCATTTTTCAAATATTTTTCTGCAAAAGGAGATTCATATCTTCCACTTCTAATGCCTTCTCTGCGACCCTGATTTGCATCTCTCTTAGCACCCATATTCCTATCATAGTAACCTCCGTGATTGTCCCTATAAACTCCATCCTTTTTAAAGTTCTGACCTTGGTACCTATCACGCCCAAAGTCCCGTTACGGCAGACTGGCAGCCATTGTCGATAAGGCTCGGGAGAACCAACCTGTATCCATGCACTTTCTATACATATTATAAGGGATTTCTATATTTAACATGCCTGTGAGAAAAAACAGTGATAACAAGCCAAAAGAAAATGCATATGGCTAGGCCGTTGGGGCCACAGTGTCTAAAGTACGAGACATGACCACACTTTAATTTACATAGTTACAAAGCCTCTAGATAAGGAAAATTATCTAATAAGGGTCAGGATAGGCCCTGCCTCGACTAACTGTACAACACAAAAGTATAAGCTCTAGACACACAAAGCTCCAAAGCAACCTAGAGCTTGGTAACAACAGTTGGAAATCCTGTACTCTTACTGGGGAGATCTACCACCACATGTACCTACAGTATAAAATGTAGGTCCCTCTAAAGGACGTCAGTATGAGATAATGTACTGAACATGTAAGGCAGGAAATACTGTATATGAAGTAACAACTTAAGTGAAAGAATGCACTGGTGTAGGATAAGAGACCACCTTTAGTTATACTGTGGGATCATGTACTTTATATTCTTTCTATTACTTTACCTTTTATTGTATAATCTGTGCACAGCTAGTAATACAAATGACCAGCTGTTCAGTGGTAAATCTATATCTGGATCAGTCCTGGCTAGGCTTTTTCTTTAACCCCTTGGGCTACCCCCATGGTAGAATCGACCCTGGCTAGGTGATTCTTTCACCCCTCGGGTTACCACCCATCAACATGCAATATACTTTATCTTTCAATTACTTTTGAGGTGATTCTTTTAGTGGTCATAATATTGGAGCTGTAGGACTGTAGATACAACATATGACATAGAAACAATCACAAAAGACAAAACCATAATGAAAGGAGAAGGTTACACAAATAATGAAATACATAAAGGGTAAAACAACACATGAATTTTATTTAGTAGAACGAACTCGTGTATTTGGTATCCAAGTATGTATGCACATTTGAAGATGACTATGTATAGGAGCATACGAACATGTGAAAGAGTCTTGACATGGTTAATAATTGAGTCGAAGTTTGTAAGTGTCTTTATGTGCCAAGGAGGGATCTATGTTTCATGTCAAATAATACGAAATAAAGTAGCCTTATATACCTCGCTGTGCGACCTCGCTATTACCTCGAGATAAACTTTCCTTCCTTTAAATATTTATCTACAATGTAGTAGGTGATAAAACTAACATTAGCAGCCAATAGATACATCTTGACAACCCAATCTCATAAAAAATAACATACGGGCAACAAGCGTATAATTATAAACTAGAGCATATTCTTTCAATCTTTCCGCCTCTAATCGTATTTTCTAATACACATACTCATATATATATATCAGGTGCATCCTATATTAGTGCCATAACAGTCTTACAACAGCTCACAAAGCACAACACAGAACAACTCTACACAACATAAAAATAGACGGCATAACGTTACATCCCTTCGCTATATTTTGACGTCGACAATCCCGAACATGTTTCAACTTTACCCAAACTGCCCTCAACACATATATATAAAACAACCTTAAAAAAGTGTTATGACAATACCAAAGTAGTCATGAAGGATGTGATCCAATAGCCTTCTATTCATCAGCCCACAAGTTCGTACTAAGAATACAATTGTGATATCTTCTAAGAACTCACTTTTGCGGACTGTAAAGCTGGTGCAACAGCTTAGTTAAATCACTAACAAAATAAAACTTATTAAAAACATAAGTTGTACTTCATAATTCAGCTGACAAAAAAGAGAAAATCCCCTTGAATAACAAGAAAAGTTCACAACAATCCTTAGGACACATGCTATCCAAATTTCCAGCACAAGCATAACTAGCACATATTTCTTATTTGTCATGGGATAAGTATAACAAATACATGGATATTTTCACTTACCTTAGCCTTCAAGATTCAGGTTTCCTTCAATAACCCTAGAGGGTTGTATTGGCTTCCTTGTGAAGTGAAGTAAAGAGAAAAAGAAGAGTCTTTAGGAAGCTGAAAATTTGTTCCAAAGTGAAATAACTTAAGGGGCTGTTTTTGAGCCCTTTTAAAGGCTCTGTTTGGCCGACTTTCTCTTGAATTTTTGATAACATATTACCACATATTAATAAGCTAGCGATACAGCATATTAGTCCTCATACTTAGGCCTGAAAGGGTCTCAAAGTTGATAGGCCTTGGCTGCCCATTTTCCTAATTTCTCTTCATTTAGTTTGGGCCCAATTAGTCAAGTAGGTTGTGATGTACTTGGGCCCTTTTATTATTCATATTGGGCATTGTCTATTTACAATGGTAAAACACATGGTAAAGTTACACTCTTAACACATACTTTATTCATTATCGGACTTGGACAAATTTGGCATCGGAGCTCATCTCCATTTAGCTAGCAAATTTATGTTAAGCAAGTGTGTGACTCACCTACTAGCTTCCTAAGTCCTATAATCACCCTATTTCTTCACCTCATTTAAGGTTGTGATCTCTTTAATTTGACTTAAAACTTATTTACTCTCGACCCTCTTTAGCGTTAAACATACTTATCGCCCTTGAGATTCAAGCACTTTTAATAATAGGCGCTAATTTGACCAAACCATACCATATTTCATTTGTATAGTACTAGTTATATAAGATGTGGGGTGTTACAGTACCAATAGTCCTGATTAGTCCCTTGGGTGTTGGTCCAGAAAGCCCCCATCTGATCAGCAACAAAATATGCGTCCTCATCATAGTATGGCTCCTCATACATAGCATGTGGAGGTTGATGAACCACTACATTCACTCTTTCTTGGTTGTGCTTCATCATCACAACCATACGTGTCCAAATTTGAGCAACCTGCTATATGATTTCTTTATTGATTCTGGCTTGCTCCGAACCCACTCTTATAGCACATGAACTCTTAGCAGATTCAGTCTCGCTGCCCCTATGCGTGATTGCTCTTGACCACTCTTTGCATTCGCTTTGCAATCCTTGCAAATGGTTGATCTAAAAACATACCCCCATGATAGTGTCAACACAAGCCTAATTATTCTCATCAAGAGCATGATAGAAGATCTCCACCAAAGCACCATCAACTATCTTATGGTCAGGGACGCTCCTCAGATATTTGGTGAACCACTCCCAAGTAGTGGTTATTGAATCACTAAGAAGTTACTCAAAGTTCTGATCTTTCAACTTGAGCTTCTTCAATCTAGGAAAGTACCTTTCCAAAAAGGCCTTCTATATTTCTGCCCAACTAGTGATCGAACTCTACGGGAGCTCAGATAGCCATAATGTTGCATTACCTGTAAGAGACAATGGGAAGATACGAAGTCCCACAACATTCATAGACAAATTATGTGTTCCCGTTACACTCTTGCAGATGAATGCCACATTATGTAGGTGTCTATGAGGATCCTCTGATGGTAAACCCGTCAATAGTCCACGGTTCTGCAATATCTAAAGTAACCCACTCGAGACTGTGAACTTTGTGTCTGTGGGTAGTGGTGGTAACACAATAACTCCAATCACCTCCATAGCCATAGGATTCAGCCTATACTGATTCCATTGATAAGCATTGGCATTGAAATCCTGAGGCTAAGCAAAATCCTCCAAAGGAGGTGGGTTCTCATTCTTCGCATCCTCATTGTTATTCCTGTTTAGAGCTGCATTGGATGCATTATTGGCATTGTCTTGGCCATCCTTGTCAATGTTCTACAAATCTCTGGGTCAAACAAAGTTAAGGGATTTTCTTGCCTCCAAGTGTTAGACATACACTACATTTACACCCTGAAAAAGAACAAAAATAACAAACAAAAGTAAAATAAGGGAACTAAGGATTAACACTCGAATTACCAATGAATTCACTAAGTCTAGCTATATTCCCTTGAAACAGCACCAAAATCTTGATATCGCCCAAGTTACACCTCCTTTTTAGAGGATAAAACAGTCACTGCCAGGAAATAGAACCTAACAAAGGTTAGGGTTGAACCCACAGGTAATACGTAGACTCAAGAGAATGCACTAATTTGCAATCTGAATGATTAACCAACTTATTTCCCCAATGGGGTTTTTTACAATAATTAATAAGAAATATAATAAACTATCTATCACAAGAGAGAAGTCAATATGGAGAGAAACTAGGATATTATGTTTCCTAACTCAGTATCACTGGATAACGTAATTCTTTTCTAGTATATAGCATGTAGAACAGTAAGTTATGTTCAACAAGCCCTTTGGTCAAAGATGAGAGGTGAATTTCACTATGGGACTTGGTCCATCTCTATAATATGCATTACTAACCCTTACCTATTAGTCCCAATACAACCTCCCATTGGCCCAGTTTGATAGATTAGACGAGAACACATCAATTGAATTCTGTTAGTTAATCTCTTTTCCTATTCATTACAACCTTGATCTAGTCAGTAACACTAGGCAGGTTCTAATGTTTGCCACCACTAGAAAACATGCAAAACAAAGGGAGTTAATTAATACATGCATATATACTTTCCAAGAATCATGAATTGTCTGATTTTACTTTATTAGTTCTTCATGGTTTCCACAACTCTAATTGTAGATTTAGCTACTCGTACTATATGTAGATGCAAGAATTATGAATTGAGAAGAAATAATTGAATACTTATACAATAGAGTTAAGAACAAGTAAAATCCAACTTCAATAAGAATCACAAGCTTCAACTTCAATAAGAATCATAAGCTTAAGGATGCTTTTCAAACACAACTGTTCTCAAAGACATTCCAACATGATCTTATAATTTTCTCTCTCTTAATGTTGAGTTCACTGTGTACTACGCGAAAACTTCTGAAAAATAAAACCTATTTATAATAATTAAAATTTAAGTCCTAAACAAAATAGGAGAACTTGGCATGCCATACGAAAGGTGTTTTATGGGTTGTGTTGCATTTCATGGCCCGTAATTGGGGTATCGTACTCAGCTGCTGGAAATTTGGACTTCAACTCTATGACTCATAAAATGATTTATGACCTGTAAAGAGGGTTTCGTCTAATGAAATTCCTAAAAGTTCAAGTCTCTGATCCTCAGGGCATGAACCATCTTCTGCGACTCGTAAAACCTTCTATGGCTCATCTGCATGTTCATAGAATAAACTTCAGAAAATAACCCCTCAATAGAATTGTCCATGAAACCACCCTATGGCCTGCAGAATAATCTACGACCTATAAAGGGTCTTACATAACAGCAAAAATTAGTAACTTCTATAATTTTTTCCCAAAATTAAGGCCAACCTATAATCTTACAAATATAAATATAAAACACATAAAACCAACTAACATCGCATTGAGAACACACAAAATTTCAAATTTTAAGTATTAAAGTGTTGTATTTTGGCAGCACATCAGGTATCACAAAGTGGTGAGAAGTGTGGCATATAAGTTGGATCTACCTAATGAAATACATTTGATCCATGTTTTTCATGTATCGATGTGGAGGAAGTTCATAGGTGATCCAAGCTTCGTAGTTCCTTTACAGCATGTGAATATTAAAGAGAATTTGAGTTATAAGAAGGTATAAATTGAGATTTTAGACCGTCAAATGAAAAGGCTAAGGAACAAAAAAGTTGCATCCATTAAAGTGCTTTAGAGAAATCATCAAGATAAGGGAGCCACATGGGAAGTGGAAGAAGACATGATGAAGCATTACCCGTATTAATTCCACCCTACTTAAGCCTAAGGTATTAAGTTACTCTTGCCCAAAACCTCCTATTTCCTTGCATTTAAGTTTTTGCATGAAGTGTGTACTCATTTCTATGTTTATGGACTATTTTGAGACATATGTTAAGTATGGATTTTGAAATTTTCATGAAATGATGTCGAAATTGCAATTTGAATACATATTTGGTTGTTAGCAGATGTTTAACTCTTTCGAGTTTGCCTTTAAGTGTATTCGGGGGAGAATGTTCCCAAGGGGAAGGTATTGTAACAACCTTAGTTTAGAAGTCTAGAAGTGTAGAAAAAGTTGGTTTGGAAATAACCAGGGCTAGTTTATGAGACCTTGTTCACAGCCCGTAGTTTAGACCACGAGTCGTAGACAAGGCTCGTGGAAATGAGCTTCGGAAAAGGGAAAATTTATAAGTGTTGGATGACTCACAAGGTCATTGACGATCCATAGAATGGATCATGACCCGTAGAAAGGGTTGTAAGTGAAGGTACAAAACCTGAAGGAAATTTAGGGTTTCTGAAAGGAGGACCACAATTAACAAGATAATCTGTATACCATTGCACGATCCATAGAAAGACTTCATAGATGAGGTCTAGGAAAGTGAGAAATTTGACAAGTGTGGAAGTACTCCATGAGTCCAACCATGACCCGTAAGTCAAAGAACGACCCGTAAGTAGTGGTTTTATGGTTAGGAAATTGGCATCAATTTCTGAAGATTGGAAATGGAGAATAAGACAACTAGGACTATGGTCCATGGTTCAAACCAGGGGCCATAATCGGGCTTTCATAGGTCCTTTCTGGCAATTTCAATGAAGGATAATTTTGTCCTTTCTATCAATTCTAATCCTAAATCATGTCATTTTTAGGACTCTAAGTGCCTTAAATCAGACCTTAAACCCTAGGTATTCCCCATTCTCTTCATTCTTCCATTCTTAAAATTTCCTAAGACAAAGAAACACTCTCTAGAAGACAAGAACAAGCTAAAGAGGCTAGGGTTTCAAAAGGATTCTTCCATAATAGCAAATTACTTCTTTCTAGGCTTCACCAAGGTAGGTGAGTTTGATTTGTGGGTCTCCTTTCACATATAAAGTTCTACATAAGGACTTTTACCTTTTCTTTAAGTTCCATGATACTACATTGCATGTTAATGATGATTTCATGAAGTTTTACAATACTACATGTTTCCAATGTTATCATATGATGTTATATTAAGTATTTTTATGAGTTTCAAGTCAATGATGATGAACCCAATGATGTGGGTTTAAATAATGAAGTATGCACTATTTTATTATATTTTAAATAAGTATATTTTCTATGATTGTGCATGTTTTCATGATATATGAATGTTTCAACTTAAGAACCTAACCCACTTAGTTTTAGGTCATGTTTGCATGAATTATGATAAAAATTAGGGCATTAAAGAAAGATTTTAAAGCTATGATTTGTAAAAGATATAAGCATGTCGACAATCGCTCTAAAAGATGTTTATGAAGGTCCCTAAGGTGAAAGGACAATACTCACTTGGTGGTTCCTTAAGTTCCTGCTGCTCTTAAGATTGCTAGTTATGATTCTAAGTCTCATAAATTGACTAAGTTTACATTTTAATAATTTCGTGGGATGTCTTAGCACCGAATGAGGCATTAAGGTAGGGTTTAGTAAGGGAATCCTTATAGCAACCCTTTTTCTCATCAACTATGTGCTACCATAGAAGTCCTTTTTACCAGACTAGTGGATATGTAGGCCATTTATAATATATAAAGATAAATGTGAAGTGACGGAGTTCCACTTGGCAAGTGGTCTTCTCGTGCCTATGTAAGGGGTTATGTTGGATTCCATGTAGTAGCTCACATAGTCTTATATATCGGTCATGGTTTGCTCTCATAAGATTTATGATTCTAGACATGGTTTCATCATATGTGTTATTTTTATGCATGACTCTTATTCATATTGAACGATATTCTTTGTGCATGCTTAAGCTCATATTAAAGTCCCATTTATCGGCCTATGCATGTGAGTCTTTACTTGTGAATGATGACGTTACAATTTCATTTGTATCTCACATACTTAGTATATTCCAAAAGTATTACGTATATTTTGCATACATGATACCATGTTGGGACAGATGTTCCTCCATCAACTCGTGGTTATTCTTCGACTTTCAAGACTAGTGTTTTTATGGTGAGCCCTTAGTTCGGGTCTCTATCAATTTCATTCATGCTTTGTATTTCAGACATTGATGTATACGTTGGCCTTTGAGGCTTTCACTTTCTATGTTTTCTATATATGGAGTCTTTTCTATTTGACTAAAATCGACCGATACTAGTTCCGCCCATCCATATTTTAGTTGGTATGCTTTCATGAACAAATAAATAAGTTTTTTTTAATGTTATTTCATTGTCATAATGATATCTCGTAGAAATTTTCCCCGTATTTTCTGTAATCTATGATGTTTTTATGTCTGTGAATGCTTAAGGTATGAAGATGACTTAGGTAAGGTGCCTTTGGGTGTCTCAATCGCCTTGTAATGACTAGGCCCTAGGTTGCGTCGTTACATATAAAGTATGAAGGAAAGGGATTGTTTGGTCCTTAAGAGTTATTTTGTCTAAAAGCATTTCTAGATAGATATTTGATCTAGTCAACATCTAGGTATGCTTCATTAATGATTTGAGGATAATTCAAGTAGAAAATTTGCACTCTCAATGGTTTAGGTGTGAAACGCAATAAAGTGAGATAGTTAAGATGTGTTCTTGACCCTTAACTTATATAAAGCATAAACACTTTCCAATTTAACAAACACAAATGATAACATGTACTAATATTTTTTTTGTTCTAGTAGCTTATATTATTATAAGCTATGAATTTTATTTCTAAACATGATATCACGTATCTTTTCTTCCATACTAACAATATATCAGTGAATTTATTTTACTAACTCTAAAAATGATATGATAAAAGAAATTAAATTAAATCATACATTGGTACTTTGTGCTCGTATTACTTATTGTAACTTTAAGTCATACAAAGTTTCTGGCAATGACAACAGATATAATAGTTTTGAATGAAAGTAATAAAGAAATATTTAGTTGATGCGGTTGCATTACTGCATTTTTAATATTATAATATTTGTTTAATAATTCTTTTTTGCTCAAATTAGAAGTATCGGTCCATTTTTTTATATTATCATTTTGTTTGTGCTCCACTAGGAGCTAATTGTATAACAATTTCCATCTATAATATTCATATGCTTGGCCGATATTAGCTTTAGTGTCTCTGCTGTAGTTGGGCGGGATGGGCATTTGTGCTCATTCATAAGTCTAAAGAGGCACATAATGCCTCTATATATGGAGGTTTCCTTTGCTCCTTTCAAAATGTATAAGAGTAGAATCGAGAGAAAAACTAGAAAAACAATAAGTTTGTATAATAAATATTGTGAGTGTTTTTATAGCTGAAGGGAGGTATTTTATTGTGTAGAGCTTAAGACTCAACTTTTGCTCGGAGTTGTTGAGTTACACATTTGTTTGAAAGGGTTGTTGTATCCTGGAGGAGACAGGTTAATGAGAATACTATTGGACTGGTGAAAAATATTTAATTTTACCGCAATGGGCTTGAATCTCCTTAAAGAGAGTGAGATGTCCACGCTTTAGCCTAAAGAATTTTATTTTTACAATTGTAATTATTGTAATAATACTGCAATTTCACTAACAATTTCAAGGAGATTCAATATGACTACAATTAAAAAATTATGGATATCAAGATGGGAGATCTCAACATGCCATTTAAATTCAATGATAATCATTTTAAGAGGTGGACGGGTAAAGTACCTTTTTACTAAAGTCTTCTCAATGTTTCATATGTGTTAACTGAGAAGAACCCGAATAAAAATATATCCTCTCCATGAATAACGATGAACATATTTCTCATCAAAAGAAATGTGATAAATATAATGATGACTTATCACGCCCAAAGTCCCGTTAGGACGGACTGGCATTAGTTATCGATAAGGCCTAGGAGAACCAACCTGTACCTATGCGCTTTCTATATAAGGAATTCCTACATTCGACATGACTTTAAGAAAGTAAACAGTAATAACAAGCCAAAAGGAAATGCCTATCACTAGGTCATTGGGCATGTTGTCTGAGGTACGAGACATGACCATACTTTACTTTACATAGCCTACAAAGCCTTTAGATAAGAAACAGTATCCGATAAGGGTTGGGACAGGCCTCTTCTCGACTAATGATACAATACAAATATATAAGCTCTAGACACAAACCTGGAGCTTGGTAACAGTAGCTGGATGTCCTGTACTCTACTGGGGAGATTTACTAGCACCTATACCTGCAGCATGAAATGCAGGTCTACCATAAGGGATGCCAATACGAGAGTATTTACTAAATATATAAGGCAGAAAATACTGTATATGAAGTAATAACTCATATAAAATTATGCACTGGTGTGGGGT
>JAOTQJ010000091.1:8215248-8243013 GCA_025642045.1 Solanum sejunctum | reverse complement strand
CTTGTTGCATTGCATCCTACATACTTAGTATATTCAAACATACTAACGCATACTCTATGCCTACATAATATTACCATGTAGGAACTTGAGCTCTTTTGGATCATCCTCCCCATGGCTAGTTAGTCATCTTGAAGAATCGCCATTGGGGAGTCCTCATGTTCGGGGATGTTAGCTTTGCACTCCTACTTTTGTTATCTCTTATGTTGAGTTTTTAATACTAAAGGGTAAGCCCAAAAAGTTGTCTTGGCCCTCGCTTGTTTTATATTTAGAGGTGTTGATGGACAAGTTATGTAACTATGCTGTGAGCCTTGACTCTCTTGTTCTTGATGTTTATGTTATGAAAGGATTCCATTTAGCCCATTTGCCCTTATTTCTAATCTTTTGATGTTATTTAGTTACTTCCACAACTAAGGATATGTAAAGATATGTAAGAGGCTTGTTTGGGGTCCCTTTGGGTTCTCCATTCGTCATGTCACGTCTAGGCCCTAGGCTTGGGTCATGACATAAGTTGGCCAACTTCAAACACAAGGTGGTTATGTTGATCAAGAGGCTCAAGAATTTGATAGGGGGTGGGAATGCCTAGATTCTGAAAGTGTGGGAAAGGCCATGGTGGCCCATGTTTGAAGAAATAAAATTCTTGCTTTGGTTATGGTGGATTTGGGCACAAAGCTAGTAGTTATCCTCATGCTCAAACCAAAGATAGAGGTGATAGTCCTCAAGGTCAAGGTTCTAATATGGGCCAAGGAGGAAGGGAAGGTCATCAAGGTGGTGCCCCAATGCATAAGAAATTTTATGCTCTTCAAGGGAGGCGAGGAGGGGATAAGGCGCCGATGTTGCTATCGGTATGTTGAAGTTTCCTTTGACTTTGATGTGTATGCATTGATAGGTCTGGATGTCACTATCTCTTTCATTATTCCTTTCGTTTTTAGTGGGCTTCATGTATATCCCGAGGTTTTATGTAAACTTTTGGTGTCTACCCTATTAGTGAGTCTATTGTTGCTAAGAAGGTCCATAGAAATTATTCCATCATCATCTTGCATAGGTCTTGTCTTGTGACATTGTTGGGTTGGATATGGTGGATTTTGATGTCATATTTGAGGTAGATTGATTGCATGCATAATATTTCTTTATTATTGTTGGATCCGTAGAGTTAGATTCCAATTCACTAATAAGCCCGTTCTTAAGGGTGAGGGGAAGTCATAGTGTGGTGGTTAAGGATAGACTCATTTCTTGCGTTAAAGCTTATAAGTTGATTTCTAAGGGGTATCTCTATCATCTTATGAATAAGATCTTTACACCCTACTTTGATTTATTTGTGGTACTCTTCATTGATGATAATTTGATCTATTCCCATAGTAAGGAGGAGCATGGTAGTCATTTGAGGGTTGTGCTACAAAAATTGAGGGAGGAGAAGTTGTATGCTAAGTATGAGAAATGCGAGTTTTGGTTGCAAAAGGTTTCCTTTCTAGGTTATATGGTGTCGGGGGATGGTATTAAGGTGGATCCTAAGGAGACGAAGATGATTAGAAATTGGTCTAGACTTTTGACCCCATCGGATATTAGAATCTTCTTGGGCTTAGCAGGTTATTATCGAAGATTTGTGAATGGGTTCTCTTCTATTGCTTCTCCTATGACTAAGTTGGCCCAAAAGAAGGCTAAATTTGTATGGACCGATGAGTATGAAAGGAGTTTCTAAACATTGAAGGATGCTTGTGTCCGCTCCTATCTTGTCACTACCGGAAGGGTTAGAAGGATTTGTCTTGTATTGTGATGCCTCAATAATTAGTTTGGTTATGTTCTGATACAAAATGGTAAGGTAATAGTCTATGCTTCTAGACAACATAAGGTGCATGAAAAGAATTATCCTACCTATAATCTTGAATTGGCCGCCATGGCATTTGCTTTGAAAAATTTGGCATCATTGTTTGTATGGGGTGCATATTGATGTGTTCATCGATCATAAGAGTCCCCAATATATGTTCACTCAAAAGGAACTTAACTTGAGACAAATAAGGTGGTTAGAGCTCCTCAAGTATTATGATATGAGTGTGCATTATCATCCCGATAAGGCTAATGTTGTGGTCAATGCTTTGAGTAAGGTATCTATGATGGTGGCAAAGAAGTGGCTAGAGAGGTCCATCAGTTGGTTAGATTGGGGGTTAGGTTCAAAGAGGTTGACAATGATGGTGTAGTGGTGGTTGGGTTCTAAATCTTTATTGATTGGGTAGGTAAAAGCAAAGCAAGATCTTGACCTCGCCTTGTTAGAGATGAAGACCTTGGTGAGAGATGGTAAGGCGGAGGTTTTCTCCCAAGGGGGAGATGGTGGCTTTAGGTACCAAGATGTGCTATGTGTGTATAAGGTTGACAATTGAGCTCAAGGGGTGAGGGTCCTTATAAGGAGTTGAGGAGAATTGGTAAGGTGGCCTATAAATTGGAGTTGCCCATTGATATGAGTATGGTTCATCCGGTCTTCCATGTATCTATGTTGAGGAAATGTGTGGGTGACCCAAGTGACATTTTTCCTTTGAATGCTTTGGGTGTGATACAAGATAATTTGATTTATGAAGAGGTCTCGGTAGAAATTTTTGATAGACAAGTGAAGAGGTTGAGGAACAAGGATGTAGCTTTCGTTAAGGCCCTTTGGAGGAATCAACAAGTTGAAAATGCCACATGGGAAGCCGAGGCGAACATGATGAAGCGATATCCCTATTCTTTTCCAATCTACTTAAGCCTAAGGCAGTAGGTTATTTCTTTTCCCAAGTGGTCCTAATCCTTCCAATTCTTGAGTCACATGGCATGACATGCTTACATGTGCCTTAAATGATTTATGGATGCTTTGAATGATTTGAACACATTTTGGCATGAGTTTTAACTACTTTATGATTTTAAATAATAAGCTATGCATTAAATCATATGGTCGGGAGTTTTGTGTTCTAAGTGAAGTCTTTCAAGCCTTGTTATTCCACATTCAGGGATGAATGTTCTCAAGGGGGAGATAATGTCACAACCTGTAACTCCATACTCACATGTACCTATGTTTCAAGCCTCATTCACATGGTTGGGAAGTGTATTAGTGTCATGAGAGGCTTATAGTACTTGGATGAGTTCTAAAGTTTCTTATAAATTGAATTTTGAGTGTTGGATTATCCAAGCATTAACTTTGATTGAGCATAACTTTTAGCACACAAAGAACTAGATGACCCATGACATACCAAATGAAAGTTCATTGAGTTATCTTTCTAATGCACTTGTTTTCACGTCATTCCAAGTTCGGATGAAGGAGTTATGCCTATTTTTGTAGAACCTTCACGTGCAGTGATGCCACACGAGCAGCCATACAGGGAGTGTGGCATCTCACGAGCCGTGTGACTAGCCTGGGGCCTAAACTTTCCACTTTGTGGCCAAGTCATATACCATAACAAGCCACACAAGCCGTGTGGTGTGGCACGCAATGTGCGCTGTGAGGCCATCTCATAACTTTTATGAAATTTTCTAAGTATGGTTTGATGAACCAGTATATGGACGTGTGACTTCACATGGCCCGTGAACCAGTCCATGAGGTGACACTTAGGCAAAAATTCCAAGTGTTGGCCAAGTTTCCAATTTCCAGAAATTGTCTAAGTGTTGGTTCACGGGCACTCCACATGAACCGTGGAGTGCCACACTACCCGTGTAACCTCAAGTGAGGTGACACTTTATCACTTTTTCTCTCCATTTCCTTAGTAGCATTTTTGTAAATTTAATTTATTCTAATGACTTTTTGGGGCTTCCCATGCTATCTTAACCCTTCCTAAAGACCTAAACCCTATTCCTAACTATCAAATTCATTCCTCTCCACTTGAATACACTCTCAGATTCTCTCAAAAGCCTCTACCAGAACTCCAATACAAATTCAAGGAAACTCAAGAGCAAGTTTTTGATTCCAAGACCCCCCTTCCAAGCTTCAAGTCTTTCTCAATCCAATTTCAAGAAATACAAGGTCTAAGGTATGTGGGTTTCAACTATTGGGTTTTTTCACCTATGGTGCCTAAGCACATAAATTGCATGTTTCTAAGTTGAGGCATTACAATTATGAAAGTTGATTATAAACCATGGTTGGTGCTTCATAAAATTTGATTGTTTAAGCATGTGTTGAGCTATGAATCTATGATCCATTATGTGATTTGATGAAGGGTTTTGATTTATCTTGTATGAGGGTATTATCAAGTGTTGATGGGTGGCTTTAGATTGATTTTTCCCACATTATTTTACTCTTGAATCGCATGATTTTGTACTAGCTTTACACACCCACCAAGTGTTTGATATAATGTTCGGTTATGGATTCTTGAGTTGTTGAAGGTCTAATGCATGGTATATGAGTTGAGTGCCTTTATGTTGATTAAAGGAATATATATGAGTTGTTTTAATGAAATGTATACATAGTATTGTAAGTTGACCACACCTAGTTGAGGAGGTGTTATGCCTCAACTACTATGATGGGGGCTAGTACGCCCATCTACTAATTGAGGGGGTACATTCACTCAATCACTTTGATGGGAGGTGGTCATATTCATCTACCAATTGAGGGGTACATTCACTCAATCACTTTGATGGAGAGTGGTCATGCTCATCTACCAATTGAGGGGTAAATTTCTAAATCACTTCCCAAGGGGTGCTCATACCTTTGATTCCAAGTACTAGTTTACTTGGTATATAAGTGTGGTATCTTTCTACATATGTTATATGTTTTATATAAAGATGTTTTACTTTAAGCATCGTCATACATGCCATATTGTTATTTTGCTATCCATTGCTTATTATTATGCATTTTGTTTATGTTACCTATCTCTTGTTACATTGCATCCTATATACTTAGTACATTCAAATGTACTAACGCATACTCTATGCCTACATGATGTTACCATATAGGAATCGGAGCTCCACTTGATCATTTTTCTCCTCTACATGGCTAGTACTATCTTCAAAGCAACATTGGTGAGTCCTCAACTCCGAGGATGATATCATTTGATCTTATGTTATATAAACACACTCTTCCTTTTGTTGAATTCTTTTATCTATGAGGGTAAGCCCTGAAGTGTCGGGCCCCTGCTAAATTCTAAGTTTAAAGATGTTGTTGGACAAGTAATGTAATTATGCTTTGAACTATGACTTCTCTTGACTCTTGGATATTTTATGATATGAAAGACTTCCCCTTAGTCCCTTACCCTTACTTTATGCCCTCTTGTTGTATTTTACTTGCTTCCGCGACTAAGAATGTGTAATGATATGCTAATATCCCTTCGGGTTCCCCATGCACTATATCACGTCTAGCCCCTAGGCTTGGGTCGTGACAAGGTGGATATCAAGGCACGAATAGGCTGAAGACTTATCTCAATACTCACTCAACAACGCAAACTCTCAACTCCTCATCAACCTCAATATACTCTACTCAGACTCAAGAATACACATGTCAACTCAAGAATAGAAACATCGATTTAGTCAAGGGTAAGAACATTACCTTCAGCAATCTCATTAGCAAGCATGAATAGATGTAGATAGTTACCTCTCATCTCTTCCTCAGCTTCTCACGTGGCTTCCTCAACAAATTGATTTCTCCTTAAAACTTTGACTGAGGCAATCTCATTGGTTCTCAACTTGAGAACCTGATAATGAAAGATTTAGACTGGAATTTCTTAATAGGCCAGACTATCCTTTACTCCAATACTCTCAAGAGGAATAACCAAAGCAAGATCTTCGAAGCACTTCTTCAACATCGAGACGTGGAATACCGGATGAATTGTGTCTAATTCGGAAGGCAACTATAACTTGTAAGCAACCTTCCCAATCCTCTTCATAATCGATAGGGACCAATATAGCAAGGACTCAATTTCGTCTTCTTCCCAAATCTCATGACACGCTTTATAGGTTACACTTTCAAGTACACCCAATCATTTACCTTGAACTCTAAGTCTCTTCTTCTCACATTGGTGTACGATTTCTAGTGACTCTATGAAGTGTTCAACCTCTCTTTAATGACCTTTACTTTCTCCATCTATTGGTGGACAAGATCATGTCCAATCAACTCGGCTTCTCCAACCATAAACCACCCAATTGGTGATCTATATCTTCTCTCATACAAAGCTTCATATGGAGCCATTTGAATGCTTGCATGATAACTATTATTATATAAAAATTCAATCAATGGTAAGTGATCATTCCATTTCCATTGAAATCTTGTACACAGGTTCTCAACATGTCCTCTAATGTTTGAATTGTATGCTCTGCTTGGCCATCTATCTGCTTATGAAAGGTTGTACTCATATTCACTTTAGTACCTTATCCCTTCTGGAAAGATCTCCAAAGTTGGAAGGTGAGTTGAGCTCCTTTGTTCGAGATGATGGACAAGGGAACTCCATGCAATCTCACAATCTCCTGGATGTACAACTTGACATACTCCTCTGCAGTGTTAGTTGTCTTAACTGCTAAGAAGTGAACCAATTTGGTCATCTTATCCACGATTATCCAAATCGAATCATGTTGCTTTTGAGACCTAGGTAGATTAGTAATGAAGCCCATGTTGATAATTTCCCACTTCTACTCAGGGATGTTAAAGTCTGTGCCAATCCACATAGCCTTTGATGATCGATCATAACTTGTTAGCAATTCGGGCACTTGGAAACAAACTCGCAATATCCCTCTTCATTCCACTCCACCAATAGACTTTCCTCTAGTCATAGTATATTTTGGTAGAGCTAAAATGAATGGAATATCTAGAACTATGGACTTCCACCATGATTTTATCTCAGATACCATTAGCATCTAGAACGCACAATCTACTTTGGTACCTCAACACTCCATCTCCCCTTTTGGATAAGACCATCAGTTTCTGCTTTTGGACAACCTCCTCCAATTGAAATATTAGGGTCTTGGTCTTGTTTTTCTTTCACCTCTGCCACCAAATATGAAGTAGACCTATTCTAAACATTAACTCCTCCCTCATAATTCTCCTCAAGTTTGAACTCCCAATCGAGCAAATTGATGCTTCTTTAGCTAGCTCCTTCTTTCTTTCTCAACATGGGCTGTGCTACCTATTGACAACCTGCTAAAAGCATTAGCAACAATGTTAGCTTCACCTGGGTGGTAGAGAATGCTCATGTCATAATCCTTGAGCAACTCTAATCATTCACTCTATCGCAGATTGAGCTCTTTCTGACTGAAGACATACTACAAGCTCTTGTGGTCAGTTGATATTCACGCTCTAACAGTAAAGTAGTCGCAGTCAAGTATAAACCTAACCAAGGGTTAGGGAAATACAGGGCTTGACTATATTAATCCACTAACAATTATTTGAAGCATCGATCACTATATCTCAAGAATTAGGGGGAGGGGCGAGTTGTAATTCAAAATGAAGAAAAAATAGAAATACTACACTACAAATGCAAGAAGACAACCAAATTGAGGGACAACTTAGAAATTGTGTTCCCCATGATTCGTTGACTCAATTACTCTAGATAACATATCTCCAATCATGACATTGCATGCAGGATGGTAACTTAGGTTCTTCCAGCCTTCTTGTGAAGGTGAAGGTCGAATTTCACCATGGCGCTTGGTTGGCAACCATGGCGTGTCAACTAACCATTACCCATTATCCCAATCAACCTCCCCTTGGTGAGGTTTGGTTGATTAGATGAGAACACATCAATCGAATGTTGTCATCTACTTTCCTTTTCCTATTCGATACTACCTTGGTCGGGATTGTAATAGTAGGCGGGATTTGGTTTTGGGCACCACCAAACAACATTCAACATGAAGGGAAAGACAATACATGCAAATATCCAATCAAAGAAATACACAAAATATAGGTTATTTCAAGTGAACTCCTCATGGTTCCCACAAGCCTAAGTTGTGGGTGATAAGCTACTCATGGCTAAGGAAAAATCACAAACAATGAATATGAAAGACATGGTTGAGATATTATCCAAAAGAAATGAAGAAAAAAATACCATGATGTTGAAACCACAAGCTTGGATTTATGGAAGTTGAATACAAGTGATTTTCAAATCCCCCAAAATGGGTCTTCAAAAGTAAAATACTAAAATCTACATTAAACCCTAGAAAAGTTCCCTAAGAAAATTCAAAGTTGATGTAGAATCTGTAAAGTGTCGAATCTCTCTTTCAAAAACTCTATCATTAACTATTTATACTATTTACAAAAGTACCTTAAAAATAAAATAGAAAATACAACTGGGAGTAGCTACTGTTCCCAGTTATAACTCATAGGGTGACCTATGAGTCGTAGTTGGGCTTTCGTAGTCAGCACTTGGCATTTTAGACTTGATTACCTCAATCCATTACTATGATTAATGATCTAATCTGCGACTCGTAGTGTCTTCTCGTAGTCCCAGTTGTAGTTCTTGGTTTAAATTTTTGCAACACTATTTCAATCTACGAGGCCCTTTCTAATGAGTCATAGTAAGATATACGACTCATAGGCTGGCCTCGTATAGCTGACCTTCACTTTGCAAATTTTTAGTTTTGGATATTATTCCTGCTACAAAAGCACTCTATGATTCGTAGCTTAGGCTACGACTCGTAGGGTGGCTCGTATGTCCTGAACTCATCAAAATCAGTAATTTTCTCCCAAAATTATGCTAACCTGTATTTTCTTCAAAAACACATAAAAATCATAAAAAGACGCATTAAGAACTTACAAAATCCCTTATTTTAGGCATCAAATATATTGTACTGTGATAGCACATCATCGGTGAACACATCCACATGCATTTTATATAAGTGGTAGCGCCAGATTTTAAGTGCAAACACCATCACTACTAACTCAAGATCATGGGTCGGATAGTTCCTATAATGAACCTTAAGTTGTCTAGAAGCATAGGCTATCACTTTCCCTTTATGCATAAACATACATCCTAATCTAACTCTCGAAGCATCATAATAGATCACAAAGTCCTCTATCCCATCAGGCAAGGTTAGAACTGGTATAGTAGTCAATCTAGTCTTCAACTCCTGGAAACTTTTCTCATATTTGTCAGACCACTAAAACTTGACCTTTTTCTGAGTCAATTAAGACAATGGTGTGGATAGGGAAGAAAATCCATCAACAAATCTGCGATAATAGCCTGCTAACCCCATGAAACTCCTTATGTCAGTCGGAGAGGTCGATCTAGGATAGTTCTTAACCGTTTCAATCTTTTGGTCATCTACTCGAATACCATCACTGAAAACAACATGGCCTAGGAAAGCCACTGACTTAAGTCAGAACTTATATTTAGAGAATTTTGCATATAACTCATGATCGTTGGGTCTGAAGGACAACTCTGAGGTAATTGGCATGCTCATCCTCATCTCTTGAATACACCAAAATATTGTCAATGAACATGATCACAAACATATCAAGATATTATCTGAACACCCTATTCGAAGGCTGCAGGTACATTGGTCAACCCAAAGGACATGATCAAGAACTCAAAATGCAATATCTAGTCCTAAAGGTGGTCTTTAGAATATCACATTCCCTCACTTTCAACTGATGGTAGCCAGTCTGATGTCTACCTTTGAGAAATAAGAGGCACCCTGAAGTTGGTCAAACAGATCATCTATCCTTGGGAGAGGATATTTATTCTTTATTGTGACCTTGTTTAGTTGCCTATAGTCAATACACATTCTAAGAGACCCATCTTTTTTTCAAACGAATAGGACAGGGCACCCCAAGGAGAAACACTCAGTCTTATAAAGCCCTTCTCTAACAGATATCTCAATTGCTCTTTCAACTCTTTCAACTCAGCGGGGGCCATCCTATAAGGTGGAATCTAGATAGGCTGGGAATCGAGAAGAACATCAATCCCAAAGTCAATCTCCCTATCAGGAGGGACTCCAGGTAGATCCTCAGGAAACTCATTCACAATTGGGACTGACTTAAGAGTAGGAGACTCCATATCATCAGATTTAACTCGCACGAGGTGATAGATACAACCTTTAGAAATTAGCTTTTTGGCTTTAAGGTAGGAGATAGACTTTCCCTTAGGTGCAATAGAATTACCCCTCCACTCTAAAATTGGTTCATTTGGGAATTGGTATTAAACGGTTCAGACTTTACAATCAATGGAGGCATAATAGGAGTAAAGTCAATCGATGCCAAGGATTACATCAAAATTAGTCATCTCTAACTCAACTAAATCAATAAGAGTATCCTTATGATGGATGGACACTACACAAGCTCTATAGATTCTATCAACTTGAATAGACTCACCCACTGGAGTAGAAACATCAAAGAGTTACGGAAGACTCTCATGGGTCCTATCAAATCTATTGGACACGTAAGGAGTTATAAATGACAATGTGGCACCAAGATCCATCAAAACATAGTAATAAAGAGAAAAGACTCAAATCATACCCGTTACAATATATATGAAGTTTTCTTGATCTTGGCGACTACCCATGGTATACAAACGGTTTATGGCTCTGCTTGTGCCTGGTGTAGTACCTTTCTAGGTTTCTCTAGCTAGCGGGACTGGTGCAGAAGATTAGGCCTAGTCAACTCACTTTGGATAGTCTCTTTGGTAATGTCCCACTTGACCACACCAGAAGCATGCCTCACTCCCCTCATAACATCTGCCCAAGTGTAATCTACCATACTTACCACGTGGTGGCTTACCCTATGAACCTTGAGCCACAATAACTTGTAACTGAGATCCATGGGCTCCAACATTCTGAGACCTCTGATCATTCCTAATTCTGAGTGCAGGTGCACCAGCAGACGATGGTGTTGGCCTAGATTGGAATCTGTTACCATTCTCTCTCTTTCCACCCTCATGACTGAATGTCTTAAACTTCTTCCTTCTGGACTCTTTTCTGTCATGTTGTCTCTCCTTATCAGCTTGTTGCACAAAAGTCATCAATCTCCTGATGTCCAAATCACTCACAAGCATCGCTCCCCTCCCATCTCTCTTTGGCCCTTTGTTCAGCCCATTAAGATACAACCCCATTCTCCCCTTCATGTCAATGACCATACCCGGATATAGCAAGATAGTTGAATGAACTTACGCCGATATGCTTGCACAGTCATAGAGCCCTATTCAAGATTCAAGAACTCTCTTACCTTGTTGTCCCTCCGTTCTCTTGGAAAGAAGCGACCCAAGAAGGCTTCCTCGAACACTGCCCAAGTCAGTAATGGGGCATCCTCTCCTCTACCCTTCTTCCATTGGTCAAACCATAACCTAGCCACACCATTGAGTTGGCAGGCAACCAGTTCAACTCTTTCAATATCAGCCACATGCATCACTTAAAACACTTTCTGAAGCTCCTCCACATAGTTCTCAGGGTCCCCAGTGGATGCGGACCTTGTGAACTTAGGCAGATTCATCCTCACGAACTCCTGGATTCTAGATATATCATGTGTATCCTGTCTACCCACTCCTTGTCTTGTAGCAGGTGTTGTGATAGCCTGGGCTAGAGTTTGAAAAGCTTGGCGAAGCTCAACATTAGAAATCTTTGCTGGTAGAGGCTGCTCAATAGGAACAGTTCGATTCACAGGCTCCTTATGTCCTTGAGGCTCGGATGGGTTAACATTCTACTTGGCGAGACGTCCTCTACCTCTGACAGCTTTTCTAGGAAGCATGATCACTACTCTGGAATGCATACACCACGAATTAGAAGAGAACTTTTCATAGAGTATAACTCTATAGCATGATTGTAGAATATGAAAGAAGTAAAATAATTCCTAATGTCCTATAACCTTCCTATTATAGATGTGGAGTTCTTCACACCAATAATGAGGACTCTATTAGACATGGTTTCATAGACTCTTAAGGATACTTAAACTTTATGCTCTGATACCAAGTTTTTCATGCCCCGGAGGGTACCCTAGACGTGATCGGCACCTATAGACTATTGCTAGTCCCCAAGCAAACCACTTGGCCTCATTACATCCATTCAATCAATAACTCTGTAAAATCAGCGGAAGTCTAAAGATAGCAATGGGCAATCTAGTCTCAAAATAATATCAATTAAAATAAAAAAGACTAGTAAAAAGAACTAGCTCATAAAGTCTCAATATCAATAATTCAACTCTAGCTTATGAAGCATCTATCACTATCATATGGTGCCAATGACAGACTTATGACTACCTCAAAGTAGAATAAGCTAACTCAAAGTCTAACTCTAATAATCATGATGAAAGTAAATATAATGACCCTCTGAAGTAAGGGAGCTCACCAACTTAGTTGAAATGCTCAGATCTTCAACAGTGCACCTGTTGACTATCTTTAATACCTGCCTTTGTATCATAAAATGATGCAGTCCAAAAGAAGACATCAATACTTGGAATGTACTAGTATGTAAAATAACTTAATGAAACAGAAATAGATAGAATAATATAGAACAACATCAACTCAACATATTACTTAATCAAAATGTCAAATTTCTGTCTAAAGTAATAATAAAGAGTAGACAAGTGACCCCTCAACCAACTCAAAGCTCATTAACTAACTCAGACTCTTCTCAAAGTAACGCAACTCAACTCAATTCGACTCAGAGTACTTGATATGGGAAGTTTTGGGGAGTTTCTCTTATCTGACAACAATATTTATGAGCCAGTGATTGTACAACAATCCCACTGGTGTTGCTAAAGCCATTCCGTACTTGCCGGTTAAGGAACGATTATGATCCACAAGGGATCTAAACTCTATTGTCCGCTACTATTTTAGAGACTTTATCTCAAGCGGGGACCATGTGATATAATCGTTCAATCCCCTTCCTACGCTTGGAGACATAGTTAATGAGTGCGAGTAGGACTCATTCTTACCTATTTTTATGTCGATACTCCTCCCAAGACTCAATGCTCATAAGACTTTTCCTTATGTCAATTAACCTTATAGAGGCATTTATCAACTTTATTAGTCTCATGGAGACTCTCATCACCTTATTAACTCAAACTCAAGGATCCCTATTATTTCGGGGACTTTAACTCATCTCCATTAACTCAATTCTCATTGACTCAGATTATCAATAAGAAGAAGTCATTTAGACAGAACTCAAGAACTCAATTATGAAGACTCATAGGATCATCAAGCTCAATTAACTCAACCTCATACTCACATCAAGATTTCATCAACATACTTAAGTCAAGGCCTTAGACTCCATCCCTAAGTTCATTATGCATGCTTTCACAATTTGACATATAGGATTATACAATAACTCGTTGAAAATATATAATCCAAAAAATCAAGTTTATGATGATCATCAATATATGAAAATACATGTAATAGATATAACCTTCAAGAAAATAATCAAGAAAGTATATCAAGAAACATTGTATGGGGACTCATGGACTCTCAACGCCTCTATTACCATCTATGGGGCACATGGAAGAATAATCCTATGCTTTAGTTTAGTCTTACATACCTGGTGTGAAGCTTTTGACAATGAACCTTAAGAATTCTCCTTGGACTCCTCAATTTTACGTTCCTCTTCTCTTCTTTTTAGCCCTAGTCTTTTCCATGAACTTAGAATTGCTTAGGAATATGGTTTAAAACCCTTTTTACGCTCAAAACGACCAATTTAGATCATGTTTTGAGTTTAGGAGTAGTTGAATAAGGTCTAAAATGCCCCTTACGAATTAAAGAAAAAAAAGTACTATCTCAGTACACCCTGTATAGTTTGGGTACTTTTCGCCGAAAGAGCTTTTCAATCTCGTAGAAAATTTTTGGAACAAAATTAAGCGTTGATCCACGGCAAGTGCGCATCGCACACCTGTCTCGCCCTCTCGCTGGTTTGCCTTTTCGCATCAAAAAATTATTTTTTCATCTGGTTGCTCTAAAAATCAACCGAGACCCACTTCCCCACTCAATTTTTCATGTGATCGCATATCCAGCTTCGGATTTGCCATAGGAGCATGAGAAGACGTGTTATGCGTACATCTCTCCTCTAGGGGTATTTTGGTAAGTGTTACAAGTACTTGTTTATGACATGTAAACGTTGCTCGTACAACTGCCCTTGATTTAAAAAATTTCTAAGTGCTTGTGTTGTTCTACAAACTCCTTTTACAACTCGTAGACCCAATCACGTTCTGTATACTTGACCCAAAATCAAGTCTCGGGGTCTCATCCATGAGGGCTATCTACAACTCAACTCATAAGAAAAATTGTGAAACATAGTTGGGGGCTCGTGAACTTTGCATCAGAACTACTTTTTTTTTTTTTTTGCATTTTCTCTTTATTCCAACTTTTCAATTTTCGTGGTATTACATCAACCTAAATCCTTTGGGCTCCAAAGTTTACCTCTAAACCTACAATTTAGTATTAACTCTGTCTTGGGTCTTGTTAATTAATATTTTGTCATTTGTAAATAACATATACTAAGGAATCTTTTCCTAAATGGGTAATTTTTGGAAAAAAAAATAGTAGCAATTTTCATGGAACAACGCTATTCGTTTTAGGATTAGATAGTCATTTTGAATTTTTATTTTATAACTTAAAGATGTTACTCTATTTAAATATTTGTGCATATTTTTAAAGAAAATATTGTGCCTAATTGATATAATTACGCTCGCAAAATATATATACGAGACGATATAATGATACTTCTAGAAGGATATATTTATATAGTGTGAAGTGGATTGTGTTTAAAAAAATACAGTTTTAAAGAAATCAACATGTATATGACTATAAGTTGGTTTTACATTATATTTTATATTCAATTCAAGACAACAATCAGTTGCCAACATAGTTTTTATTTTTATCTTTTTTTTTTTAAAACTATTTCAGCAAAATACTATAATAAACAAGGAGTTTCCTATTTTTTCCATCGATTAACATTTACTACCAAGGCTAGAGCATTTTTAAGTTGCTCAACCAATGCGCGATAATCGTATTAAAGTTCAATTATCTTGAATTTACATTTAAATTTGAAAATTTTAATCAAGGAAAGAATAACTTCGCCTATTATATTATATTCCTTTTGTGGCTTCATGAATATCCTTCTATATAATGAAAAAATAGACATGTCTGAATATATTTTATTTATTATTATATTGAACGTATTTTAAAAAAATTTATGTTATTATGAATCAATTACTTTTATGATTGAAGAAAAAAGTTATTTGCTTCATTTTAATTTATTTGTTTTACTTTTTAATTTATTTTTAAAAAAGAAAGATCTGTTTGCTTTTTTAAATTTGCTTAAAGTTATTTGCTTCATTTAATTTATTTGTTTTACTTTTTAATTTATTTTTAAAAAAGAAAGATCAGTTTGCTTTTTTAAATTTGCTTTCATTGTTTTCGATGACACGTTTAGAATAGAGTGATTAACATTGGTGGTGACTTACGATTTCGTTGTGTGAAAGGTCAAAACTAGTGGCTTAGGGCAATTAATCAAATTCTTTAACATGTCCAACATTTCCAATGTAGTATTAGAATGGTTGATTTCTGCTGACTAAAATAAAGTTAAAACACAATAGCAAAGTGTAAACACATGTTGGCCTCTTTCTTCTCATAGGCATTTCTACAAACGGTTGATGGGCATCACAGCGGCAGCAACTAAACCGTAGAGACAGTAAATATGGCAGCTTGTGCTAGTAAAGGAGGGTGCCCAAGTGACTATGCAGCGCTTTCAGCTGCTCTACTGTCCATGATCCTGTTAGTTTTCTGCAAACATTTTTGCTTTTTTGCTCCTCTCAAATTGGCGTAGCTGGTTGTGGATATTGTGAAGTAAAATACTTGTGGTTTGTCTTTTCCTTGCTGTATCACTGATGGTTATGCAATCTTGGAAAAATTGAAAGACACTATTTTTTTCCCTTTTGATATTGTGAAAATTCTGCTGAATTCAAGGAAAATTGGGTTTTGTTGAAAACAATTGCTCTTCTTTCTCAATATGGGTGACAAAAGATGGAAAAGATCAAACTTTGGAATAAGAAGCAAGATATCCCTCCTTTTTGATTAATCAGTTTGATTTGGGGTGTGTGAGTGTGTGAAGGAAATTGACAAATGACACTCTTGTGTGTTCACAAAATTTATTTGCTTATAACTAGGTCAATGAAATGGGGTTTGGAAGATTGTACACCTCTAGAGCTTGCTTTGCGTTTATTTGGCTTGCTTTCACCTGTCTTCTTCCCGCTTTAGTGTGCCACCGTGGCAAGAAAGGGGAAGTCTTAGCAGGACGTGGGTGGATCTAGAATCTTAATTGAAGGGGTTCGAAAAATATAAATGTAGTGCTTGAAATTTGAACTTGAAGTTCAAGGTGAATTTTGAATTCCTGAATTACTGGGCCAACTTCTAGTCTAGTGTTTGGCGATTCGAAATCTATATATGTACGTACATAAAGTAAAAATATTACCTTCTATAAACATTATAATTTTTTGCCAAGCAGGTTTTGGTGAATGCTCTCCCACTCCCTAGATCCTCCTAAAAAATCCAGTAGAACTTGCCAAAGCTGTCAAGAGAGTTTAGTGTCTTAGGGAATGTACAAATCTAAACAAATGGAAACCAAATGTAACAAAAGCCAGAATCAAACTCGCGACCGATTCACAACCTTGGGGGAAAACCAAATGTAACAAAAGCCATAATCAAACTTGCGACCGATTCACAACCTTGGGGGAAACCTGAACCCCTTGACCACTATGCTAACCTTCTCAGTTGTGTTGAGGAGGTTCATTTTAGCATGTATTCTCATATAAAACAAATTTAATCTTACATATGTAGTGTATTTTTTCGGCGAAGAGGGTTTGGATGAACCCCCTCCTGCCCCTTTAGATACACCCCTGGACACGGATAGGGGAACTCTTGACAGCTGCTGCAGCACAAGACGGGCCTTAAAATTTATCAACTTAGTGTTTTTGGATTTTATTTTCCGATTTAATTCCTAGTAATGTCCCCATTTCATATAATTCATACATACTAGTGGATGTAATACTAGTTTCTGTCTAGATTGAGATTTTGCTCTTCACACTTAAAAAGAGAAGTGAAAGTATTTAATGGTGATATACCAAAAGATAATTTACAAAGTAAAGGAATTAGTAATGATAAATAAGTAAACAACAAACTATGAGAGAAAAAAGTTTGATATGGAAAAAAAGTAGAATACAGCCTTATGGAATAGGGTGCATGAGGTTAGCTGTGTCTGGTGAAATCATCCCCTCTCCCTCCCCATGGACACCCCGAACATATTTATCTCAACTTTTCCCCAGTTGTGAGGATGATGTTGCCTAAATTTACTTGTCTTCTCCCCCTTTATTGTGGAGTAGCAGAGGTTCAAAGCTGTCTGCATAACCTGGGAAATGGTGCAACAGAAGGTAGGATGTAAGGAAGGGGGTGAGGATAAAAACAGGAATCTGTTCCATCATTTTTACGCTGTAAAGGGTACAAAGAAGAGGAGGTCGGTAGATTTAGAGCATTTTACCTGGATAAATTTCATTCCTTCAATTTTGTCCCTTGTATTTTAGTGATGTTTTGCATGTCAAGGTGTGTGACTGTGTCCTACTGTTAATTTTAAGTTAACGTTTAATAAAAACATGTGTGCAACAATAATGTGATTCTCATGGAATGTTTGTTGCCTTGTCTGTTGTTTTATGAAGTAAAGCCACTTTAATTTTTCTTGTGCTGGAGCTTTTTATGATTAATTTTCTAATTTCTTTTTAAAGTTCCTTTATTTTGTATATCCATTCAATGAGAAAAGACCTAAAATAGTCCACTATCTTTGGGCTTGGACTCAAAGTCATCCATGTTCTTTTGCTTGGAGCACTGATAGTACACAATGTTTACTACAATGACGCACTTTTGGTCTTCCTCCAAATTTTTCGTTAAATTTTAATAAAATGTTTTCGACTTTGAATGCAAAATTCCATTTTCTAGAAACCTAGAAAACATGATAAATGTTATTAATAACCAATAAATTTTGCAAATTCCTTTACACCAATATATCCGTTTGCTCAAAAAAACACTTGGTTCACAACCTTAAACAAAATCTCCGCATTCATGATTATTATTTATCTTTATCAAACTCTTCAATGTGATCAAATTAATTCAATACCATAGTGATGTCTAGGATCAGCAATGAGGATGCAAGTACCACACTAGATTGATCTCATAAAAAATTTGACATATTCTCTTGAAGATGCATTCACTTGGTTGTTTCTCTCTGCATTAAAGTTTCACGAATCATTATTATACTGCTTCATAATCATTTCTTACTATTTTATAAATCAGTTTTATTAAAACGGTGAAGTTTTTATCTCTTCAAACCGAATATTCCTAATAAACAGATTTAGTAAAACAGTGTAGTATTTTGATATGCAAACCAAATACAAAATCAAATTTAATAAACAGTGAAGTTTCTAATTTTTTATATCTTCAAATCAAATGTAAGATCAAATTTAATAAATGGTAAAAAATTGATATCTTCAAAATAGGATGGGTTTCATTCCCTTTCTGTCAGGGGTTTCAGAATGAGTTTAATACAACTATGTAGCAAAGAGAAGACTATACGGGTAATGTATTCTGTAGTAATGTCTAGATAAATGGGTTTCATTCCCTTGCTGCTTAGGTGATCATTTCTATTAAATTTAACGGAATCTTTGGAGTGTGACCAAAAGTGCACTGCTTTCGTAAACATTATGTACTATTAGTGCTCCAAGAAAAAAGGGGATAATTTTGAGTCCAAATCCAAAGATGATGGACTATTTTAGGCCTTTGCTCTCCATTCAATGCTTTAGCCTTTATTTCCATTTAAGTTACCTAAGATGTTGACATTAACCACTTGAGTTTCCTCTGCAGACTTCTCCTAAAAGCAACATTACCTTACATGATTGACAAGATTCCTAGGTCCAAAGGCAGTAGCTTTTGGCTAGTTGCAATTCAAGTTGTTGCAAGCTTAAATCTGTTGGTGTCCATAGTGGTATCTACTTCTCATTTCCCTTATATGTTGTTAATGCTTCAGAATCTGATTTAACATTCCAAAACACTAATGCTTCAGAATCGGATTTAACATTCCAAAACACTAATGCGACCGATTTTTATTTTCATATAATATCCATTAGGCTGGGATGTAGTTAACAAGCGACGGGTTCAACCGAATCCAACAATTTTAATATGGCATTTATATGTATGTAACACTACATTTTAAGCTCAGAATTTTCAAGTGAATCAGTGATAGAAACATAAAGATTCAAGCCATCAAGTTTAATCCTAGATCCGCCTGTGATATTCATATGGCTTCTACAGATGGCCCTCAATTTTCTAAAGTTCAGAAAGAGACATTGGTGGAGGTCTTGCTATCTTTGGGCAGGTTACTTGCTCTTCAATCCATGACCGAATATGATTTGGTTTTTTAATTTCTTGCCTTAATCTGGTGCTTGATTGGTTATTCTGCAATATATCTAATCCTCCTTGTTTTCCAGTCTGGATTGAAGGTCCACTCGGATTTGGTTTGCTGTTGAGCTGCCGTATTACACAGATATTCCAACTATATTATATATTTGTGAAGTAAGTTTGACTTTTTAAAGAAATTATTAACTCTTATTCTTTGTAATTGAAGAGATTATTATGTATCAATTGGCCTCATCAATATTCAATTGAGAAACTGTTAAATGGCGCAGCCTCCTCAATCAAATCCTTTTACCTTGAAGAAAATAAACAAATAAAAATACTTGCATGTCTCCTGAGGAAAATAGGATAATGGACTATCAGAACGTAATTCCTGCTTCACAGAAATGAAAAGAGGATTACCTGCATAAATTCAAATTTTCTCAAAAATAGTGCACCAGCCCTGAGATAAAGTACTATTAGATCTCCCTGTTGGCATGCCCCTCCTAAAGATATGACATTTCCCTTTGCCTCCTTGTATCTCTCCCTTTGGTTTACTTTTTTATCATTTGAAAAACTTAAGAAATAACTTTAAAAGACTATGTCTTAAATTCATGCAATGTGGAAAAACACTTTTCCGATGGTCTTATATTTCTTTGTTTTGTATGATGCTTCAGGAGACGTCTGCCACCAATTAGATCCTATGTTTTTCTTCTACTGATTCTGTTGCCATGGATAGCTGTTGCTGCATGTAAGATTCTTCAAGTTGAATTTTATAAAGAATTCTCCTTTTAAGTTTCATTTCTTGAAATACTAATATATTATTTTTAAAGATAATGAAATCATGTCGAAATATGGCATTTTGGTATATGAGGAGCTCAAGGAGCAGGTGGTGGAGGTTAGGAGGATCAATGACAAGGCATTGATAGTCAAGCTAGTCATTGGAGTGCTTACTTTGAACATGATTAGTGCTTACGCGCTGCAAATGGGCTTGGAGGAGATAAGAAGCACTTAACGAAGATTTGGATGAGGTGGTGAGGGGTATACCACATTTCGAAAATCTATTCATTGCTAGAGATTTCAATGGTCACATCGGGTTAGCCAATGTTGGTTTTGAAGGCGTGCGTGGAGGTTTTGGTTTTGTGGTTAGGAACAAAGGAGCGTCGCTTTTGGATTTTGTTAAAGATTTGAGTTGGTGATAACAAATTCACTCTTTTTGAAAAATGACTACTTGGTTACGGCTTGTAGTGTAGTGGCTAGAATTTAGATTGATTACTTACCCCTTTCAGAAGGGTGATAGAGCCCTATGTAAGGATTGCATGGTTATACCAAGTAAAGAATCTTAAGACCCAATATAAACTCCTAGCGATGGACATGGGAATTAAAAGGGAGGGGAAGAAGAAGATGTTGTATGACGGAACGAGGATAAAATGGGCTAGCATGACCATTGCCTAAACTTAGGGATGAGAGAGAAGTTAAAGTCGATGAAGGCTTAGGGAAGTAGTGGAGATGCGAATAACATGTGGGATAAGATAACAATTTGATTAAGAAAGCAGCTAGAGAGGTTAGGGGTTTCAAGGGATAATTTTTATGGCCATCGAGGGGATTTGTGGTGGAATGGAGGTGTACAAGGCAAATTTGCCGCAAATAGGGTTGTTTATGCTAAGTTAGGGGAGAGAAAAGACAAGGTGGGGAGGTAGACAAACACGATAAGGTATAAGATGATGAGAAAGGATCCAAAGTAGTGATCATGACAGTACAAACGACAACTTTCAAATGCTTGTATGTTGAGCTAGGGACAAAGAGGATAAAAAGCTATTTTAGGCTTGCCAAGGTGAGAGAGATTACGGCTCGAGACTTGGATCAAGTGAAGTGTATCATACATGAGGACGGTAAAGTGCTGGTGGAAGAGGCATACATTAGATGAAGATGGCAAACATACTTTCATAAATTCTTGAAATGAAAAAAAGAGACACATACATCGTGTTGATTGTTTAGAGAACTTGGAGAGCTAGTGGGATTTTGATTATTGTAGGTGTCATATGGTTGGGGAGGTTCAGGGTGCTATGCTTAAGATGAGCTAAGGTAGAGTAACCAATGAAATTGTGGTAGAGTTTGGAAGAGCACGGACAAGGTGGGTTTGGAGTGGTTGACTAGGTTATTTGATGTCATTTTTAAGACGACTTAAATGCTATGTTGTTTAAACTCTTCAAAATGTCAACGGATGCGTGTTGGATTCTCCAAAAATGATGCATTTTTGGAGAATTCGACACGGGTACAGCATCAAAAATGAAGGGTCTGCACAACTTAGCTAAGATGCTTGATGAATGGAGGTAGAGTACAATGATTCTATTGTACAAGAACAAAGTTGATATTCAAAGCTACAATAATTATAGTAGTATTAAGCTGCCGAGTCACACCTTGAGAATTTGGGAGAGGGTGGTGGAGATAAGGGTAAGAAAGGATATGTCCATTTTTGATAACTAGTTTGGATTCATGCTATGCTGTTCAACTATTGAAATAATTCATTTTATGAGGAGATTTGATAGAGAAATATAAGAAGAGGAAAAGGGATTTGCATATGGGGTTTATTGATGTTGAAAATGTCTATGGCAAAGTCTCAAGAGCAGTCCTTAAGCTATATTTGGAGTCTAAAGATGTTCCAATGGCTTACATTAGAGAAACAAAGGATATATATGATGGAGCCAAGACTCGGTAAGAACAGTAGGAGAAGGCTCGAAGCACTTTCCAATCAAGATGGGTTTGCACCAAGACTCTAGGTTGAGCCCGTTTCTATTTGCCTTGGTGATGGATAATTGGTGTGACATATTCAAGGTAAGGCGCCTTACCCCTTGTTTGGATGGTTGTTACCCGTTGTATTGTATTGTATTGTTAGTTTAAGTACAATGTTTGTTTTAATTGTTATTTAAATTCCATTTATCGTATCGTTTAATTTCATGGTTAGGTAACAATGAAAAGACCCATTTTATGTAATGACGGTCTCATTTTTTACTTTATTTATTTAACAATTCTACTTGATTATTTATCCTATATTTCACGAAATCTACCACATACCTTTCAATTTCTTGTAGGTTTATCGTTCAAATTGTGGATGTATGACATTATGTAACGACGAAGAACAATATAATCTATCTAAACATTGTAGTCATTGGAACAATACAAAACAACACAATACAATACATTATGAAACAATACATAACAACCATCCAAACAAAGTGTTAGTGTTTGTTGTTTGTAGATGATATTATTTTTTTGGGGGGAGACTTGTGGTGGAGTTAACAATAAATTGGAGGCGTGGAGATACATTCTGGAGTCTGAAGTGTTCAAGTTGAGCAGGACCAAGACAGATTACTTGGAGTTAAATTTGGTGATGTGACGCAGGATGCCAACATGAAAGTGAGATTTGGTACTTAAGTTATCCCCAAAAGAGATAGATTTAAGTATCTAGGGTCTTTGGTCCAAGGAAATGAGGAGATCGATGATGATGTCACACATCATATTGGCGCGTGCATGGATAAAGTGGAGGCTTGCATCCGGTATTTTGTATGACAAGAAGCTACCACCAAAACTTAAAGGTAAGTTTTATTGAGTGGTGGTTAGACCGACTTTGTTTTATGGGATGGAGTGTTGACTGGTCAAGAATTCCTAGGTTGAAAAGATGCAAGTGGTGGAAATGAGGATGTTGAAATGGATGTGCGAACATACTAGGGGTGATAGGACTAGGAATGAGGATATACAAGATGAAGTGGGAGTGGCCTCCGTGGTGGACAAAAATGAGGGAAGGGAGATTGAGATGGTTTGGACACATGAAGAGAAGAGGCGGATACCTCAGTAAGGAGGTGTGAGATGTCGAATATCGAGGAGTTGAGGGGAGCCAGAGGTAGGCTGAATAAGTATTGGAGGAGAGATGAGAGATGATTAAGCAGGATATGACACATTTGCAACTTATCAAATGGTGTGACCTCAGATAGAGGGTATCAGCGTTGTAGATAGAAGGTTTGTAGGTAGTTGAGAGTTGTCTTATTACTAGCCTATTCATGTCTTTGGGTGGGTGGGATTGTAGCGGTCCATGCTGGTCATAATATTAGCATAAGCCTGTAGTCTTTGGCTTTTGGTATCTGATTTTATCTATGGTTTATTGTGCTTAGGTGAATGCACCTTGATGCTGTAATTACGATTCCTTGCATATCTGCTCCACACGGAGCGAAGAGTGGGCCTGCTTACTCTCTACCCTAGGTTGTTACTGTTTATGCAGTAGTTGCCTTCACGGGGTATGTTGTTATTGTTGTTGTGGAAGTATGGCTTGTCTTTTGCCTACATTTTTGCGGTTGTACTACGTTATGCTTTCTAATTTTGTGTTTAAGTATTTGGTTAGTTTGTCTTTCAGTTCAGGCATGCCCAAACTTTGCGCAAGTGTGTAAACAAGTATTTTTCACATTTATTACATAGTGAGCACTTATTGGTTTTAGCTCATTCAAACTGATGTTGATAATTGTCATTTAAAATTGCTGAAAAATTGCAAAAAGTTTGCTTTTCAACAGTTATTTGGTTAGTGTTTTCTTCTCTTTTCATATCGTCTCTTTGGCACGTGAATTATCCGTGTTACTTTCATTTTCTGTAACACCCCTGCTACTGATATTATAAGATTCATTGCTAAAGTTGTTTATGTAAGAAAGGATCTTTAATATTAATACAGAGTTTTTCTGATGCAGCTATTCATATCAAAAAGCCTCTAAATGATTGGTGCCACATGGGGACTCTGTGGATCATCCTTGTTATGGGCCTTCATGCATTATATGTTGTAGCTCTGATTATTTTTGCTGGGGCTGTGCATCATGTGGAATTCAGATTTCATGAACTCAAAGACCTTTGGAGAGGAATTCTTGTCGCTTCAGCTTCCATTGGTTCGTTTCTATCCATCTTCTTTGTTTGGCGTCTTTCCTGGCCTGCTTCTTTGTCTTCCTGTGTGTGTTCTGGTAAGGGAATAACATATTGAGGAATGAAATCAGAAAGATGTATTTGCTCTTGATTACCCACTTCCCCAATATTGCCCAAGCATCTAAAATATTCTTACATGTACCATAAGCACCAGCATTATGCTATGTGAAAGATCCTGTCAAGGAAAATTCAATGAGGAAAGTAACTAGTTTTGGTGTAGTGTTAGTTAAAGTGGCTGACTTTCAGATCTAATAGTTGAATTTGACTGTCATGACTGAGACACCAATTTAATAGGCTTCTCATGCATTCCCCTCAAGTTGGATATTTCAAAACATGCATATCCAATTGCTTACACATAAAATCCTATGTAAAATCTCAGAAATAAATTGTTATTAGTTGCAGCTTGATATACAGGTTTCAGATAATCACAGACCACAAAGGCTTCTAATATAGGATCTGTCTGTAAAGTATACATGGCAGATATTTTCAACCTCATTTGATAAAAAGTTAAATTCAGGAACCACTTGGTTAAACACAACACATTATGTACATGTGAACTCAAATCAAAGCTTTTGAAGGAAATTATTGGTCATGTAAATTGTGACTCTTGACTTGGTTCTGGGAAAGCAGATTATTTATTGCTTTAGCAAGACTCCGTTTTCTCAGAGCAAGTCACATTTAGCTTCCTGGGAATCAAAATACTGTGATACTTGACCAAGTCTTTTTTGATGTATTTTTCATTTTTATAATGGTTTAGTTTGGAATATCTAAATTTTAATTCTAAGAAATGAAAATTCTATGTCCAATCATCAAAGAAAACTGATCAAATCGACCATAAGCAAAACGGTCAACCAAATTGTACGGGGAGCTGGGGATGTATAAAGAAATTTTTTTCCCTATGACTTGAGATCTTGCTCGCAAACATGTACATACTCTTCGTTGTTGTTTGCACTCTTTTTCATGCCATGTATAACTACACACTCTATTGTGTATTAAGGTGTGTATTACTAATATCATATATTTTTAGGTATTAGTAATGCTAGGGATTTTGATGGATGCATTAGTATGGTTAAAGACTCAATTACCCCTCAATTTTTTTTAAACATCTTTTCCACCATAATTGTGAAAGGTTTCTTTGTAAATAAATATTTTTGTGCAGTGATTATTACTTTTAATACACCAAACCAAACAATGTATAAGAAATAGTCTATGTATAATTAATGCAAGCATTACTAATACAAACATTATTAATACACTCTATTTACCATTACTCTTACACACTTTAAACGATCCCTAATTGTATAATCAGTGTGTACTGCATACACACTGTCACAAATTATTCTGTTATTAAACTGGCTAAATTCCCGGGAAACAGCCTCTCTACTTCTATGAGGTAGTGGTAAGGTATGCGTATATTCTACCCTTCCCAAACCTCACTTGTGGAATTCCATTGGGTATGTTGTTGTTGTTGTATTAAACTGGCTAAATTTTGTAGAAAATAAATATTAGGGTTATTTTTTAAATGGACCACTTTGGCCTGTTGTGTAATGTGAAAATTCCTATATTATGCTCCCTTTTGTTTTGGTTTTATCTAGCAACATTTTCTTCCTGTTCTGTTCTAAAAAGAATGGAAGCTTTCGAAATTTAGAAACAATTTAACTTGAACTTCTCATTTTACTTTTAATAGGAAGATTTTATAGCCACACAAATGCTTTGTCATATTTAAGACAACTAGTTTGAAAAGTTCTTTTCTTTCTTAAACTTCATGCCTATTCAAACCTTGCCACATAAAATGGGAGGGAGTAGCAATCTTGCTTATTCAAACTATAAATCTAGAATAGAGTAAAGCATCCATCACAAGGATGCTTAGATATTGCTTTCAACTTTCTGTGAATACCCAACTTGCTGAACTTGTTTTTGTGTACTTGAAAATGCAATTATAAGAAACCTATTGAAAATTTGTTTATGTTGCTGCAATAATTTTCTTTTCAGCCTAATAATTCAGTTGCTTAGGTTTAGCATGATTTGAATTTTAATTTTTTTATTAGGTTGTTTTAGTTTATTGAGATATTTTAGGTTTTTGAATTATGGAATTTTTTGTTGTAAGTTGGCTATTTAAAACCCTCCTACGCTTAAGAAAAATAACAAATTTAAGAAGCATTTTCTCCCTTTTTCTGTCCTATCTTGTAAAAACACTACTATGATATCAATAGCCTCATTGATCTTAAAATAAAACTATTTTCAACCCATTTTTAATTCATCGGGGCTAGTTTTAACCCTTCAGGTCTATTTTCAACCCATGCTTATTTCAACCAATACCAATTTTTAACCTATTTTCAACCATGGCAAGTAGCGAACTCTCGTTCAATGCACCTAAATTTCATTGATGAAAGCTATTAATTTTGGTAGGCGAGAATAAAACCATATTCTAAAACTTATGTTTTATGGAGTGTTGTGATGATGGAAGAAAAATCCTTGCAAATTTTGTTATTGTCTAGATGAAAACACTTTCGAATAAGGCAAGATTTTTTTTTTTTTATGACAAGGGAAACCCCTAGCTGCTACATTTTGGGTGCGCACAGGGTAAAACTCCTGCTCTTATGCGATAGCTCGCAAACCACATAGGAGAGGTAACTTGCACTAGGCAAGTCCAATGGAACGAGCCCGATCCAAAAGACAAACACGTTGCTTTTTTCATTGCCAAGGATTTTTGAACTTGAGATCTTCAACATGGAAGTTCTGAAATCTAAACCACTGGGCCATCTCGAAGAGTAAAACAAGACAGGATTATTGAAGATGTCTTTTAAGCATTAAATCAAAAGAAGAAAAAGAACGATTAATATATAAAATTGTATAAGTTCAAAATCATAAAAATAATCAGCACCAACTACTAAAACAAAATTTGAGGAGCAACTATTTAATATCACAGTAACTACAACAAGGAGGAGTGTTGAAAATTACTTTAAGTTACTATGGTAATTTTCTTGTTAACCTACTAATTAAGTTGCTTAGGTTTAGGATGATCTGAATTTTAAATTTTATTAAGTTGCTTAGGTTTAGGATGATCATATTCAAGGTTTCTGAATTTTGAGTTATGCAGATTTTTTGTTGTAAGCTGGCTATATAAAGCCTCTTATGCTAAAAAAATAAATAAATTAAAATTGAGGGACATTTTCAACCATTTTTTGCTGCCCCGTCTGTGGAGAAAAAAAACCTTTAGTCAGTTGGTTCACAGTTCCCTCTTTGTTAACTGTAGTATGGTAAATGTGTTTACCATAATGGATAGAAATTCCCAAAAGAAGATCAAAGAAAGACCATGATATTCTAGATGATGTCAAGTTGGCTGCGAAGGACTACTCAACTATACACCTAATCCTGTCCATAAAAAAAAAAATCAAGGTTCTCCTTCACTCTGAACACCCTCAAAGTGCCCTAGATAGCACAACTTGTGGAGCATGGTACTTTTGAAGCACTTGCATAAAATCTGGATATAATTTGTTGCAATCCTTCAACCTCT
>JAOTQJ010000091.1:8204969-8215148 GCA_025642045.1 Solanum sejunctum | reverse complement strand
CTGTCTTTAGCTACTTATATCCTATGTTGCCCAGACTCTCCGAAATATTGCCACACCCGTGCTGGATCCTCCAAAAAATGCACTACTTTTGGAAGACCTGATACACGCATTCATCGACATTTTTGAAGAGCCTGAGCAAATATAGCTTATAGCCTATTATTGGGGAACAAAGATGTCTGGTGGTGTTGGTCCTCCCTGCCTTCCACTATGTGATGGTGAAAGTTAATTACATAGGATGAGAGGACTGATTGGCCTCATGTATCCTCTTTCATCATGATAGGTACAACCACCTGTCTCTAAGTAAGAAAAGGATAGAAAATAATATTCAGATATTAATGCTATGAAGCTTGTGTTTTCTTCTTAAATGTATGAAGGCAGACAAAGCTCTGTAATATCATAGCTTGTTTTTAATCGTTAATATTCATTTGTTTGGTACGTCATGCTTTATTTGAATATATTATGTTATGGCTTCATCTATGTCTGTTTCCAACATTCAATGTTAGACACTTGTAGTTCAAAGCTAAATTGAAAATGATATTTCTTCTTACACATTTCCCAAGAATATTTTGTGTTAATACCACTGGCTGTTTTCTCTATATCAAGGAATATGGGTGGCTGCTTATGTTATGAATGAGGTTCGCGAGGATATATCATGGCTAGAAATTGCCTCTAGATTTTTGTTATTGATTATGGTACAATTTCCTGATCTTGTACTACTTTGTTGATATGTGAGTATCAGAATATTATTGTTGATTGCCTGAAGTTTTTCTTTTGTTTTTTAACAGACAAGTACCCTTGTGCTGGCATTCTTCTCTTTCTCAATTTCTCAACCTCTTGTCTCACTTATGAGCTTGAGGAAGAAGGATCAGAAGGAATACAAGACAATGAGTCAAGCATTAGGCATAACTGATAGCGGGATCCTATTACAGAGGGAATCGACAAGCATTTTAGATCCCAATGAACCTTTGGAAAAGCTCCTGCTGAACCGAAGGTTCCGTCAATCCTTCATGGATTTTGCAGACAGGTTTTATTCTTTCTCCTTTTGTGAAAATATCATTATATCTTCATGATGTGTTCGTGGATCAGCTTTTCATGTTGAAGAAGGAAGATGGTCCTTTCTCCTTATTTTAGCATAGTTGAATATTAAAAGAAATAAATGTATATGCCATTCTTGGAAACGAAGAAATCACAGTAGAAATCAGACCGTCTTTTCTAGATAGATGCTGACAGACAGGTAATCAACTCTCTGAGTGAAATTGATTTCACAGTAGTGGAATGACCTTTTTTTTCTTTTACTTTGTTCACATTGTAGTTGTCTGGCTGGAGAGAGTGTGCATTTCTATGATGAAGTTCAACACTTTGATAAAATTCCTGTTCAGGATTCCGTTAGGAGAATTTACATGGCACGCCACATAATAGAGAAGTATATAGCTGCAGGTAAGGTCAGTTCTTATATATGAAGCAAATTTTGATGGTCATATTCAATCTTCCCTTCACTGATTCTTTAAACCGAAATTTTGATGGATTATGCACTTTGGATTTTCTACTTATCCTCCCTCTGGAAAGTATGCTCGTGCTTAAATTTTAATGGTTCTCTGACCTGTATCTGCTCATAAACGCCTGTAGGAGCACCAATGGAGGTGAACATTTCTCACCGAATCCGGCAGGAAATTTTGAGTACTAATGATCTCTCCCATACTGATCTCTTCAAAAATGCTTTAGGTGAACTGATGCAGCTGATAAAACTGGTTGGTCTTTTACCTTCTAAACCATTACTTGCTTGATCACAATGTTTTTTGCATTGCATAATTGTCCTCTTTCTATCCGTCCTTCCCCGTCTTACTCTCATCGTTTCTTGTATTGTTCAATCGTTCTACTTGTGGACATACAAAGAATTTAGCAAAAGATTACTGGTCATCAATGTACTTCATGAAGCTGGAAGAGGATATCCGCATGAGAGTAGTTGATCCAGAGATGGAACATGCTAGTGGTTGGAATTTTTCCCCAAGATTGAGTTCTGTCCATTGCAGTGATGACCCTTTCCAGCATGAACATAGCCCCAGAAATTCTGGATCTCACAATCATGATTCAGAATTGCAATGATAAAACATTTGAGTAGGGTCATGACTTTCAGACCTGATGGTGTTGCATATATTTGGAAGTGAACAGGAAAGACGAGGGAACCTAAAGAATCCTGCATATCCCAATAGATTAAGCAAAAAGTGACATGACATGATGGGCTCCAGTAGCCTAATTCTTTGTTCGTCAACGATAGCATCCTTCTTCAAGGCCCAACTTTGCTGTGTAGTGTTGCTGCTCATGCTATTTGGACCGTAAGGAATAATACCAAGATCATGGCATGTGAAAGAACAGGGCTCTGGCTGGCAGACTGAAAAGGGGCTTCTAGTATCAAATAGAGGAAACATTGTTGTCATTTGTGGGTGGCAATTTATGCTGGCAGGTAGATTTAACAAATGAATGAAGACATACTAGTGGTTATGTAGCATACTTCTGTGTCAGAGTGGAACTTCCAAGGTTTATATCGTACAAATATAGATAGTTCTTTGTGTTTATACTTTATATATGTTAATCTCTAGGGCCGTCTCCCGTATAAATGAGAACAAACTTTTCTATAACAACATAGATATCATTTAATAAAATTAGACATGAGTTATAAAATAGCAAATTCTGAAAAATGATATAATTGATTCTGTTAAGGAATTCTATCCACTCTATTGGTTATTCATTCAGCTTGCTTCGTATGTTGTGAACTCTCTTTCTTACTTTAATTTTCTCTACTTCGAGGAGGTTCCATATTTCATTGAGGAATTTCTGTGGAGAAAAAAGTAGGGACACTTTAATTTTTCCAATTCAAAAGAGTTAAATATAACTCCCTATTTTTTCTCTTTTTTAAAAAGGTCAGTTTTACACTTTGTTATGGTTTTGGTTAAAAAAATATCCATGCCGTTATGCTTTTGGTGCAACCATGTCTTTCAACTAGCAGCATAGGTCAAAAATGCCCTTCTTATTAATGTTGCTCTAACATAAGGAAAAATGGTCTAATTTTGCGCTCAAACTATTTGAAAGAGTCAAGTATATCATTGTATTATTGAAAATAGTTTAAAAATATCATTTATTATATTTTTAGTTATACTTTAGGTTCAAATATACTCTTCTAATTATACTTTGTGCTAATTTATCCTTATTTATAATGGACAAACACGTGACAGATTTAGAACAAATAATCTGTCCCCAAATTTAAATAGATTCATCTTAAATCACTCATTCAATTCATTCCCCAACTATTCACTTAACAAACCTACACCTATGTCAATGCTAGATGAAAAATAAAAAGATATTGTTGTGCTCACATCAACTTATACTAAAGTGACCTCAAACTCAAAAAGCTTCTAGAATGAATTCTTCCAGCTTCCAAATAATAGGAATTAATAAGAGCCTTAAGGCATCGTACCATAGACATATGAAATAAGGATATATCAGCCTAAAGTATAAATGGAGGGATATATTTAGATATAAAATATAATTGAGGAGTATATTTGGACCGAATGTATAACTGAATGCATATATTTGGATCAAAAGTATATTGAGAGATATATTTAAACTATTTTCAATAGTACAGAAGCATATTTTACTTTTTGCCATTTGAAATATGATAATTTTGACCTCCATTTAAAGTTGGAGATAAATGCTCTTAATCGTAAGGACTTAATAAGAAAGGACACATATTGAAGATTACGAGATTAATTTAATTATCTTAAATAATAATTTATGTTTTATATAAAGTTAAATATTTGTATTAATTTTCAACTGTTGGTGAAATTGCAGTAGTTTTACAATAATTACAATTGTAAAATAAAATTCTTTATGCTAAAGCGCAAATATCTCGCTCTCTTTAAGGAGATTCAAGTCTATTGTAGTAAAATAAAAATATTTTTCACCGGTCCAACAAGTATTCTCATTAACGTGTCTCCTCCAGGATACAACAACCCTTTCACACAAATGTGTAACTCAACAGCTCCGAACAAGAGTTGAGTCTTAAACTCTACACAATAAAACATCTCCCTTCAGCTAATAAAACTCTCACAATATTTATTATACAAATTTATTATTTTTCTAGTTTTTCTCTCAGTTCTACTCCTATACACTTTGAAAGGAGCCAAGGCAGCCTCTATATATAAAGGTATTATTTGCCTCTTCAGACTCATGAATGAGCACAAGTGTCCATCCCACCCAACTACAACAAATGAGACTAAAGCTAATGTCGGCCAAACATATGAATATTATAGATGAAAATTGTTATCCAATTAGCTCCTAGTGGAGCACAAACAAAATGATAATATATATATAAATGGACTGATACTTCTAATTTGAACAAAAAAGGATTATTAAACAAAAATTATAATATTAAAAAATGTAATAATGCAACCACAATCCCCACTTATTTTTTAATATCATAGAAAGACTATTAGCTGAAGGAAGACTATTATGCATAATAAAGGTATGCTATGCATTGAACCTTCACTTAGTGAAACAATAACTTTTACTCTAGAGTCGTAGTGGTCTCAGACTTGAACTAAGGAAAATAAAATATTATTGTTCACACATAATAATCAAGGTGTTGACATGAGCTTTATTAGCCAGCATATTACGGCTTTGTGCTATCCCGGTTTCATGAGTGCCTTTGAGAATGAGCCTAATTCTCATAGGAAGCGGCCTACTTCCACACTCACATAGGTGAAATTTGCCAAGAGTGTTCCTGCATAATATACACTCTACCATACGGGCTACAAATTTTCATTAAGAGTTTTTTAATAACTCAGCCTCCACAACTCACTACAGAAAATAATGCACTCACACAATAGGGAGAGAATAAATAATAATGCATTCTTTACAATGAGTCATCCTATGATTCATTCTTCCCATTGAACCTAGTTATAGGATCTCTAGTCCTCAGGTTGGGTTTCCTCATATATGACTCAGGAATTTATAGGGTTAAATCTCATCCCCCTCGATGTGCTCCAAACTTTTTCTCTCGTTAAGGCCTTAGTGAGAGGATCTGCAAGATTATCACAAGATTTGACATAATCAACATTAATGGTACCATTTGTCAAATATGATCTTACATTACTGTGTTTCCTCCTTATAGGTCTGGATTTATCATTGTAGTAACGATTTTAAACTCTACCAATTGTTGCACTACTATCACAATGTATTAAAATTGGAGGAATTAATTTTTCAAAATAAGGTATTTGAAATAACAAATCTCTCAACCAATTTGCTTCCTCACTAGCTGAAGCTAAAGCAATTAGCTCAGCCTCCATGGTAGAGTTAGTAATAATTGCCTGCTTTTTAGAATTCCAACAAATAGCACTCCATGCAAAGTAAAAATATAATCAGTAGTAGAACAAGAATCACCTGATAAAGTGTTCCAATCTACATCACAAAAGTTTTCAAGTAGGATATTTTTTATAGAACAAACTACAATTTTTTTTATTCCAATTAAATATCTCATTACTCTCGTTATAGCATGTCAATGTTCTTTACCTGGCTTGCTAGTAAACCTACTAAGTACTCTTACTGCATATGCGATATCAGGTCTAGTGCAATCAGTAATATATCTTAAACTTCCTATTATGCTAGTATATTCCTTTTGATTTATCACATCATTTTCACTTTGTACAGGAAACAAGTGAATGCTTGAATCAAAAGGAGTTACAACATGGTTGCAATCAAGAAAGTTATATTTTCTCAATATAATATGACTGGTCAAAGAAAATTTCATCACATGTTTTAGTTATTTTTATTCCAAGAATAAAATTTGCCTTACCAAGATCTTTCATATCAAAATGGCTTCTAAGGATATTTTTTGCTTCATCAATAATATTCACTTTAGAGCCAAAGATCAATAAAACATCAACATATAGACAAATAATAACATGTGAATTGCTCTAAGACTTATGATATATGCACTTATCATACTCATTTATTTTAGACTCATTTTTTATCACACTCATTTGTTTTAGACCCATTTTCAATCATGCAAGTATCAAATTTTTCTTGTCATTGCTTTGGTGCCTGTTTCAAGCCATACAAAGATTTAGAAAGTTCACATACTTTGCTTTCTTGGCCTGCTTTCGATAAAACCTTCGGGTTATTCCATATAAATCTCTTCATTTAGGTCTCCATTTAAAAAAATAGTTTTTGCATCCATTTGATGAATTTGAAAATTAAAAATTGCAGCCATAATAATTAAAAGTCTAATGGATGTAATTCTCATTATCGGAGAAAAATGTCAAAAAACTCTAGGCCTTCAAGTTGCTTAAAACCTTTTGCAACTAGTCTAGCCTGATATTTATAAATAGATCCATTTGGTTTTACCTTTTTTTTGTAAGACCCATTTGCAACGAATAGTTTTACAACTCAATGGTAAATCGACTAACTTCTAAGTTTTATTAGAAATTAGTGATTTCATCTCACCATTTATAGCTAGAAAATTGCATCATTTAAAGATAAAACTTTCTTTTAAAGTGAGAGGGTCATCACCAACATTAAAGACATAAAAAATCAGGACCAAAATATTTTTCTACTCTAGCTCTTATTATTTATATTAGAAGTAGAAGAACTAGATAGTGACAAAATATGTCATTTAGTCCTTTGACCCCCACTATTTTTAGAATCAAAAGAAAACTTTATTTTCATGAAAAATAACATCACTTGATTCTAACACAATATTATCTTCAAGATTAAAAACTCTGTAGGTTGTACTATTTGAAGCATAATCAAGAAAAGCAAAATAGTAATTTTCTTACCTAACTTTGTAATATTGAGATCATTAGCCTCAAAAAGGCTGGATATCCCCAAACTCTTAGATATCCCAAATTTGGCTTGTGTCCTTTCCACAATTAAAAAAGTGTTAGTTTGGACTTTTTATGAGGCATGCAATTTAACAAATAACAAACATTCAAAATAGCTTCACCCTAAAAATTTAAAGGTACACTTGACTCAATAAGTATGACATTAATAACTCTATCAAAGTTCTATTTTTTCTTTCCACTACACCATTAGATGCATGTGAATAAGGAGAAGTAGTTTCATTAATTATTCTCAATAATCTAACAAAAGAATTAAACTCATTTAACTCATATTCACGGCCTCTATCACTTCTAACTCTTTTTATTTTTCTTATAAACTGATTTTCAATCTCATGGAGATAGATTTTGAAATACTCAAAAGTATCACTTTTATTGTTTATTAAGTAAACATATGTAAATTTAGTAAAATCAACAACAAAAGTATAAAATATCTATTTTCTCCACGAGTTAAAATACCTCCAAGTTCACAAATATCAGTGTGGATTAATTCTAGTAAATTAATTTTTCTTTCAACTTGAAAATGAGGCCTTTTAGTGATTTTGGCTTTGCTACAAGCCTCACACTTTTCAAAAAAAATTTTAACCATTGGGATTAATCCTAAACTTCTCATGATTCCAACATATCGATCATTTATATGACACAAACGAGCATGTTAAAAATTAGTAGAGGAAAGCATATAAACAAAAGTAGAAGCTTTATTCATTTCAACATTCAATTTGAATATCCCATCACATGCATATCCCTTTCCCACAAAAATACCCTTCTTCAAAATTACATATTGATCAGATTCAATAATCTGTTTGAAACCTACTTTGTTAAGAAGAAAACTAGACATTCAATTTTTTCTCATGGAAGGAGTAAAAAGTACTTCTTTCAAAGTTAATACCCTTCCAGAGGTAAAACACAATTCCACATCTCCTATTCCAAGTACCTGTGTAGTATGAGAATCACCAAGCATGATGGTTTTGGATTTCTCAAAAGGAGTATAATTTTTAAACCAGTCTTTGTCATAATACACATGATGATTTGCACCAGAATTAACCTACTATCCAACAATATTTTCAATCATAAATTTATCTGTAATAACCGCCACAAAAGGTTCTTCGGTAACATTTGCCTGAGGTGTAGGCCCACGTTTTTGGTATCTGCAAAATCGAGCAATATGTCCATTCTTTCCACAGACAAAACACAGTTCTGTATTTTGAAATTGTTGATTATGTGCTTGATTATTTTCACACTTATTTTTCTTGGGATGTCTACCATTATTTTATTTAAAGTTTTTCTTCTTAAACTTCAAATATGTATTTTTGTTGGAATCAGAATTAGTATTGTTTGAAGTAACTAAATGTACCTTCAATGTGATGTTGCTCTCTTCTAACTCCACAAGTTCATCTTGGCCCGTTGTCTCCTTCTCAATGCAGATTTTCATTATTAATGACTCCAGAGAGGCTTCCTAGGTATCATACTTACTTTGCAAGGCTTTTCAAATTTTCTTTGCACTAGAGTAAGTTCTATCATAATAATCATAAAAATCATCAGATAGACAATTAAGAAGATAACACCGACATTTATAGGAGTCATGTAATACCCCACATCTTACAATATTAGTACTATGCAAATGAAACATGATATGATATGGTCAAATTAGGGCCCATTTTTAAAAGTGCTCGAATCTCATGTTGTAGGGGGATATGTACGTCTAACGCTTACGAGGGTCGAGCGTATACATGTTCTGTGTCAAATTGAAGAGATCACGACCTTAAATGAAGTAAGAAAATTGAGGTGCTTGTAGGATTTAAGAAGCTACCAGATGAGTCACCTACTTTCTTAGCTTACATTTGCTAGCTCAATGGAGACGAGGCTCAACATCAAATTTGTCCAAGTCTGATTATGAGTAAAGTCCACGTTAAGGGTGTAACTTTAGCCATATTTTAGCATCATAAATGGACTACATTTTCAGCCCAAGAAGGATATTAAAAGGTCCCAAGTATATCACAACCCACTTGACTATTTGAGCCCAAAACTAACTAAGAGGAATTTGGAAAATAGGCAGCCAAGGCCCATCAACTTTGAGACCCATTTAGGCCCAAGTGTGAGAACCAAGATGCTGCCTCACCAGCTTAATAATATGTGATATTAGGTGGTCAAGAGGTCAAAAGAAGGTCGACCAAATTAGGCCTTCAAAAAGGAATTACAAGCAGCAAATTTCATTCACTCTTGGACTAGAAAAATTTCAGCTTTCACAAAATTTTATTGTTCTTCTTTCTTGACTTTGTGAAGAAGCTATTGGGAACTTCTAGGGTTCTTGGAGAAGCCCTACACCTTGAAGGTAGTGGTAAGTAAGTTTACACATGTGTTTAGTATGGATTTTTTATGAAAAACAAGAAGTATATGCTAGTATGTTTGTGCTGAAAATTTGGACAGCATGTGTTCAGAAAGTTTTTCCACACTTGCCTTTTGTTTTAGTGACTTCTCTATAGTTTATGGTTGTATCATGAAAAGAAGTTGATGTTCTTAATACGGTTTAAGTTATAGATATTACCCTAAGGTTGCTGCTATAATTTTGGTTTCATTTAACAAACGAGTTTTATTGTGCTATCTTAAGTGTAATGTTGATTGAAACTTATGGGTTGTTGGATGGAATGCTATTGGCTCACGTCCTTCATGACTTCTTGGGTGCTGTTATAAGAATGTTTTAGGACTATTTGTATATGTAAATATTGTTGGAATAGTTTGTTAGAGTTGGAACAGCTTTGGAATTATCGACATCGAAATATAGTAAAAGGAGGTAACATTGTGCTATCCATTTGTAGGTTGTGAGAATTATTATGTGTTGTGCTTTGTGGGCTGTTGTAAGACTATTATGGCACTAAAACAGGCTTTAAATTATGTGTACATATAAATGTGTATTAGAAAAAATGATTAGGGGCGAAAAGGTTGATAAAACACGCTTGGGTTTATGAATACCCACTTGCTACCCATGTTTTTTTTATGTGATTGGGCTGCCAAGATGTATCTATGGGCTGCTAATGCTAGTTTTATCACCTACTATATTGTAGATAAATATTTGGAGGAAGAGAAGGTTATCTCGAGGTAGTAACGAGGTCATACAACGAGGTATGTAAGGCTACTTGATTTCGTATTGTTTGGCATGGAACATAGATCCTTCCTTGGCACATAAAGGCACTTACCAAATCTGACACAACTATTAACTGTGTCTACACTCTTGCACATGTTCATATACTCCCATACATAGTCACCTTCAAATTTGCATACATACATGGGT
>JAOTQJ010000091.1:8174261-8186803 GCA_025642045.1 Solanum sejunctum | reverse complement strand
GAGAAATGCTTTTATTAGTAGACTTCAATCCTGCAATTTTCAAAAATGAAGAATCGATAATTAATAAAAATCTTCCATAAACCCTTACATGGCTTCTTCAATCTGAGAATCTATCTCTTTGTCGCTTGCGGCCTGGGCGGCTCGATTCAGCCAGCTGACTTGTTCCGAAAAGGTGAAACAAATCACTTTAAAAATATTGATTTAAAACAAAATTAATAAAATAAAAATAAATTATAAATTGAAATATAATTAAAAATAAATAAGTAATAATTAATGGAAATCTGTCATAATCCTATGGACACTTGTTCCGAAAAAGGTGGAACAAATCACTTTAAAAGTATTAATTTAAAAAAACAAAATTAAGTAAATAATTATTAATTAATACTAATCTGTCATAATCCATAATAATTTTGCTATTTTGTTAATACTTTATAACTATCTACATAACTTGTAATAATTAATCTAAGATCTATATGGAAACTAATTATTTCAAATATTTTTTTTTATACATATATCTTTTACTTCTGCATGATTTTTATCTATTTAAATTGTGACACCACTTAGAAAAAATTTTGGCTCTGCGACTGATTCAGCTAGATTGGAATCAAATTCCACAAAGAACATATACTAGAGTTCTATATAATTTGATATTCAAATTTTAGATAAGCAATGAATATTGAGAAAAAAAATAGTGAGCAATTACTAACTAGGATTTATCAATAATAATACATATGAACTAGAGTCATAGTTCTCAAATATCGAAACTCAAATAGGTTAATTAATATCGAAACTCAAATAGGTTAATTAATATCAATTAATATAGTGAGCAATTACTATATTAAAAGTGTAAATGTATTTAATAATATTTGATAACCTATCAAAATAGTGAGCAATTACTATATTGATTAACCTATTTGAGTTTAATACCTTTTTGCTTTAGATAAAATTGTCCTTAAATTTTTACCTTTCTTTGATTAACTCTATTTGATAATATTATTTGAACTTTTTGTCCTTAAATTTTGCTTTAGATAAAATTGTCTTTTCACATTTTTCACCAATTATATTTCATTATTTTATTTTGATTAAATATTAACTATAACAATATAATTAAAAAATAATGAAAAACTAAATATACAAAGAATCTTCTCCCAATTAAAATAGATTAAATCTTTAAAAAACTTTCAAAATTATAGATAAAAAATGATTTTTTAAAAAAAAAAAGATTAAGAAAAGGATAAAAAAAAATAGGCTACAAAGTGGGCCAAGAAACGGTTAAAAAGTATTTAAAAAAAACCGCCAAAACAATATAACCAAAAAAAATCATTAAAAAATTAGGTAAAATATTTTTCTTACTCACTAATATTTGGTACTAAGGTTTTTCCAAAAAGCCGAGAAAAGAGTCCAAAAATAAGGCCCCAAAATAGGCAAAAAAAGGTTATTACTTGTATGAAAAACGTAAAAGGAAATTACTTTTAATATTTGATATAAAAAATTAGCTAAAATTATAATTTATAATTCTTAAATCTTTTCAAATTAATATTAAAATTTCTAACATTTAAATCTTTCCTTCTTATTTGAAAATCTAAGAATTTTAATTATATATGTCATAATAAATGTCTATATCATCTTAAATTGTCATTTAGGTTTATGAGTCTTTAACTTCTTCTTTGTATAGGTTTCTTTGACTCCCAAGTTAGGGTTGTTTCAGCATGAGTAAACTTATTTACAAAATTTCATGTACATCTCTTAAGTTAAAATTATTATTTTTCTCTTTGATTTTCATAAAAATCTAGAGTTCCTATTTTTCTATCGATCAAATCTAATTTATTGCTTTTATTTTTGTAGCATATGGTCATCTCAAACAAGTATAAATTTCAGTAAATTTTTGTTACGTTATCTTTTATTTGATTATCATCTATGCAAAACCACCTCTTATTTCATAAAAATAAAAATAGTAAATTACGATAAGTTTTGTATATATATAAGTTATTATTTCTATTGCAAATATTGTATGTGCTTTTTAAGTTGTTATAGTGGTTCAGGTCGATCGTTCATTCATTAACAACGAAAAGATTAGCATCTCATGTCTTTTGGATGGAATACTCATAACGAATGCCTATAAAATTTTGTGCTTCATGATATATTATAGAGATAATAATTTATTTTATTTATTTAATATTAATTAACGCGATTCTTTAGACAAAATTGTCTTCTCACAATTTTTTAATTATTATATTATTATTTTAATATTAATAAATATAATAAAAATTAAATGAAGAGGATAAATTCCTAAGCAAAGACAATGAAATCCTAAATAGTTTAGATTTTCTTTATGAAATCAGACTTTGTGTATGAAGAATAAATTTAGATTCTATTTTAGAATTTTTCTCTGCGAATTTCTCATATTTAATCTTTCTGTGGTATTCCTTTGGACATATTTGAAAATATTGGATCATTTGTTAATTTTTTTCTCTCATAGTTTAATTTTGTGCATCTCAAGTGGTCAATATAACGTCTCATTCATGCATAAACCTTTCCTCCCTTGACTTTTTATGAGTTTATTACTCCTACAGTTGTATGATATTATTTATGTGATTAATCAATTAAATTTTAGTTTTAGTCTTATCAATTAATTCATAGAGTGAGATTAAATATCCACTTCTTAGTTTTACTTGGATAAAAAAATCACAGTTAGTTGAATGTTAGAATCAATCAAGTTAGTTTAAGTTTGATTAGAATCATGTGTTAAATTAAAAGTTTTATCTTTGATAATTATATTGTTTTAATCGTTACTATAGGCGTGAAAACAAATTCAAAATCATCACACGTGAAAGAGTTGCAACAATGTAGACATCCCATAATTAAACACTCAATCTATAACTAATTGACATACAATAATTTTGATTGAACTTTATGTCATTCATTAAAAGATTATATTTTAAATAAAAGTGTCTTATCATTATTTTTTAAAAATTATTATTTAATTATATTTAAAATATTAACTTCTAAAATATATAAAAAGAAGTGATCAAATAAGAATTCAAACGATGAAAAAACTCCTAAATCTTCCTTAAATGATAGACTTCTATTTTTTCCTTATTTGAATTAAAAAACCCTACCGTCCCTAAGGAAAATCCTAATTTACCATGGATTCTAATTAATGATAGCACTTATATATATATAAGACCTTTATAAATAGATAAATAAAAAGTTAAATAGGATTATATTATTATTTTATATATAATTTGTAGTATTTTTCTTTTGAAATTTTTACCTCTATACATCTAACGTTTTAATTTTTTCATGTTGTCGTACTTTGTATTTATCTATCTAAATAATTTATTTTTGAATAACGTGATTTTTGTTTATTTTACAACGTTTATGGCATAATTCATGAACTCTACCTTTTTTTAAAAAAATTAAAAAAAGAGTTGACGGTGACTATTGATGATTTGTCTTCTTGATAAGTAATGTATTCATATTTTACATCAAATTTGGATTAATGATATTTATTATTAAATATTTACCTTACTACAAGTAATTATTTAATTTTAAAATAACTATACATACTTGAATTTTTTCTTAACAAATTAATTTCATGTTTTTAATTTAAAGGTTGTAAAAAAGTATCACACAAAAAAGGAAAGACAGTCGTTCAAAAGTAACACTTATGCTTGGAGAGAGTAAACAACATCCAATATCAATTTATTCTTTTTAGTAAGAACAAACCTACTTAATAGAACTCGACAATTCTTTGAAAAAAAATTTATTCCTTATATTAGACTTTTAGAAATAGTAATACTTAAATATATTTTAACTATATCATTTTTTAAAAGTTTTTGCACTTGAAATTAGTTAGACTTCAATGCATTTTATGAACATCGGATGAGTAATTAAAAAAATGTATACTTTTATGACAATATTAAAGGATTTTCAAATATTTATAGTATTCGATTTAATAATTTTGATGTGACATACATGTGCAACACATATAAACTAAACTAATTGATAAAATATGCTATAAATCATAATAAAAAAAATATTATAAAAAAGAATAATATTTGATATATAATATATTTTTTATGTAAATATTTCATTTATTTTTTTTATATATAAGATTTGGGCTGTGGATGGCCCATTAATTTGTTGGCGGCAAAACTCCCCCTTTCGTCGGGCCTTAAAACCTTCAGTTTGTGTAATCGCCACCACGGAGCTAAAACCCTTGGCTGTTAACTGCTTTTGGTCGGCAGATTTTCCGGCCGTCGTGGTTAGCGGCGCTATCATGGTGAAACGACGTCGGGATGAAATTGATGCTGGTGGAGCAACAGAAACGGAAGATACGAGGACTTCGTATAAAACGGTTTTCATTGATACCAACCTTGATACCCATTTGGCTGTAATTGTGTCTCACTCCGATACTGTCTCCAATATCAAAAGTACTTTCCCCCTTTTCTCCCTGCTTATGATTGTTTGTTAACTTTGTTTTGAATTATGAAATTTTACTAAAAATTGTTGATATTTGATCAGATAAAATCGTGTTTGAACACTTAAGGTGCTTTCCTGAAATAAGGGAGTTGAAGATTTCTTCTGTGAAGGTTAGTTACTCTCCAACTCCAACTCACTATTTTTGTGTATATTTTTCTTGTGTGATGATGTGCTTCACATAATTCATAATAGGTGAAACGGAAAGGACATTACTATCATTTGCCCGACACTATGCTTGTTAGATGTGTTTTTGAGGGTACCAAAAATGGCTGGTTCCTTTCTGTTGATGCTTCTAGATTTCAGTGCCCCGGAAATAACCAAGGATTACTTTGCATTGAGCATCCGCAAATTGAAGCTGAAAATCTTCTCCCCTGTGATTCATTCAATGCAATGGATAAACAGACTGAATCTCACCCGGCTCATGGGAACTTGGAATCTTGCTCTGTCGTGAAACAGAAGGAAGTTGCCAAGGTTATTGGTGAATTCAAGAGTGTGAAACCCATGGATAATTTTTCTCCCAAGTCTGGTCCTGCTGCTAAGAAACGTAAAATGAAGCACAAAGAAGATGGAATCAACCTCCCACTAACAGGTACTAGCACTTCAAATCATGGCAAAGATAATGAATTCAAATTCAAAATTGTTGGAAACGATACTACTGAAACAAATTCTGATGAAGGAGAACGGGAAAGTGTAAATATGAAACTGGTAAATGTCAATGCCGAACCTTTAATAAACCAATGTTCTGATCCTGGAAACCTGTCAAAACTGGGAATAAAGAAAAACAGGATGGCTGGGGCAAGTGCTGATATCTCTGGTGTGCAGGATGAGCTATGTGGAAATAAGAACAATGATACACCTGGTGAAACATCACACTTTGAGACTGTTGCAAATAAAGTTAAAATTTTGGATAGCAAGGAAGGCAATCGAGGTTTCACCGACTTCAATCATAGGGATATCTTGAAGATCGCCATTCCAGAGAACTCCACAGCTGGTAAACCAATAAAGGTAGCTTTAACAGAAGAAATGTTGGAGGACGAATCTTTGAGAACAGATACAGCCCATAAGAAGAGGAAGAAGAGCAAAAAGAAGAAGGGGGAGGACTCATCCACGTGCCATGATGAGGTTGCCTGCATGGTTCTGTGTTGCACTGATAAACTTGAGGGAGCTAGGGGATTAGAGGAAAAGAAAGCAGTTGAAATGAAGATATCTGACAAGTTGACTGACATTGACTCTACTATTCATGTTACTCAGTCTAGACTGAAAGAAACATCTCCTGTTAAAGATCACATGTCAAACAAAGAATGTCCAGCACCAGTCAGCAAGGATATTTGTGAAATGAATTTAGTTGGCCGACCTATTCTTGAATCTATTGTCTCTGGAGATGATGAACTTGGAATTGATGTTGCTAATATAACTGGAGAACAGGAGCTGATACCGAACTGTGATTTTGAAATGTCCATGAGTGAGAAGTTGTGCAATCCAAGTACCAGGGGTCCAGTGCCTTCCTGCCAATTGGGAGATTTACAAGGAGCAGCAGAAAATAGCTTTGAAAGGAAGAGAAGCAGAGCCAAGAAGTCAACTTCTCATCAAAAGTTAGATATGAAAAATATTGTTGGGGCTTCTCAAAATGCTTATGCATCTGACCAAGATATAGTCCGTAATGATGGTTCAAGTGATGCAACTAGAAAGATTGATAGTATGCCAAAAACTGATGTGGATCCTATACATGAAATTGGGAAAGAAGGCAAGTTGTCAGTTACTCAAGGTGCTGAGACCCTTCCTTCAGATAACAATGAAGCAACTGGGGCAACTAAAGAACAAGTTCTCTCTGCAAAAAGGACATTAAATGATAAGGGGAACATTGAATCTGGAAATACTAGCAGCACGAAGCGGAAGAAAAAGAGTCGGAAGAAATCTGCTGAGAAGATTCCTGATAAACTAGACGGAGAGGATGACAGTAGGGTGAACTGCTCCTTAGCTGCAGGGATTGGATCTACAACTGATCCTGTAACTGAGCAGAGTAAGAAAGGTGAAATTTTGTTTGATGCTGAAGGGATGCAGATTGGTCTGAATACAGCGGTGAAAGGATTGTCTCCTAACAAGGATCCAGTGCAAGTTCAATCTGCAACATGCAGATCTTGGGATTATGCCAAAGCAGATATGACCATTAAGGAAGTGGAAGCTATCTCAACAGCTCCCTCCGATGTGAAGGTTGCTGAAGGGCATGGAAACTCTATTCGAAGTAAGAAGAAAAAACAAAAAATGGAGGTTTCCACTTATATAAATGATGTTTCCTGTGCCCCTTCAGCGATGCAAGATCCTTCTGCAAATCATTTCGTTCGAGGGTCTAATCAAGATAAAAATGCATCGTCTGTCAGCAAAAGAAAGGGAGCATCAGAACAAGTGTCAAAGAGTGCCCATGCTGCAGGTTCTGATCACCAAGTTGAGAAGGCAACCTGCATTGAGGCAGAGCTTCTGCCCATTGAGGAGAAGGGAAATGAGGATGAGCAATTGCTGCTTAACCAGACTGATAAAAATCTGGAGACTCTGAGCATTGCAGAAAAGAGACTGAAAACGAAAACCAAAAAGCGCCAAAGTTCTAGGAAGAGCAAATCCATTTTGTCTATTCCAGACCAGGAAGGCAGTCACAAAGACTTAGCAGCTTCAAATGATAATCTGGAAGATGTGAACCCTCTGCCAGAGCCAATGGAGATGGACGAGTCAGGTAAAAATAGTCATGTTGATCACTTGGCTGGTACAAAGTTGGAGAATCAGAGAAATTCTGGTATTCATTCCAACTTTGAGAGTTCTAGGGAAGATGTCAACAATGCTGACTCATTTCAAGTGTCATCTCATACTTTAACTAAGGGTGCATTAGAGGAGATGCATGTACCTGACGTAAATTCTGATAAGAGCGAGGGCATAAACTTCAAGCAATATTTTGTTCCTGGTCAACAAGGAGAAGTTGCATCAAAGAAACCAATGAAATCAGACAGAGACACAAAGGTTAGCAGAAAACCAAAGGACGGTATGACTTCTAGAGGATTTTCGGAGGATGCCTCAAAATCAAGAATTAAGGTGGCACTTCCAAGTAGCTCAGGTGCCCAGGGAGATAAAACACTTGAAGAAGCTGGAAAGCTGGCAACTTTTGATACTCGTGCTAACGAGAAGAAAAGTAAAGAATCTATGGATGAATCTACGTCCAGCTCCAGCTCAAAAGGTTCTGACAAATTCCTCAAGGACAATAGACAGCAAACAGGTTCAGAAATCCAAAGTTTATCTACCAGAAATACAAAAATGAGAACTGGGAAGATCGAGGATTTTATACAACCAAAGAAAGGATTGCTTCCCAAACCAGGGCCTAAATTTGGGGATAGTAGATCAAGAAGGTCTGACAGTCAAGAGGGTGGAAATTCTGATTCCACGACTGAGACTCCATCAGATTCATCTTCTTCTGACAGCTCAGTTGAAGGAAGTGAAATAAGTCAGGCTTCAACTCCAGAAGGTAATTACAAATTTGATTTGCTTAGTTTTTCTTTTCATGTATTGACATTCCTATATTTTATTTTATCGACCTTCACAAAAATCTGAGTCCTTTTACTCAAAAGAAAAGCTGTATTACTCATGTTAGGCACTTAGGCTGGTAAACCATCAGTGAGGCTTGGCACATATCCTATTATTAAACTAATAGAAAATTTTACTAAACATAATAGCAGGCAACATAACCACACAGTCCTATATGTTCTAATTCCGTTTTACATCCACACAAATTCGAGACCTTTTACTCAAACAAAGAAATGTTACTCATGTTAGGCTGGTAGACATTCTGTGCAGCTTGGTATAATATCCTGTCAAACCAATTGAAAATTTTGCTAAACATAAGAGCGGGCAACATAAGCACTGAGCTCTCAGTCAGGGATGCTTCTGATTTCCAAACAGCAATCCTCCCATTCAATTCCCCCTCCCCGGGTAGTAAACTGTTGAAAGGAAAAGAGGAAGTTGTTCATTTCTTCTTTATGGTCATGGCCTTAGTCATTCCTATGGCCTGCCAAAATCATCATTCCGAAGTATTAAACCATGTTAAGGACCCTTTTATTTTTCTATAGATAAAAAATCAATAAAATTTATATAGTCAAAATTCATTTAACGATTTTTCTGCTTCTCTCCATCTGTATTCCTTTATAAGCTAATTTCTACTTCCTATGCTTGATAGGAGCTAATGTTGCAAAAAGCGATGCCGCTGCTAGAAAGCATAAGCTCAAATCAAAGTAAGTGAGATCCCTTCATTTTTTTCCTCAAGTCCTTGGTTAAACATGGTTCTTTCTATAGCAGTAGATTGTTGATTATGAATCAGTCCTCTATGATTTACCTTGTTTATAAATTCTTGCAACTAAATAAGTCCATAGATCTTTATTTTATTTATTGGTTTTGGGGTTTGGGGCTGTGGGAGTGGGTTGGGGGTTCTCCGGGGGTATGCATCCACATTCCACGGCTGAACTTTTTTCCCTACACTTTGGTCTGAATTTTCTTCCAAAAACTAGGTGGTAGCTTGATCTGGTGGAGAAAACTTAAGCTATGATCTCTTAATATTTCCTATTTTATCAATTTATCAAACAGTAAACAATGGTCTATTTTTGTCATCACGTCACTTTTGCACAACAAAATTGATGATCAATCTATGATTGGTAAAGGCTGTTAATTATAGGTGGAGAAAACTTAAAAGGTTGACATGTTTTAAAAGACAAACTCTAGTGTTATTGAGATGTGAATATTTGGAACTTTGGTGTTAGAGCAAATAGCTTAGTACATTTTGAAATAGACGATGAGTTTGTCTTAGTTGCCTTTGCACTTCCTTTATTTTCACATTTCTGGTGCTTATGATCACAATGAATATTCCAACAGCATTTTAGGTGAGGCCATAACCATGGAAATGATTCTGAGAAGCTCTAGCCGTTTCAAGAAGGCTAAGGTTACGGCAGCTCAATGTGAAGATGAAGAAAGTCAGCCTGTGGATGTCCCTGATAGTCTAGCTGACACTCAGAATCAGTAACTCAATTCTCTTTGGTTGCTAGTGAAATGACCCCAATATTTGATACACAATCACCTCTCCACCGCCTGTCGCACCTGGGGCTCTGCAAAAGAAGAAGAATATGAACAAGAACAAGGAGAAAAATGTTTCTTAACTGTATGTATTTATGTATTACCATTAAAGGTTAACCAGGAGTAGATTGTGCATGGATTTATATCCTACGCACATGACGTGGTTTTGGTTCTCTGATATTGAAATTTTGTCTGGTTTTGATATGTTGTGTCATTGCAATTCATTCAACTTGTTGAAATATAAAGAGATTGCTTGCTGCTAGGGATGTTTGTTATGATGTTTAAACATTTTTATTCAGTATTAAGTTGCGTAAATGACTGCTACCTATATCATACCTAATTAACTCTGGTACGAAATGGGCTTCCCTTTTACATTTCGGTTTCACAATTTTGTTAGTTTGATTTTGATGGAGAATTGTGACTTGCTTTTGTTTGAAAAAATAATCTTGAATAGAAGACTAAAATCAGATATTTCAGTTTTGAAGACGGTGAACTTTTTAATGGGACTAGTGAAATCACTAGTTACTATAGAAGCAGAATTGGTCCTTTGAGATGTGCACCTTGTGAGTCCGGAGTTGCTCCGTGTTTTGGGTATGATGATTTGATGTCGTTGCCTCTGCCGGATTTATTTGTTCTTTGTGCTATTTGACCTTGAGATCCTTTTTGGCTGCCTGTTATGTCTCGAATGTGAATAGGGATATGTGCAACATAAATTTGGTGAAGTTAGTTATTGAAATGATGAATAGTGGTACCGTAACAACAGATTACCAGGAGTTAGCTTTGTAGCCACTCTACTTCCACCCCCACTTTTAGTTTTAAACAAGACAAATGACATAAACATGAAGGGAGACACTCGTATTATCCCAAGAATTCACCTCATACAATGTGAAATGACTTCTAATACTCATCCCCTTCCACTTTTAAGCTAACATTCAGCTGAACTTTGCCGTCTTATTTGCAATATACAACCCTCACTCTCTCTCATCTAATAAAGTTGCTATCTTGCTTTTGGCACAAACCAAATACAACTTAGACTATACAACTTTCTTGCCTAAATTTAATTTCCTACCAAACAACTACTTGGGCGCACTCCAAACAAAACTCTTGCATTTGCGTGTTTTGGGGATCTGTTTTATTATGTCACCAACACTAGACTTAACCTTATAATCATTTTGCTATTGCTTACCTTTTACTTAGTCGGAATTAAATACAATCAAACTCCACTGTGATTTGTTTAGTTTCTTGTATTGAATTTTTCTGATCCCAAATAAATAGCACTTCAATGACGGCCACAGCGAAACCACAAAGACGCGGTAGTTACAAAAATTACAGAATCTATATACATTTCAAAGGTACATTCACTTGGGGCATATCAAACATACTATTGCATTCTCTTCATGAGATGAGCTCAACTTGTGATGATTCTGTGACGCATGAGTGTATAAACCAATGCTTCCATAAAAATTCAATTGTGGTTTACAATTATAGCTTCACGCATCTGCTCCTCTCCTTCTAAAAGAATTCTGAAAGGTAAGGAATAGTAGCCAAAATATTACTCTGCTTCCAATTACTCTGGCCCAAAATATTATTCCTGATTCATGAGACACTTCGACAATTGAGTTACCAGACAATTACAGAGGCGGCAACAAGAACACTCTTCGCCACCACGAAGAGGGAGTTGCATCCCCGATTACAGAGCTGTTTAACAGAATACTTTCACACAACACACCTTCGCCAATTGAGTTTTTTGCACAAATATAGTTGCGGCAATAAGAAAACTATTCATCACCACGAAGAGGGAGTTGCGCCTCCAATAACAGGGCCGCGAAGAAGACGTGAATTAGTGCTAATCCAATTGCAGATACGTTACAATGAATACTTCCAACAAAAATACAGTCAATTCGGCAATTGAGTTTCTAAACAATTACATAGATGGCAACACGAACGCTCTTCACCACCACGAAGAGGGAGTTGCACCTCCGACTACAGAGCTGTTTAACAGAATACTTTCACATAACACACCTTCGCCAATTGAGTTTTCGCACAAATACAGTTGCGGCAATAAGAAAACTTTTCATCACCATAAACAGGTAGTTGCGCCTCCAATTACAGGGCCACGAAGAAGAAGTGAATTAGTGGTAATCCTTTTTCAATTGTAGAGACGTTACAATGAATACTCACAAAAAACAAAGAGAACTACACGAAGTGGTGTTCCCAGCATAGCGACATAAGATCAACTCAGCAGTAAAATAATTGGCAAAACCTGATCACATTTCAAGCCTGCACGTATGCCTGGTGGTACAATTCATGATTTTACATATACTGTACGAATCGAGTTCTTACTCCTCCATCCCGAGCCTTTACGATAAAGCCAACATGCTTTGCTAAAGCAAGTTGAAAGACTAGAAGGCCCAAAACTTCAACCGCCACCATTTCATTATCCAGCATTGAAATAATCTCCATCGCTGCAAAATTCTCGAAAGGCGTAAACTTACCGAAAAACATCTTCATCTCGACAAAGGTAACCATTCTTCCACATTACCTATGTATTGCACTTTGAAGATACTGAAGTACTATTTTTTTCCCCAACAGGAATAAACTTACCGAGAAACATCTTCACCTCAACAAAGGTAGCCATTCTTTCACAGTACCTATGTATTGCACTTTGAAGATACTGAAGCACTACTTTTTTTTTCACTATTGATTCAAGTAAATTCAGTTTCAAATATTCTCATTGGCTAAACACTGAGTTTTTCCTATATTCCACAAACTTTTTTTATGACAACAGTGCAAATATGGGAATGTGAAAAGATCCAGCTATTAGCAGCCATTGTTGAATTGACTGCTTGTTCAACAATGACTGCAAAGTAGCAAAGTTGAAATTGTATTTTTCTTGCCATTGATGTCATCAATGACATCAAAGGGGGTAGAATTTCCCCTATAAAAGGAGCTCTTGA
>JAOTQJ010000091.1:8162694-8174161 GCA_025642045.1 Solanum sejunctum | reverse complement strand
GGTGCTGTTGGGTTCGCTGTTTGCAGGTGGGGTTAGTCAGAAAAACAGAGGAAACTCTGTCGAAATTTTGTGAAATCGCTTAGCTGTCGTAAGTAAATATTCAGTATAAGTGGTTGTCACGGTGTCCAATCGGCACCATTCACGGCCCATGGGTTGGGTCGTGACAGTGATAACCCCCTTGCTTTTGAAAATTCCATTTTCTTATGTTTTTTTAGCTTTAGTAGCTCTTTTGAGGTAGTTATATGACTTGTCCCGACATCTATTTTTATGTTAGTAAAGACTTCATAGACAAAGTTGAGTAAGACAAATTTTTATTATTTTAAGATTTTAAAACCTTTTGATTGCTTTTATCTATTTGAGTACTTTTTAGACTTTGGTACAAGTATTTTTCTTAAATATTTTATATGCTCACTGTTAAACTTTCAAATATTACTGTTTAGTCTGTAGCTCAGTAGTTAGCCAGTTCAAGGATTTAATTAGGACCAAAAATAGTCCTCGAATACTTGTTACACTTAGGATCTAGATATGAGCTATGACACTCTTGTATCTAATTATCTTTAATATGAAATAGTAATGAAATCAATGTACAAGGTTTTTAATAAGGGGTGTCAAATAAAATAAAAATATATTTGTTGCTAACAGGGATAGAACATATGATCTCAAGCTATTTTCGCAAGCCCTTAACCACTAAACTAAATAATTAGTTTGTGTCAAGAGGTGTCATTACTTGTATAAATATTTATTAAATTGAATTTTGACCTATATATAGAATGTAATTTTTCAACGAAGAGGTATCGCTTGACACCCCTCGGGGAAGGGTGGCTTGCCCCTGCTTCGAGTAAAGATTTAAGAATTCAAAAGCACAGTAAGAGTATATATTATAATTAATTAAAAATTTAATATATTAATTCAGAGAGTAATCCTAGTTATCAGTTATCACAAATATTCTTTTTCTCACTATTTTTGTTACAACGAAGAATGGACACAGGGGTGAACACTTATACACTTCAGTCACAACACACAGTAACAATTCGTCTAACACTTAGACAGTGTATAAGGCAACACAGTAACGTAAAATACTTAGCCAAATTACTGGAACTCTTCCCAACCTTTTATTAATAATTAACAACAAAGAAAAAGGCCTCACAAAAATGTCTAAGTCACAAAACATCCTTTCTGAATGCCTTACAAGAAATTCAGCCCCACATAAATAATCTGGTATTTACAAACCATCTCATGTGCCAAGCACATGTGCATGCCAAGTTAGCTTTCCACTAAGCCTACAACAGCCATATCCTAACAGATATTATAATTCAAATTCAAACTAAACAACACATGTACCACGTACATGTTTATATGCCTTAGCTGAATTTAAAACATGCCCACACTTAGAATATTTTGCTGCTGCCTTCCAACACTTAGAATATTTTCTGACTCTTTGCCAGCACCTTGTCCACATATGGATCAGTCTTGCCTTGCCATCGTCAAACCCACAGCCTTGCCTTGCCAAATCAACACCTTTCCCAGCCTTGCCAAGCCTTAGCCTTGTCAAGCAACACGCTGCCTTGCCTCGCTTGCTGATGCCACAACCTTGCCTTGCCTTGCCTTGCCTTTGTGCTCAAGTCTGCCTAACCCTCCTCCAGTATACTTGGCATAGTGTTCAAGCTCACTTGCCAACATTCAAGTAGATTGAACACCTTGCTGCACTACCAACACTTAGCTGCACAACCATGCTACCTTTCTTGCCCACATGCATGCCAAGGCCAATGTAGAAGTCCTTGCCATGCTCGTGCCATGACACCTAGTTAGACTAGGGTCTAACAGACCACTCCCACCTCTTGAACTCGGTGCCCTCATCGAGACTGTTTTGAGATAGTCATCAATTTGGTCATTAAACCCAAAGGTCCCTTGCCTTCTCCCAAACAGCATCTGCAACCGACTTATGCTTCTAATACACCAGAAATTTTGTCTTGGTGTTCTTCTTGCTATGCTCCACAACCCTGTGATCCAGTATTTCTTCAATTTTATCATCAAAATGCATTTGAACTAAAGAAGGGGCCCTCTTGTTCCTGTTCCTCTTCGGATCTTCATCTGCAAAATAAAATTTTAGAAAATTAACATGGAAGGTTGGGTGAATTTTCAACCTTTCTGGAAGCTTCAACTTGTAAGCAACTTCCCCCACTTTTTGCACAACTTCGAATGGGCATCATAATTAAGAATCATTCCTCGATGCCTTGTTTTCCTTGTAATTTATTTCTAGATTTGTGGAGTAAGTTTCAGCAATACTTGGTCACCCATATTGAACTCCAATGGGTGTCGATTCTAGTCAGCATACTTCTTCATGCGCCGCTGAGCTTTGCATAGCTGACTTGTGCCTCAGAAATCATTTAAGTTCTGTACCTTGCAACCTTGTATGCTCTGGACACTTTCCTTGATGCCTGGTCTTTGCAACATTTAATGGAGTCAGAGGTTGCCTGCCTAGAACAATTTTGAATGGACTCATTTCCATTGCCGAAGACTTGTGCAAATTGTAGCAAAACTAGGTTGTATCAAGTAAACTCAACCAGTTTCTTTGACTTGCAATCGCAAAATGCCTTAAGTACTCTTCCAGCAAGTGGTTTATCCGCTCCTTCTGCCCATCCATTTGTGGGTGATTTGTAGTTAAAAAGTTTAGTTTGGTCCCCATCATATTGAACAAAGTTGTCCCAAATCTACCTATGAACCTTGTGTCCCTATCACTCACAATGTCAGTCGGAACACCAAAGTACTTAATCATATTTTTATAAACACAAATCAGTAGCAACTTCAAAAGAGCATAAGCTAGGTGCAACAATAAACACAGCATATTTTAAAAATCTATCTACTACAACCATAACCAATGTTTTATTCTTAACCTCAGAAAAGCCAAAAACGAAATCCATGCTTACGAACAATCAAGGCCTTTCAGGAATAGTCAGAGGCTTCAATAATCCTGCCTCTCTTTTACGTTCAGACTTGTCCACTTAACAAATATGACAAGTTTTCATGTATGCTTCAATGTCATCTTCAATATTAGGCCAAAAATAAACACGAGACAGTAGTGCCATTATCCTTCCCACACTAGGATGACCAGCCCAATTAGTGTCATGCGCCTATTTCATCAAATCCTTATGTAGTCCACCTCCGTTTGGCACCACAATTCTCCCCTTTTAAAATGGAGTAGATCATCCTCGATCCAATACCGTCTCAAAGTCCCATCTTGCACTTGACCCATCTATTTGACATAGAGTGGATCATTCAATGCACATAACTTGATCCTGTCAAGAAAATTAGTTTCAAGTTTTGAAATTGAATATATTGCAGCAAATACCTCTTTCCTACTTAGTGCGTCTGCAACCTGATTGTGCCTCCCTGGCTTATGTTCCCACACGAAATCATATTCTACCAAGAATTCTTGCTAACGAGCCTTTTTTGGACTTAATTTTTTTTTGAGTTTTGAAGAATGTCTTTGCCACATTATTAATCTGCACAACAAAGCGAGTTCCTAGCAAATAGACACGTCAAATTTGCAAGTAATGCACGACAACAACCATTTCTTTTTGATGGGTGGAATACCTTTGCTCAGCGTCATTCTGTTTTCTGCTTTCAAAGGCCATAGGATGGACTTCCTATGCCAATACGCCTCCAATAACCTTGTTCGATGCATCATTATGCACTCAAAAGGTAACTCAAAGTCAGGCAGTCTCAAGACGGGTTCCGATCCAATGGCTTCTTTCAGATTCTGAAAAGCTTCTTCACACCGGACAGACCACACCCATTTAGCATTTTCTGTAACAAATTAGTCAATGTTGTAGCCCTTTTTGAGTATCCCACAATGAACTTCCGATAGTAGTTAGGTAGCCCTAGGAACGACCTCAAATCCTTCACACTTGAAGGTGCTTGCCACTCAACTATGGCCTACAATTTCTTTAGATCCATACGAACCTGTTTTTGACTAACCAAATGCCCAAAGAACTTTATTTCTTTTTGAGCAAACTCATACTTCTCCATTTTAACATAAAGTGTAAATTCCCTCAACTTAGCCAAAACCATACTTAGATGATGCACATGTTCATCCAATGTCCGACTATAAATAACAATGTCGCCTAAGTAAATAACAACAAAGTCATCAAGATACTCAAACAATATGTCATTCATTAAATTATAGAAAGTTACTGGAGCATTTGTTAAGTCGAATGACATTACAAGAAATTCATATAAGTTATATCTAGTAGCAAGTTATTTTAGGCTCATCACCCTCCGCTATCCTAACCTGCCAATAACCCGATCTTAAGTCTAGCTTTATGAACCAACATGCCTTGCTTAACTTGTCCATCAGATCTTGCACCAAAGGTACCGGATACTTGTTCTTGACAGTAACCTTGTTCTTGACAGTAACCTTGTTCAGCGTCTGATAGTCCACAAACATCCTTATCGACCCATCCTATTTCTTTTGGAACAAAACAAGAGCACCATAAGGAGCCTTTGAAGTCTAAATTAGTCTGATGTCAAGCAACTCATTCAACTATTTTCTCAATTCAGCCAACTCTTTTGGAGTCATTCAATAAGGAATTTGTGCAGGCGACATCGAACCGGGTAGCAACTCTATCTTATGATCAATATCCCTCCTTGGTAGCAGCATTTTAGGCAATTCAGGCAGCATCACATCAGTAAACTGTTTCAGCAAATCTGCCACACAATCTGGCACTTCAACTTTATCATTAGACTTCACTTTAATTATCACTTCAAGAAAGGTCTCATTACCCTTCCTCGGTCCTTTGTCAATAGTAATAGCAGACAACATGGGGGTTTTGTACTTAGCAACATTTTTGTCTTCTCCATAAAGATGAACAGCCTTCACAAAACTTGGATTGGTTTCATTCATGATCATCACACCATCCAAGTGAGAAAAAGGAACAAACCTGTACTTCCTCAAGAAATCTATTCTAAGTATGACTTCAAAGTCTCCAAGAGGTATAACCATTAAATTATGTTTACCAGCCCAGCATCCAGTCAACATAGTAACATCATAGGCCATGCTGGTAATAGCTTGCGTCTTAAAACTGATCGTCTGGACTTAAGATGGAATTTTCTTCAACTTTAGTCCAATCTTTGCAACAACTTTGACATCCACAAATGTATGAGTGGCCCCAATATCAACCATTGCCACTATACTCTGCCCATCAAGCATCATTCCGATATGAATCAGTGAAACATGAGGATTTCCAGCCTTGGACATCTCACCAAAGGCATTTATTAAACTGATTTGTTTAAGAGACAGTCCCAAAGGATTTGCAAGTGCAACAACAATTTCTCCATCACCATCACTCGAATTTATACTTCGAGCAAGGATAGCATTCACCCTCTCAAAATTTGGGCAGTTCTTGGCCAAATGCAGACTATCACAAGTCCAACAACCCTTGTCTTTGCTTTTGGTCTTGTTGTTGTTATTTGCATCCATCATTGGTGTCTTGCCCTTGTCAATATTCTCTTTCCGAACTTCCTTCTTCCCTTCCCTTTTCTTCTCAAACCTTTTCTTAGTTTTCAAAGTAGAGGGATCTTCAAAAGTTGGCCTTAGTAAACGAAAATCAACCAAGGAATCTGCCGCAATAATTGCAGTGAGCAGATCCTTCACATTCTGCGTTCTCAATTTGTTTTGGCCCAGCCTTGCATGCCCGAAATGAAGCTGTGCAGCTTGTCTTCGTTAGACATGTTTTAGATGTCCAACATCAAAGAAGAAAATTCTTTGATATACTCCCGAATCGACCCACTTTGCCTTAGTCTTTCCAGTCGATCTCTAGCAATCCAAGAGGCATTACTAAGAAGAAATTTATCTCTCATTTCCTTCTTCAACTTGTCCTAAGTATCAATCTTGGGCCTGTTAGCACTCTCATCATCATTATTACGAGTTCTCCACCACAATTTTGCCTCACCAGCCAAGTGTATCGTGGTGATGTTCAACTTGTCATTTTTAGTACCCTTGCAGTGGTTAAGTACTGTTCCATGTCCCAAAGAAAAGTCTCTCAAGTTCCTTGGCACTTCTTGCACCACCAAAAGACTTCGGTTCTGGGATCTTAACTTTAAAGTGTTCTCCACGATTTAGCCTGGATACAGTAATAACAAGACGTAAGACTGCCAATTCTGAACGAAGTGTTTCATTTTCCCTTGTTAGTTAGTCCAATTGCATTGTCACAACTTCACGAAAATTCACCATTTTAGGCACATGATCATCTAGGTTAGTAAAATATGGGCCTATTTTCGACCGGAATTTTTCAAACTCAACTTTGATGGCCAGAATCTGTGTTAAAAGATCAACCAGATTCGGATCATCCCATCACTCATCCGTCATGCCAACAAATGCCTCAATTCTTCTCAAGTGTTCACGTAATTTTGCATTTGTCACCATTTTTGTACAGCCGCGCTCTGATACCAATTGACACAATAGTGATTATCTTATTCATCACCATTTGTTGGCAGTATGCAACACTTACACACTTTAGCCACAACACTTAGAGTTTTCGAGTATAAGGCAACACAGTAACGTAAAACATTTGGCCAAATTACAGGAACTCTTCCCAACCTTTTATTGATAAGTAACAACAAAGGAAAAGGCTGCACAAAAATGTCTAAGGCATAGAACACCCTTTCTGAATGCCTTAGACGAAGTTCAGCCCCACATAAATAATCTGCACAAGGCAATTATAAGGGATAAGGCAGTTACAAACTGTCTCATGTGACAAGCACATGTGCATGCCAAGTCAGCTTTCCACTAAGCTTACAACAGTCATATCCTAACAAACATTTAAATTCAAATTCAAACTAAACAACACATGTGCCACGCACATGTTTACATGCCTTAGCCAAATTTATAACATGCCCACACTTAGAATATTTTGTTGTTGCCTTCCAACACTTAGAATATTTTCTGACACTTTGTCAGCACCTTGCCCACGTATGGATTAGGCTTGCCTTGCCATCGTCAAGCCCACAGCCTTGCCTAGTCAAGTCAATACCTTGCCAACCCTTAGCCTTGTCAAGCAACATGTTGTCTTGCCTTGTCGATGCCACAACCTTGCCTCGCCTTTGTGCCCAAGTCTGCCTAGCCCTCGTACAGCATCCATAGCATGGTGTTCAAGCTCACTTGTCAACACTCAAGTAGCTTGAATACCTTGCTGCACTACCAACACTTAGCTGTACAGTCATGCTATATTGCTTGCCCACATGCATGCCAAAGCCAATGTAGAAGTCCTTGCCATGCTCGTGTCACGTTCGTGCCGTGGCACCTAGTTAGACCGGAGGTCTAACAGAATTCCTTTGAATTCAAATTTCTATCGATGCCAAAAATAAGGAACAACAATGAAGTTTTTTTATTCCTTCATTAAAAAATGAGTCACATATACTTTGCCTATAACACAAAACAAAATATAAGTTAGTTAAAGGCTATATTAATTCTAAATCATAAAAATGAGGAATATATCATACTCTTTTCCCTTATTTCTTTCTAACTTTATATATGTGTGTGTATATATATATATATATGTCGGAGTAACGTTAAAAGTAACTTGCCAATAAACAAAAATTTTGGCAACAAACAACAGAACAAATCCCAAAACTTGTCGTTCAAAGAATAAAAAGTTACGTATATTGACTATAAACAGTACAACTACTAAATTTCAAAAAGAATTCGACATCCTCCAACCTGGAATATAAATGAAAAAATAAATAAAAGTAGAAATCATCGAACCGGTTCGATCATCTCTTTTTCCTGAAAACAACTTCTGTATCCAAACCGAACCCATCAACGGTTCGAGTATGAACCAACTCAGACCGCTTAAACAGTTTCTTCAACGGTTCAATACTATACAAATCATTCGCCGAATACTTATCCGCTCGTTTAGATAACGCCACGTGTAACACACAAAACCCGCCCGTCTTCAAAGTCCGTTCGATCTCCGATACAAACTTCTCCGGGAAAAGCGCGTGATCGAACACATTAGAGAATTCCAGATCAAACGTCTCATCGTCAAACGGCTGATTATGGAAATCCCCCTTCACCACCAATGGCGGGTAAGGTACCAGATCCATTCCCACTGCATCCGAAACCCCGACCCGTTTCAGTGCTTCCACTTCCTGACCCATACGAGCACCAATACATAGCACCTTGGATGAATCTGAAAGTAAATTTCTATTTTTGAGTTCGCTGAAGAATTTTGAAAATACTTGAATTTTCCTATCCCAATCACGAGTCGTCCAGATTTTTCGGAGTTTGGGATTCAGGGTCTTATTTAGCTGTTTCTTTATGTAGGAATCATAGGTGGCATATCCGGGTCGAATTTTGAGATCCGAATCTAAATTTGATGTTCCGATGAGGGCGGGGGAAGATGAGTTCCGATGAGAAAGATAAAGGAGGATAGGTATGGTTATGAAGATACCGAAAAATATGTATTTAGATATCAATGATGAAGAAGCACCAATTTCCTTCATTTCCGTATATAAATATATACACACACAACAACAATTATGGAAAAACGAAAAGAAAAATTATGTTTTCTGATTGGTCACTTCACACCGGGAGAAAAATGAATTCCGGCGGAATTCAGGCGGGGTTGAGAAGAGAAGAAAGTACGGGGGGTTAGTTATCGAGAGGAAGAAAAATGGTTAGATATATTATGGTTAAGAAGATGCATGCGGTGCTTCTTGTTCCTTCCGTTTATGCGTTTTTATGCCATAATAGCAATGTGGTGCCCACTAGTAAAACAACTAATTGAATTTTTATATTTTTTTTAAAGGAAAACTTTATATATTATAATTATTTATCTAAATTACAGACTCAATTTTATATATTTATTCTAATTGGATTTACAAACCCTAATTATTTACTGTTTTATTATTGAACTATCGTTTCTTTATCCTAAATATATTTGGACTATTTATATACTTTGATGATATTAATTCATAATTTTTATTGAAGTACTATCGATCCTTGATGCCATCAGATTATAGTATGTATTCTTTAATGGTATTAAGGAGTAACTGAACAGTGATTTCACTAAAGTTCTTCTTTGATATACCATCAAATATATGCATCGCTTCTTCTTTTTGATACCATCAAAGTATATATACTTTGATAGTACCAAACAGTAGCTTAATGGTGTTTGTCACTTTCTTTTTGATACTATCAGAATATATATACAATCTAATGACATCAAATACATAAATAGTTAAAAACAAGAGAATATGAAACTAAGGAGGTAACAATTTATAAATAGTGTTTTTTAGTACAAATGTTCTTTTCACTATTTTAAATTGCTTTGATCCAAGTTTAAATAAAATTAGCCTATATTTTGAGATTTTATCTTATTTGATATACAATTTGAAATACTTATAGAAAAGTTATTTGTCATGATAAAATGTCGATATGACAACAAATTTACAATTATATATGTTCATTCGTTTATGCTATTATTTGAAGTTATCATAATAGCGGTTGTAAACTTTAAGCCATAATAAATTAGTTGTTGGACCATAATTTTATCCCTAGAAAAATAATCTAAATTCAATTTGCAAAGACCTAAGCAATTATATTAGTTATGTGGTCTTTGATTTTTGATCTCTAATATTATTTGTGGTTTATTATCAAAGTTATCAAAACCGGTCAGACTAACTTCATTCAACTTAAGCTTTATTAAGTAATTTGATGAGGTAGAATGGGTTGACTTTTCATTTGAAAGGCTTAAAAATAGTCAACTTCACCCAACCCTAGAAGGGCTAAGGGATGAATTGGGCTACCACTTTTTTTCTCTTTTTTCAAACTTAAATTTAGTCAGTATATTAAATATTTAACGTATCTAATAAAATTATATAAAAATATATAGTAATTACATTCATAGCATACATCTTACATATGATTAGTGGTGCTTTCGATTACAATCTCGTATCTGAAATATAATCTATCAATAAAATGAGAAAATTTACAAATTAAATTTGGCAAGTAGTGAGTTAAATGTCAAAAAAAAATTAGTTTTACTTGTCATTTTTCACAAATTAAGATAGTGTGTATATATATATATATATTTTATTATAATACTAATTTATTATTATTGAGTTAATATTTTTTAAAAAATATAATAAGAAATATATTTGAGATCCTGTTAATTAGAAGTAAAATAACAAATTTATTATATTAATAATTATTTTTTTAATAAATATACCAAATCAAAAGTTAACATTAAATCTGAATAGATGGTGTACATTGTTTGGATACCATCATAATTACTTTCTTTGATCCCTTTTATATATTATCTTTTATGATAATACTTATATTTAAAAAAAAAATAACTTTATTATTTTATTCGTATTTAATTTATATTAATTATTTTTTTAATTTTTCTATATCATTTTAAAATTTATTAACTATCAAAAATAAAATAAAAAAAACAACATCATTTTTATGAAATGACATTTCTTAACATCATCTATTTATAATAATAACGTATAAAAATGATCAGAGAAATACTACATACTCCACTACTATATATTTTATTTGAAATGTGGGGCCCAAAAGGAGGTGGCGGCTTGGCAGTCGAAGTTTGTTTATTATTCCAGAAAAGCCAAATGCAATAACTATGATTACTCATTAAACTAACTTAATAATGAAGCTTTTAATTTCCCTAAAAGCAACTTGGGATACAATGCACGTAAAGGTGCTTCACAATTCCTATCCCTCTCCTTAAGGGTCACTAGTATTTCATCAACTCAAACGACTTCTATTAAATACAAAATAAATTAGGCAAAAATCTTACATATTTATTATACAGAAAATTAATTAGGCAAAACATATGAATACTTAATCGTATTGATAAAAAACTTACATCAAATGAGTAATACTTTTTATACGTAAAAGTATATAATCCTTCTTTCAATTTTGATCATTTAATTAATTTAATTGGATCACATTAACTAAGTATTCTAGAAGTCTAGAACGTCCGCTATCAATACATATTTATTTTATAAATTTAAATTCATAATATTTAATTAATCATTTTATCATATTAATTTTTTATGATATAGTATAAGATAACAACTTTAACACATAAAAATGACCCTAAACTTGGTATAACTTTTTAAGTTGGAACTTGAACTTTCATAGTGTACAAATATGACCCTCAACTTGGCAATTCCTGAACAAGTAGACACAGGGTAGTTGCTGACGTGGCGCGTGACATACAGTCATGCTGATATATTTTTTCCAGCCAATACTATGATACCACGTTTATCCACGTAAGTACAATGTGTACACGTTACACCCTTTATTTTACAAGTGGCATTTCTAAAAATAATAAAATAATAAGATAATTTTTATAGAAAATTACAAAAAAAAATTAAAAAATTAATTTTTTTTACAAAAATTACAAGAAATAATTAAAATTAAAATTTTAAAAATTTTTAG
>JAOTQJ010000091.1:8149598-8160596 GCA_025642045.1 Solanum sejunctum | reverse complement strand
TAAATTTTTAAGACTTTAAGTTAAGGTTTTGTGATTTAATGTTGGTTTAAGTGCCTAATCGGCACGAGTCATGATCCCGGAGTTGGGTTGTGACAAACGCCAGCACCGGAAGGCCGATGTTTCTGAAAAAGAGGCGGAGATCTGATAATGAATGAAGAGATATATATACAGACTTTGAGACTAAGGGAAGCAGGAGGTGTTTGAAGGTAGGGTGTCGTTTCTAAACGGGTGCCATGTGCGAAGGAGCATTAATGTTGGGGCGAGGATTTTGAGAGCATACGAACCATTTTAGTGTTTAGCAACAGTAGCGCTTCGATTTTTTTAAAACATCATTTAAGAGCAAATCAATTGAATATAATTTATGAAGAGCTACGGAAGGAAAGGGTAGAATTGTAAATTGAAAAATAAAAAAAAGTGATGGGCTCTAATAATGCCACGTAGGTGGTCTACCCATCTTCTTATACAGAGAGAGAGAGAAATTGGTAAATTATAGAATATTATTTTAGACGATAAATCTTAATTTAGTCTTGAACTCTATATTAAATTAAATGATGCATGGAGTGAAGAGGAAGTAGATAGCATTTTTTTCCACGATTTACTATTTGTTATCACAATTGTATTCAAGATTTTCCCTTTCTGTTTAAATATTCAAGATCTTTTCATTTTAGTACTTTGACTTAAAGGTTGGAAAATTTTAGGACCTCTCTAAATTTTAAATTTTTGTTATTTGTCCTTTTTGGAACTTGCGTCTCATTAACACAAAATCCATAAACCAAAATCAAATCTTTCTAAAGTCCCAAACTCATCCAGCTTCAAGGGTTTACAAGAAGCTGACAGTTTGTTAGCTAAAATGGCGACTTCTTTCCCTTTTGTTGGACCCAATTCAATGTTATCTCCATTTGTAGACCGAACAAGAACCCTAAACCCAGTTTTTCATCGAACCCATTTTGGAAATTTTCCACTTAACAAACCCTTTTCAAGGGGCATGCTCGGAGTAGCTCGATTAGGGTTGGGACAGGATCCATTTCCTGCCCTGGGAAGTGCAGAGTTGCTTTTGAAGGACCTGTTTACTCGGGCTGAAGGGTTTTTGTATACAATTGCTGATGCTGCTGTTTCGGGTTCTACTGATGCGGTTCTTGACACTACTGAAAGTGCTAAACAGAATAGTGACTGGCTTTCTGGTATTACTAATGGAATGGAGACTGTTTTGAAGGTTCGTTAATGTTAAAGTCTTGTTTTTCTACCATGTTATGATGTTCTTTTTCGTTTTGTGAGTTGTAACTTTGATAGGCTTTAGAAACTTCAGTAGGCTAATTGGTTTATTGGGATTGTACATAGAGAGGAGATGAAATTGCTAAAAGCTTTACTATAGGGATTTTCGGGTTAGCTCTTTTGGTGAAACTTGTATATAGGCTATTGGAATTAAGGCTTAGTTGTTATTGTCATAAGTGTGTTTGGAAGGATCCCTTGTAGGTTGATTGATTCAAGTAGCCGTAAGTTTTGCATAAGCTCTAATAGTGTTGGAATGAGATCGACTCTAGTAGAGCTGAAAGAATACCAACGATTCATTATAGCCTACTACAGCTATTTTGGGGTTGATGTGTTGTTGATTGATTTATGAATTTTGTATTGATGGTTGGATGTTCGGTTGCAATTTTATGGAAGGGTGTAAGCATTTTTCAGAACATACTATTTAGCAGAAGAATTGTGTATATGGCTATATATCTATTCATCTTTAAAGAGTGAGGTTGTTAAAGTTGGTTCCTTTATTTGGTGTCCCGGAACTTATCTGGTCAATTAGTTGCTTCATTTGGTAGTATGATTGGGATGAGAAGATGTATTAAGTAGGAAAAACGTTTCATGTCGCTATCAAATGGAAAGAGAAATACTTTTCAGCCTAAATGATACATACTTTTGCTCACTGTTGGAGAGAGAGCTACTTTAATATATGGATTGATCCAAAGCTAAATTTTATCATCTCTCGTTCATATGTTACACTCGTCAAAGAAAAAAGAAAAGAGAGAAAACAATTATGGAAGTGGTTGTGCTATGTCCAGGTTCTGAAGGATGGGCTCTCAACTTTACATGTGCCATATTCTTATGGTTTTGCAATCATTCTACTAACAATACTAGTAAAAGCTGCAACTTTTCCTCTAACCAAAAAACAGGTCAGTGGTCTACTCTCATGTCTTCTCTTTACAATATTCCTGTTTTCCATATTTCTGTGTAGCAGATAGTATTTTGGAAGAAGTTAATTGAGCTTTACAAAGCACAAATTATATTATTGCTTATGAAGGCTTAGATGGCTTACTATCTTCTAAGAATCATTCTTAGGTAGAATCATCAATGGCAATGCGGTCCTTGGCACCACAAATAAAGGCTATCCAGGAGCGATATGCTGGAGACCAGGTTAATTTGGACCCGAGCTTCATGAGTTTTTCACCGTTAAGTCTGTAGAGTATTACTGGAGGATATGCTTAGATTATGCTGTGTCATTTTCTTATATTTGTTCAGTGTGTAAATTGTAATCTTTGCTTCAATTGATTTAACTTTGTATGTACATCTATTTCCAGGAGAGGATTCAACTTGAAACTGCTCGACTGTATAAACTAGCTGGCATAAATCCACTGGCAGGTCTGAGATGTACTTTCTTTTTTCGATGCCAAAGCTTTTTATGGTTAATAATTCTGGTTGTTCATCCTTACACATGGAAATATATATCTTTTTTTGGGGGGTGGGGGTGGGGGTGGTTGTTATTCAGTAGTTGTTTTTTTTAAATCACTTCTATCTTCTTCACCCAGGATGTCTGCCGACTCTTGCCACTATACCTATATGGATTGGTCTTTACAGAGCCCTCTCAAATGTGGCAAATGAGGTAAAGCTGCCAGTCTTTATTTGTTCACTCATTCTATCTATAATCTTTTAAACTGAATCTATGTTGCTCCGACTCTTCAAAAATGTCAATGGGCTTGTGTTGGATTCTCCAAAAGTAGTGTATCTTTGAAGAATCAAACATGGGTGCTACATCGAAAGTGAAGAGTCTGAGCAACTTAGACTTGAATAACACTTGCTCAAAAAGAGACAGTTTTAAATCTTTTGATTCTTAAATGTGAAAGGAAAAAAAGAGTTCAGTAAGTGGAAGGCGAACTATCAATGCTGGAAACCCTTTTATGTACTTTAGCAAACTCTTTCAATTTCTACAGTTTCATTCAAGCATCTTTAATACGTAATTTTTCATTATTATTTTTTTTGCATTAAGGGACTCCTGACAGAAGGCTTCTTCTGGATACCCTCGCTAGCTGGTCCAACCACAGTTGCTGCCCGTCAAACTGGAAGTGGCACCTCTTGGCTTTTCCCGTTTGTAGTGAGTCATATGCTGCTGTCCAGCCTTTCCTCATTTCTTTCTTTTGTTTTCTATTTGGGTGTGTAAATTTTAGCTTGAAAACATGTTACCAGTTTCCCAAAAAAATAAAAAATAAAAAAATTAGCTTGATAACTTCATATTTTTATGATGCATATAGAATATGATTTATCTGGGGTCTGACTCTACCCACAAGATTTTGTCGCTTGTTCTAGCTATAAGGTGACATACCATGTCTTGTTCGAGTAACTCAGCAAGCGAGACTGTCTCTGATTAAGGAAACATGCTGCATTGGAGAGTTGAAGTTTGTAATAAAAACATAATCTGGAATGAACCGTTCCTGCAATTCATTTTTATTAGTTGATGCATGGTGGCATATTTCTTTAGTTGCTTCACCTTGAAGAATGCAATAGCACTGATTTTTATCATTGAATTTTACAGGATGGTCATCCTCCGCTTGGTTGGTCCGATACTTTTGCATATCTTGTCTTGCCTGTATTGTTGGTCGTCTCCCAGTACATCTCTATTCAAATCATGCAGCCATCTCAACAGGTTATTCAATGAAAGCGTTTCCAGTCTCCTTTTATGCAGGATAAAATAGATTACTCTCTCCTTTTGCATTTATAATGATTTCCTTTAACTCTATTGCTTTGTATCTCTTGTTGTTAACCTTGGTTATTCTGGGTTACCTATACTGTACATGGTTAAATGTACCATCTTGTACCCTGAGAGTATTCAATTCCAGTTGTAACATACACGGTTCATTTACCATTTTGTTCCTTGTATCAACCATTGCATTCAAGTTCAATTGTTAGACTGTAGATGACTATACTCATAAGTTGAGTCAGGTTCCTGTATATCTAATCTCTTAAGATTTTTAATATATGTGATGGCTGGTGCACTGAAGGGCTTCTACATCAAAGTCCTGATAATTGAAATTATGGTGTATGTATTATGAGTAATATTTACTTGCTGCCCATCCAAATCGTGGGCATGTTGTTGGTTTCTGAAGTTATGAATATCAGATGAAGAAAGTAGTAATGGTGTTTTGACGTTTGTATTGTAACCTTGACATTAGATGTTCTCTGCTCAATTCATTGTGATTCATATCTCTAACTGGAAACTGAATTTAGTTGTTGTTGTGAAGTGAATTGTCTGGTTAACTTATTCTCCCGACTCTTGATTCTTTTCAATCTGTTGGTGAGTCCATAGTTGGTTAGTCTGTCACTAAGAAGTGAATCTGACTTTTATAGCATTTCTCTTCTAAATCATTATCTCACTGTTTTTTACCTGTTTAGTTTCTAATTCCTTTTTAATGAGTTTTCAGAGTGATGATCCAAATGTGAAGAACTCTCAAGCAGTCACTAAGTTTCTCCCTCTGATGCTTGGTTACTTTTCATTGTCAGTTCCTTCTGGTCTGAGCCTATATTGGTAAGCACTTGTCTATTACTAGTTCAGAAATAGTGGTTTATTCCTCTGATTTTCATTTTCTTTTATCCTTTTATTCTATTTATTGACCACTATTGTTCTCCTGTGGTCAATAATCTCTCAGAAATTTTTTTTCCGTCTTATGAAGGTTCACAAACAACATACTTAGCACCGCCCAACAAGTATGGCTTCAGAAGTATGGAGGTGCTAAAATTCCACCCTTGAAATTAAGTGATGATACTTCTAGGAAAGAGCAACCTGTCTATGAAGCAACAATAGCTAAAAAGAAAGATGGGAATCCTACTTCAGATAGGCCCCGCCAGGGTGAAAGGTTAGAAAGACGTCTAGACCTTGTTTGGAGGTGAGAAGTTTGTTTTTAGGACTTTATTGTGATGTATATTGTTTTGCAGATTTAAACAGTTAAAGGAACAAGAAGCAAGGAGACGGCAACAGAGAGAGGAGGAAAAGAGGAGAGCAGCTAATAGGAAAAGAGGAGAGATAGAATCTAGGAATGAAACGGACTCTATTAATGGTGAATTTACATCTCTGAGTCACAACACTTCCACTTCGGAAAATTATCATCCTGTAAATGGTGATGGTACTTCTTCAGAAGTGAAGGAAGATGAAAGAGTTCAGACTGCTAAAATTGCAGATGATCACAACCATGAAGAGGGTCAGCATGTTTCAGAAAAAAGAAATAAGGTAAAGTTAGCATCTTTTGGTTCAAAGCTGAACTTCGGTAGATATCACTTGCATCATTAGCTGACAAAATCCTAATTATGGATTTCCATTTCTGCTTTCAGGACGAAACTGTTACTTCTACCAGAGCTACAGATAACAAACTTCCAGTTGAAGATGCCCAAGAAGACAGATGCGAGTAAGCAACATAAGCAAGATGCTATACATTATACACTCGTAACGTGGGACTAGTTGAATCTGCTGAAGTGCATCTGAAACCTGATGCAAGTATTGGTTTCTAGAGCTTTCCAGTCCAGATTTGGAGAGAGTTGGAGGTTGCAAAGTTGTAAATGGTGGATGTTGAGTAGAATGAGAAGTGGCAATTGCTACTGATTCTTTTCTGAGCATAGTTGGATTAGTGTTGTAAAGAATCAAAGATTAGCGTCATAGGTTTGATATTAATATACCAATGAAGTATAATTGTTGTAGAATAGTAGTATATTCTGTCAAATGTCATGTGTCAGACGGCGTTTTTCTTGCTTGCAGGAATTGAAAGATGATATGAGCAATTTTATGCATCTACCATACAACTTAATACTGGAAATATTTATCAGAAAGCCTACGGTTCCAGAATTTGGGCTATGAGCTCAGAGGACGACTAGTTCCTCTATCAAAATCCATCACTAAAATTCGTGTCAGTTATTATATCCAATACGTATTTAAAAAGTTCCAAGTCATTTTTTTTTAAATCAAGTATATTTATAGGTTATATGCCTATGTAGAATATGGAATTTATAACCTTGAGACAAGATATCTTTAACTGCTATAACAAATGAAGCCAACTTAACTATTTCTTAATATAAATTTTATAATCTTAAAAATGAGTCATGTTACTTGTTATAACACTACTTAATAATTTCTGAATATGAAATTTATAATCTTAAAAAATAAGATATGTTACCTACAATAATAAATAAATGCAACTTAATAATTTTAGAGTATGAAATTTATGATCTTGAAAGAAAGTAAGGCATGTTACCTACGGCAATAAATAATAATGACAAGTTGATTATTTCAACTTGAACTGATATTTAAATGATATTATTATAACGAATGAACGATTGCATAATTAAGCTTAAGGTCCAAAAAACAAGATGCGTGCTCTTCTTTGGATGTAGTCAAAGAAGTTGTTACCCAAGAAGTTAAGTCAATGACTGACTTAACTATCTAAATTATCCCATTCTATTCGTGTTAATATATTTGACCTATTTTCTTTTTAATTCATTACAAGAATAATTAATTTATGTGTAGAAATTATCAGGAATTATCTAATTACAAAAATTAAGACATTAATTATCAAACTATATCATATTTATGTACCTACATGGTACTTTTACCATGAAGAAATATAAAAATATTATACTTCTTTTTTTCTTAATAATGGTAATTTCTAATTGATCATTTCCTTTACTAAATATTTATTTGATTTGATATGTACCTCGTTTGGCATGCCCAATATCCTTTTTTATTTCTTGAAAGAAACAATATTCAATGAACCAAAACTCATTTTTTGCTCTAAACTTTTGTTTACAATCCATGTAAAGCTTTTAAAATATTGTATTCATCCTTTTTTTTTAATAATGGTAAGTCCTAATTGGTCCTTTCTTTTATTAAATATTTATTTGATTTGAGATGGTAGTATACCTCGTTTGACGCGTCTCACTCTCCCATTTTGTCACCTTTTTTCACTTCTTGCTTGAAAAAACTCTTCAATGAACTAAAACCTACTTTTGCTCCAAATTTTGTTTACAATCAGTCAAAATTCAGGTTAGTGTGATATTTTTTTTTCTTGTATTGAAATGAAAGTTTTTGTTTATTTGAATGATTTTATATACGTTAGTTTTTTGGGGGATTTTTTTTCATTTCTATGCAGTTTTCTTTCACAAGTAAAAAGAAGAAGAACTGCGGAGGTCACGCCTACTAGAAAAAGTTCAGGATTTCAAAGCACTGAGAGCATTCCTCATTGTTGCTCTAGGCCTAATTTTGAGTTGAATGCTTACACACCATCATCACCATAAAAGGACGACGAAAATCGTGTTTATCAAGAGAAGAATCAATGTATCAATATTAGTTCCAACAAAAGTAAGGTTAATGTAAATTGTGTGGAATGTATTACAATTGGTATCATACATCCTTTTATTGTTAGTGTCTTTGTTAATTTTTTTAAATGGATGTTAATTATACTACATATGGTATTATAGATAGTATTTTAGGATGATGCATATTCTGTTCTTTTATTGATATTGTGGTTTAGCTTTGAAATGCATAATGGTATTCAAGGTGGTGAACATTATGTATTTTAATAATATCAATATAGTTTGTTATTCATGGTTAGATCTTTGGTTAAAATATTGATGTGTTAGTTAGTTTTCTTATTGGTGCACAATTATTTTGGTACTGAGATTTAATATTTTGGTATAACTGTTGGTGTCTTGGTTAATTTTTTTTTCTTGTGATTGTTAGTTATACGACTTAATGGTCTTTTGGATACTATTTAGTATGGTGAATGTTGTGCTCCTTTATTGGTATTCTGATTAGTTGTTAAAATATGTAATGGTTTTTAGCATGGTGACTTTTTTGGGTTTTTTTGTGTGCGTGTAGAAATAATTTGTTACTCAACGTGACATAATTTACTAAACTTTTTATCAACAATGCATGACATAATTTAACACCTTTATGCAATTGCTTTTTATATAATAATCTATTTTAAATAACCAATTAATTGTTCTATAGTTGCATAAACAAAAATAAAACTATCAACAAAACTTACACCAATCTATCAAGTTGTTTGTAATTTTAAATCCCCTTTTTATAATACTTTCACCAATTTATAGTTCCGAATACACCAAAAAAAATTTAAGAGCCTAATTTTAAACAATCAAAATAATTTTTCTATATAGTTGCACAAATCTAAAATAGCATTGTCATAAAACTTACATCAAATAATCAAATTATTTTCACATTAACTAATAAATAATCCCACATTTTTTTTTCAACAAGCATTACATTGACCCATTCGGAACAACATCAACATATCAATTTTTGTACTAAATTACTGTGTGCCCAATGACCCCTAATTTAAAATATATAAACCAAAATAAACGTAAAACATATATCATAACAAAAAATATAATTAGTTACCAATGGTAAAAGATTAACAATGAAGTTCTTCTTTATATGTACAAGGTACAAAAATTAATGCATCATTCTTGATTGACACGCATGCTAAAAGGTTGTCAATGTATAATCAAATCAAATAAATTGATTTGATTGTTATTGGTAAAGAAATTTTTTTAATATATATATGAAAGAATCTACATTTTAAATTATATGCATCATAATTAACTTCTGATCAAAATTTTTTATAATAAATTTGTTAATTGCATTACTAATTAATTAGTTGTATTCAAATAATTAAGATAGCAAAAATATTTTTTTTGGTGTTAGGAATCTTCTACACGTAAAGGAAAAACATTGCTATTGGTAAAAGAAAAATATTTTTTAAATTTATAAAAAAAATTGAAAGGATCTACATTTTAGATCATATGTATCATAGTTAACGTTGATTAAAATTTTTTTTTATAATAAATTTGTTAATTATATTACTAACTAATTAGTTATATTCAAATAATTAAGATAGCAAAAGTATTTATTTTTGGTGTTAAGAATCTTTACACGTTTTTTAATGCATTTGTTAACAGTTTTTTGTTATTTATTCTACTTTATTGATTTGATTGTTTTTGGTAAAAGGAAAGCATCTTTCAAATGTATAAAAAAATTAATACGGAAAGGATCTATATTTTGTTGTATCACAAGTAATGTGTACCAAGGCAAGAAAATTGGTTTTCTTTATGTTGGTATAAATATATATATTTGAATTGATTTTTTTGAAATAATTTTATATTTTTAATTTTTACTTTTTTCCTTTCTAATACCTATCAAATCATATGTCCATCAACATTATTTAATATCAACCATTCACTTTTGCTTATTTTGTAAATAAATATTGATATATTTGTGTAATTAACAAAAAGTTGATAGGGCGATGTGATATATTTTGAAGTTATGTTTTCATATTTTTTTCTTTTTTAGCAATTTTAAAATATTAATTTTTTATGTGATATATTTAAGATTATAAAATTAAAAAATATTTTAATTTATTTAATATATTTTTAATTTATAACATAAAATTTAATTTTTTTTAAAAAAACCTTCATGTCAAATTAAATAAGCTAGATAAATCGAGTACCATTTTAAGGGGGCATTTTATTCCTCGGAATGTGCACCATTTTATTCTTGTGTGTCGATGCTTTAACTTGTGGGACAAGGCGTATATATCAACAACTCTCTCAATTTACGGAATTGCACGATTGAAGTTAAAAGGGACAGCACACAAGTTATTTTATTTATTGGAAAAAAATTGAAATATATCAATTATTTATATCATTCATTAAAAACGAGCGAATCATTAATTAACACACGTTCCTTCCCTCTCAAAATAACTATTCCTTTGATTCATATTAAGTAAACTTTTTTGGGAAATTCTATTTGGCCATAAAATGTGGTCCAAAATTTAGTCACAATGACAAAATAATGTGTTTACATTATAAATTAGTTTTTTGAACCTTTTTACCCTTTGTCTATAAAATTAAATTAAATTAAATATATTTTTCTGTCACACTATTTTCAGAACATTAAAAATAATTAGTGATTAATTATTTAATGATTTCTTATCAAACATTCAAAAAGGAACCATAACATTTACCTATTTTTTTTCTTAAAAATAAATATGTTAATATTTATAACGTCCCTAAATACACATTTTCTATTAAAAAATAACATTCTTAAAAAATAACACATTTTCTTAAATTGCTGCAAATTGGCTAATGCCACTACGGTAATTCCCACGGTAATATATACATACATATAAACTTTTTATTCTTTTTTCCTTCCTTTTCTAAAATAAAAAATTCATAAAGAATACAAAATTTGTGATAATTAGAATATAAAGTTTAAACTTTAATTACAAGATAAACTTCGCTAATAATATTAAATTCCAAATAAATTTAACTCACACATAAAGTTAAGATTTTTGACATATTCACACTTAAAAAATTAAATAAAAAGAAAAAACCTCATATAACAATAAACAAATAGATTCAAAAGGGAGATATTAAGACTGAAATCAAATATTAAAATCACGTATGAAAAATATTAAATATTCCTCTTAATTTATGATATGATGAAATATATCGTTATATGAATTTTATTTAGTAAAATATTAAAATAAATAAATTGAACCATATATTGGCCTTAGTTAATAGCAGTCCATGTGTTATGTCTATTTGACAACTTGTGAATCATTGCCTATATTTATTATTACTATAACCTATAATCAAATAATTTTATTAATTATCATATTTAAATAAATTTAAATCACATATTTAAATAATTTTAAATATAATTAAAAA
>JAOTQJ010000091.1:8121865-8149498 GCA_025642045.1 Solanum sejunctum | reverse complement strand
GACCGCAGCGGAGACCTTGTCGGCCCGCATTTATGTATATGTATAAATGGATATATATTTATATTGTGTCTGGGTTGTTGCTGGATTTTCTTTGCAGGTGCAGTTAGTGAATAAAACAGAGAAACCTCTGTCGAAATTTTGGTAGGTTTCCAGGTCGGTTTCATTGGGAATTTAAGGTTAGCATATGTCTAGGTGTCCCTATCGGACACTGGTCACGACCCTAGGTTTGGATGTGACAGAGGAATAAACTAGATATGAAAGATAGGGGATGAAAGAAAGGGAATAAAAAGAGCGACTAATAGCTGAAAACACATGATGGTTTGCAAAATAGGATAAAATTAACATATATAAGACAGATAACAACACACAAGATATAAAGGCACGACTAAATCTACTACCCTACTATACCCCACAGTCAGATATCAACCTAACCTACTAACCTATTAACCTGGTATTGTAATTCGTGACCTCCAGTCCTTCCTATCTAAAGTCATGTCCATGGTGAGATCAAGTTTCACCATATCTTGTCTTATTACCTCTCTCCAATACTTCTTTGGTCTACTTTACCCCTTGTATAACTCCTAAATCTAACCTCTCACACCTCCTAATGGGAGCATCGACACTTTTTCTTTGTATATGTTCAAATAATTATAGTCTTGCTTCCCTTATTTTGTCAGCCACAGGAGACACCTCTAGCTTCTCATGAATCTTATTATTCCTAGTATGTCCACATATCCATCTCAATATCCTCATCTTCGCGACTTGCATCTTCTGAACATTTGAGTTTTTGATTGGCTAATGCTCCACCCTATATAGTAAAGATGGTCTAACCACCTTCCTATAAAACTTACCTTTGAGTTTAGGTGGTATCTTCTTATCATACAGTACTCTAGAGGCAAGCCTCTATTTTGTCCATGTTGCCCTAATATAGTGTGATATCATTGTTGATATCACCACTACTCTGGATGATGGACCCAAGATATTTAAAATTTTATCTCTTGGAAATATTTTGAGTAGCAAGTCTCACATCTTCAAAAATGGGTGAAATAAGATTAATTGGGCTTGAAATTGGAAAAATGGGGTCCATGCTCAAAATTTTGCGCAAATTCTCGAAAAATGGTCCCCACGTCACCTTGAGTCTAAATCCAAAAATTCATCCCAAAATGGACCCTAGAAGACCGAGAAAAGGCCCTAAAATGAGGTAAAAAACTTTATTGTGAAAACATTCTTTGCAAAACTTTCTCAGTCAAGATTCTCAAAAATCAGAAAACAAATAGTAAACACCCAACATACCACAGCATTCCTCTCGAAATGAATAACAATTTAGGCTCAATTTCACTTAATTCTGTTAAGAGTCGACTAAGATATCAACACGTAAAGTTTTCATTAGTTCTAAAAAAATACTCAGATAAACTAGTGAATTTACCTAAAAATACGCATCAAATTCTGAATCCAATTTTACCACAATGTTCCTTGCAAAAATTTGAGTCATATAGGTTTTTGAATCACCAAAATCAGAGTTGAAATGCAATTTCTATGACATGCTAAAATTATGAGGTGAGGCTGATGGCGACCAACCTTTTATAGGCATGGCTCGCACCAAATGGCCTCCACGAACGTGGCCAACCAGGCACGAATGCAGAGCTTTGCAAGTGCCAAACCTCCACGAACATGCCATGACACCGCGAACCTATGCCTTAAATAGGCTAAGCCAGCGTGCATGCGCCATGCCCTCCGCAAACGCGGAGGATTGGATGTTCTGGTGTAGCACCAGCCATCTCCAACACTTCTCCTGGCCATTTGTCATGACCTGGACCAAAGGTCTAGGAGTGACATGGTGAATGGGTATCCGAGAGTTCTCAAACAAGCCTCAAAGTATCCATAGTACATTATCAGTTAAGAAACATATTAAAGATAGTAAACACATAGTTCTAACAGATAGGAAAGTAGGACTCACGCTATGGAGATGTCATAGCTATAAGGATTAACATGGATTCACATAACACATAGCACATAAAGACTAAGGGGCACGTAAGTATGACTTACTTTATGGGGCAAAACAGGACTTAGGATTTTTCACATCATAGCATAAATCAATATCATAATACTCATAATCAATCCATAATAACCATATCCAATAGGTAGTCATAATCATAATCTCCGAATATAACACATAGCATATAACCGTAAAAAGAGACTACAAGATATCCAACAATGCCTCTAGTCATAGAATAGGATAGGGGCCAAGACACATCCCGGCTCACCCTCAAATAGTAAAATGGAAGCAACATAAGTTCGATCAATGATGACTTGTCCTTGGAAGATAGGACTCACCACAAAACTTTCTCAAATCTGATCTAGTTGTCAAATGGTGGATGAAGATAGTCTGCAGTCCTTACATGGTTAGATCATGTAGGCAAAAGTATGTGTTAATATGTTTGAATGTACTAAATATGCGGGCATGCAATGCATATGACTTATCAAACCCGCATTCAATTTTAGAGGACAAGGGCACATAATATAGAAAGAGGTACATATATCAAAGAGAAGGAGTATAACAATATGCCATAAAATCCATAATGCATGAAATGCCATAATGCTCATATATAGTGGGGATATTACCATAAGTGATATCTCAAAATCATGTGAGTTATTATATGAATTTGCCCAATGTAGATCTTTCATCGGGCAAAAGATTATTTGCCAAAAGTAATCTACACTATACCTTACGATCCAATCATTTTAGTGTGATGGTCACCTTCCTTACGACCAGATCATTTTAGAAGGATTTCCAATGTTATATCATATCATATCAATGTATGACCATTCCTTACAACCCGGTCATTTTGGTAATGTCTACCTATATAGATGTTGTGATGTAGTTCAAGGAAAGGGAGAGGACCCTTGGGGATAGCCCTGACGCCCCCGATCTATTCGGTACTAAGTCATCATTCACAAGAAAACTTATAAATACATATGCTTTCAAAAGAGTCAAAAGTCATTTCAAATCATTTCAATGCACGCTTAGGCTCAAAAGTCAATCATTCTTCATAATCATTCATACTTAGGCTAAAAAGCCAAATCATAATTCAACCCATACTTTTCATGCATAGAAATAGCTTATTCACTTAACAATATTGTGTAAACACCCAATATACTTAAAGAGCTAATATCAACAGACATTTATGTGATCACATTCTTGTCATAACCATATATGTGAGCTTAACTGACTGAAACCATTTTTATAAAACATATGTGAGCTTAATCCACCGATAATTCCACAAAATCCATTGTTCATGAATGCATATGCCATGAATGATATGTTAATAGCAATGGGCAATATAGATTTAATCTTATATCAATAATACAATAGGAAATTCAAGTAAATCCATAAGTAAAATCCACATTCATATCACAATTTAGATTACTCATGCTTAAATCAAACTTTAAAGAGACAGTGCATATTTAAATCTTCATAATATCCATGCAATTCAACTAATTAGGGCTTAAATCACTTTAAAATCGACAAATAAGAATAGCTCATACTTCATTTGAATCAAATAAACAATAATCTTAAAGACCCATAATTAAAGTGTAGAGGAGTTTGAGTCTTCATAGTTGAAAGGGACTATGAATCAATCTCACATACCTTTGCTAACCAAGAAGAAATAGGAATAAATTTGATGAAAAAGAATGTCTTTCCTTAGTCTTCAAGTCAATCTTCCAAGGGTCACTTTAGGGGAGTTTTTAAGAGAGAGTCTGAATATAATTCTAAGTGTGACATGAATTTGAATGAGGGAGGAAGAGTTTAGGTCATTTGAATGTCTTGGGATAACATAGGAAGTCACAAAGTCCCTAAAGAGTAGCCATAATTACAAAGAAAACCATTAATGAAACGGGATAAAAATTGTTGCCATGGGTGCCGTGAGAAGGTTTCACGGTCTGTACAAGGTCACACGGACCGTGAATCTTCCTGTGAAGCCTCACTTAGCCAAACCACAGGAAACACAACATGGATGGGCTTTATAAAAATGGGCATAACTTCTTGCTCTGAACTTGTAATTAAGTAAAACTGGATGCATTGGAAAGCTAATTCAAAGAGCTTCAATTTGGTATATCACAGGCTACCCAGTTCTTTTTTGTGCTAAGAGATATGACAATTGAAAATTGACCCTTCTATCGGTTCTTATGAAAAGCTTAGCCAATGGAATTCCTTTAAACTTGGCTTGATGAAGGAGACTCATGATGATCCTAAACCACATAAATAAGCTTGAAGTGAGGGCTTGAAAGTGAATTTAGCTTGAGCTTAAAGATTCCATATGAATCCTCCGATTAGAGCTCGAAAAGAAGTTTCAAAAAGCATTTGAGCGAGTGAATGAGAAGCTAAGTATTTAGAATAAGAATGAATAGTGATGGAGGAGTATAAACTGATTTAGGTGTCCCTTGGAAAGGTCACACGGTCTATACAAAGGCATATGGATCGTATGTCTTTCCGTGATCCAATAGTTAGAGAAAATTATCACTGACAAAGGCCCGAGGCGGTAATTCCATACTTATAAAAATTTCACGCAATGCCCATACAGATCACCTCATGGTTAGCGAGAGGTCACATGGATCGCGTGGCCTTTCGCGATGCTTTTCTTAGAAAATTTCCACATCCGTAAAGTTCCAAGACAGTGATCCCATACATAGAAAATTTTCACACCAATGCCTATACGGAAGACCTTACGAACCGTGAAGGGGTATACGAACCGCGAGAGGTTCATGTGTGACCAGCCTCAACCAAAATATGGGCTTTCAACATCGAGGCTCTCCACACGATCCACCACACGGCCAATGAAGCCTCACACGGATCATGTGGGATTCATGTGGTATGTGTCTTGGTATTAAACTCCACATTAATGCCAACACTCTACATACAAGGACAAGGACCATCTAAAGGCCCCTCCACAGGACCCACGGTAAGTCACATGACGCGTGGAGGTGCTCGTAAGGCATGACCTTGGTCAAAAACTTTCCAGAACCAAATTCTAAGTACCATTAAAGTCATATAAAGTTTGGATTCTTACACCATTCTCGGGGCATTCGATGTCCTTTTTTGCAAACAAATAGTGTCACTACATTAATTTCAACGTTCCGGATCTAACTGTGTAGTCAGATTTTCCAACGGACCTTCTACGAAAAAATGAGAACCTCACTTCCTTTTGGCTAAAATTAGCTAAAAGAATTGAGGGGGTCAAAATGCAATTGGATTACCCCGACAACTAGCAAAGGGTCATTTTAGAATATTTTTGATGTTTCGGAGCTGACCATGCCATCAATTTTCCATTCTGGGCGCGTTTAGCTAGATTTTAATAGAAACACACTTTCTAGCTTTCGATTGAACTCATTTTGCAACTTTTGGCTCAAAATCATACCTGGACCTTCCATCCTTGGACAAACCACCACCTAACACAAAATGGCCATTTTGGAACTAATTAAACTGTCAGAATCCTATTATGAGGCTGTTTACTAGGATTTTGACAGAAATCACATTTTTGCAGCTTTAGCTTCTCGCAAACTCACATAATTCTCAACCAAAACCACCGACAACCATACCAACAATCCCAATATGCCATAATAGGTTTGAGGTCACCATACAGGAGCACAAACCAATCGAGAAGTCCCAGAAATACAAAAACGACCAAGAGGTCATTACATAGTTCTTGCGCAAAATATAAAGGCCAACAAACTCAAATTTCATAAGATTAGCCATGTCAATAAAAAGGATATAAATAAATAAATAATACCGTAGCATTCAAAATTAACTTTCACACTTTTAAGATGGTATAGTCTCGTACTGATAACGTGTTTTGAAAAATATATAGTAAGACGAAAAAGAAAATAGAGAGAAAAGAAAGATTTTTATTCCTCTTAAAGAATATTTATATATGAATTATAATTAACAAAAAACCTTTTATTTATAGGAGAAAATAAACTTTCCTAAGTTAAGGTTCCTAATTTTTCTCCAAATAAATCTACATTCACTATAATACAAATACAAATAGGTTTATAACACATATTTATGTAAGTAGTCTAAAAAATTGGTTTTGAGTTACCACAAGGTAACAAGAAGGTGACGTGCAAAAAGCAACCAGCGTGGTTTGAGGGTACACAGCAATGATGGATATGCAATGTGTGGGTGTCAGTATATATATAAGCAAAGCCATCCAAGCCTCTAGCTTTGGTTTTCTCTTGAAAGACACCTCATCACCTTCCCTTCGGTTCCACCCTTTATTATATATAAAAAGTTTCTAAGAGAAACAATCCCATTTTTTATTTTAGCTAAAATAAAATTGAATTTCATCCCCCTATTTTTCCTGCTTGTATCGTTATCCTAAAAGTAAAAGTAGAATAACAGTAGCAGATTAACGGTTGATCAGTCTTTTGATCTGATACTCACTTGGTTACTCATCTTGTTTGATCAGAATTGTTGATTTCTTGAAAAAATTCACATGGGTTTTGAGGAATCTTTGAGGCTCTGTCATGTAATAATTTTTTGTTTGTTTTTTCGGTCTTTGATGTTTCTTGGATCTTAGATGATCAAAATGCACAGAGTTACCCATGTGTAGTTATTACAAGATTCTCACTTGTCTATGGATTTGGATGATGAATTGAACTTGTAGCTGGGATCATCTGATGATCTTTAGACCTTTAGTACAATAAAGATCCAAACTTTGATTGATCCACCAATTTTTTTTTTGTGGGGTGGAATAGGAATATTCTCTGTTGAAGGATTGGTATTTTGGTATCCTTCACGTCACAGTAATCTTTGCCTTTCTCTACCTGTAACCCTTGAGTTGGGTTTCTTCTAGTCTCTGTCTCTGTTGCTTGTTGCTGTAAAATTACTCTACTTCTTGACTTCTTAAGGTTTCTCTGTCTTGAGTTTGAACATTATTTGATAAAATCATAATTTCCTTTTTGTAAAATCTGTTAGAGTGATGATGATCTTCTATTGTTTGTAGGTCTGAGGCTTGAAATTTTGTGATCAGCTCCTAATTTAAGGTAAAACTTAAAGATACTTGAATTGGTACTGAAACTTTTTGCTAGATAACTGTTGGAATCTGCTCAGAGTGTAATTTGGTTTGCTATGTATGTGCATTGTGGGTTTTATAGTGATTTAGATTGCCTAATTTGGGCACTGCAGAATCTAGCAGTGCCCATGGACGCCTCGACGAGTGGAACCTCAAGTGTTCAATACCATAACATTGCTGAACAACCTATTGCTGCTACTATTGTAACCTCAACATTTCAAAGACAAGTGCGGCACTGCTTTGGGAATGCGACTCCTGGCGAATTCCCGTTGTCAGCCAACCCATCTATCGTTCTTCATGTGCTTACTGGATGTAATTTGGATCCACAGGACCTTGCAACTCTAGAGGCAAGTGTTTATCTACTTGATATTCAATATGTCATGTCATTAATTTGGCTTAGAATTGATATTGCTGCTGATTTTCTATATAATGTGTCTTGCAGGCTACTTGCTCTTTCTTTCGGCAGCCTGCAAACTTTGCACCTGATAATGAGCTCTCCTTAGCAGAGCTGGCAGCTCTTGATATGTGCCAAAAAAGAGCTATATTTAAGCCAATGACTCAGGATCAACGTCATGATCTGAAGCAAAAATGTGGGGGCTCCTGGAAGCTTGTTCTAAGATTCCTGCTAGCTGGGGAAGCATGTTCCAGGCGCGAAAAATCACATGCTGTAGCTGGCCCTGGTCATAGTGTTGCTGTGAGTTCAAAAGGAGTTGTGTACTCATTCGGGTCTAACAGCTCTGGGCAGCTTGGGAATGGAACCACAGAAGAGGAATGGCGGCCTCACCCAATCAGGTTCCTAATTAATTTCTATATATACCTCAAGTTCTATGGCAATGTGAATTAAGAAACGCAGGGAGTTTAATAGAGCTTTCTATTTTCCAGATCACTTCAAGGCATTCGTGTTATTCAGGCAGCTGTAGGGGCTGGCAGGACTATGTTGATCAGTGACACTGGGAAGGTGTATGCATTTGGCAAAGATTCATTTGGCGAAGCTGAGTATGGTGTCCAAGGAAATAAAATATTGACAACTCCTCGGCTGGTAGAATCTTTAAAAGACATTTTTGTTGTACAAGCTGCGATTGGTAATTTCTTCACTGCTGTATTATCAAGAGAAGGAAGGGTTTATACATTCTCTTGGGGAAATGAAAATAAACTTGGTCATCAAACTGAGCAAGCTGATCTGGAACCCCGTCCATTATTAGGCACATTAGAGAATATCCCGGTGGTGCAAATAGCAGCTGGATATTGCTACCTTCTTGCTCTGGCTTGTCAACCTAGTGGCATGTAAGTTCAGTCTTCACCTTTTGGAAAGTCTGTTTCATTGTCTTGGGAATAAGTACAGTTCTATACCCAATTACTGCTGATATATGCATGTTGATCAATCAATGTGCTAACCTAGCGAGTGACTATTTTGTACACTTCCAAAAATCTGAGTTTCTCTCTTTTAGCATCATAATATGAGTAGCATATCAATAAATGAGTCTCCTAAGAAGTATTTTTGACATCTTCTTTTGGCCAACATCAGGTCTGTGTATTCTGTTGGTTGTGGATTGGGTGGAAAGCTTGGTCATGGAACACGAACTGATGAAAAAGTCCCGCGGTTAATCGAACAATTTCAGACTTTGAATATTCAACCTGCAGTTGTTGCGGCTGGAGCTTGGCATGCTGCTGTTGTTGGGAAAGATGGAAGGGTCTGTACATGGGGTTGGGGCCGTTATGGGTGCTTGGGTCACGGTAATGAAGATTGTGAATCAGCTCCTAAGGTAGTGGAAGCACTACGCAACGTAAAGGCTGTTTATGTTGCTACAGGGGACTATACAACATTTGTGGTTTCTGATGATGGAAATGTTTATTCATTTGGTTGTGGTGAATCATCTAGTCTAGGACATAATGCTGCTGCCGCTGAAGTACAGGTTTGGCCTTCTCATAATGAGATTCTGCACATAGTTTTAGAAGTCTATTTTGAATACTTTATCCAGCTTTTGTCTTTAATCTGCTCTGGAAATTCTTTTTTCATTTTTCTCTTTTCAATCCTTTTTCGTGTGTTGAGGTGCACAGAATTTGGATCGACTAGTAGTATACAAGAACATCTGAAATCTTGTATAAACATATATTGGCCACGTGAACAATTGGATATCAAGTGAAAATGTTAAAAGTTGCACTATTTTTCCTTTAAAATAAGCTTTTCTGAATTTCAGGGTAACAGGCACTCAAATTTTCTATTCCCTGAAGTAGTAACATCACTGAAGCAGCTGAATGAAAGAGTGGTGCAGATAAGTCTCACTAATTCGATATACTGGAATGCCCACACATTTGCATTGACAGAATCTGGTAAGCTGTATGCATTTGGCGCGGGTGATAAGGGACAGCTAGGTGTGGAGCTGAGTGGCAACCAAATGGAAAGGGCAACCCCAGAGAAGGTTGACATTGATCTCAGTTAAAGATAGATTATTCCTGCTCTTTCACATATTTACGCATTGCTAGTTAACCTCATCGTGCTGTTTACATTTGCATCTGTAAATAGAAACAAATGATTGTGAAGAAGCATAGGTTTTTAGGATGTGCACAAGTTTAACCTCCTAAGAATTTGTTGGCAAGCAGTAAATAGTTGATACAATTCGTTAAGGTTGATTTCATTTTTAACTTTGAATTATATGTTGTGGTGCTAGAGTGACAAAACATACTTGTCATTGTGAACTCCAAGTTCACCTCCACTACACACTAGAATTATGCTATCAAGTGTAGGCATTGCCAATGAGGCCTATTGGTTTGCTAACAAGGGTATGCCCCCTTGGTACAGTAACTTGGACAATATTCGATAGGACCATAGAATAATTTATTGCATGCTTGCCACTTTAGACTAGGGGTTGATGTTGATTAAAAGTTTTTGTTGCTTTATTCATTTATTCTATGTTTATGGTTGCTTCTCTTATTAGTAAATAAATAAAATAATAAGAGCCATACCATTACACATATTACTATTTTGCTACATTTTATTTTTAAGGGGTCGTTTGGTACTATCTTGTTCCAATTCTTTAGATATTTTATGAGATTGTTTCAACTCACTTTTTATATGGAATAGTAATCACACCATTTTAGTACAAACAATAGGATAAAATAGCCTCAAGTTAGTACGTCTGGACTATTATCATTATTTAACGTATCAAATAATCTCTAAGGGTTGGTTTGGTTTGGAACAAGTTATTTTTGAATTGATTATTTCAGATAGGGGTGTACATGAACAAAGTCAGTTTGAATTTTTTAAATATATAAATCAAATCAAATTAATAAAACTTAAATTTTTTTTATTACTTGAATTTTTGGGTTTTTCAATAAAGCTTTCATAAAAATAAATAATTAACTTGTAATTCAGTTATTTCTTTAGTCCTATCAAAATACAAATATTTAGGGTGTTCCTTGAAAGAATAACTCAAAATATGATATGAGTGATGACATTAAAATATAACAAAAAATAATAATGAGACTTCATAAAACAAATATTGCAAATAAATAAGTTATAATAAATAAATCATAATTTAATGTACAAAATCATTCTAAAATAAAGTCATAATGAAAGTGATCAGAATTTAAAATATTAAATCATGATAAAATAAGTATAATACGTGATAGTATTTATTAATTACATGAGTAAACATTAAAGAAAAAGTAAAATTAACTGATGTATTTTAATTGTCTTAATAAATGTAAAACTAAAAAAATAAATATTCATTATTATTGTCGTTTTTGTTACTGAATATATTTAGAAAATATTTATCATTTATAGCTATATAATTTTATATATGTATAATCCACTTTTAATACATAATGCAGATTTTTTATCAAAACAAGCATATAAGACATTTATATGCATATGAATTATTTTTATAGAAAGTGTAATACACTTATATTACATGCATGATTCATTTTTAACATATTATGCAATTTTTTCAACCAAAATAAATATAATACAAATATATTATATATATAATTCACTTTTAGCATATACTAGTGTTACACCATATTTTTACCTTCCACAATATGAATTAATTATTGAGCTTTTAATTTTGACAATTTGAAATAATTAGCTTTTGAAAATACAAAAAAAATATTTTCTCAAATAAATTTTATTTTTAAGAGTTATTATTTTATAATTAATTCAATTATTTTAGGTCGTTAATTCTTGAAAGCTCCTTGATTAATTTATTCATTTCATCGCGTAGTCAACTTAGTCAATTGAATTTGATTTAATTACATTTGATTGGGCCAAGATTACAATTGAATTGACCAATTTCTAAATCAATTTTCCTTACCTATTAAATCCAGTTTCAGACCAAATGGTTAGCCCATTTTTAACCCAAAAAGTCCAAAACCCAACCCAAACACCCTTGACCCGGCCCCATTCCATTTATCAGCCAACACATATACATATATACATTTATATTTACACGTGAACCCCACGCGCCCAACTTCCCTTTTCCTCTTCTCTCTTTTCTTTCCCTCATACATATACTTTACGATCCTTTTCTTCCTCTTCTTCACGAACAAATCCAAGATTCTCACCCTACAACTCCGTACCTACATGTCCCCTCCCGTCGTACGATTTGGTTTGAGGAATAGTCTAGATGGTGTCGCCTCGAGCCGTCGATCTATGCTCATCCCAAATCGACGGCTCAAGCTCCTAACCCGTTAGAATTGGCTGAGGAATTGCCAAATTCGTTGGCATATTCTTTATCCATGGAATTCAAATTCGAATTTCAATCCCTCAAATTCCTATTTTGCCCTAATTCCCATCTGTTTTCCCATTTTCCCCTAATTTTGGAGCTATATAAACCCCCTTTCTCCTCCATTGAAAGGCAGCCACTCTTAATTGGAAAACCCTACGAAAATCTCAATCAATTTTCAAAGTCGTTCCTCACAAAAAGAACTCGAGAAGTTCTAGTTATTAGCCGTCACTCACCTGCACACACTTAAGCCTTTTTTTAAAGGTTGGGTTAACCTCGAAGGTCCTTGAGGCCCGGATTTCTGATTTTCGAAGTTAAGGAGTTTCCGGGGAGTTCCTGTTCTAGTAGTGTGGAAAGACTTCATTGTCAAGCTCAAGGTCTCAGTTCGCTGCACCTAAAAAGGTAATGACCTTATGTTTACTGCTTGTTCTGTTTGGCTACTGCTTCAAAGAACTATATTGTTACATCTTATAATCTCATTTGGTTAGATTTTTGGTTCACTGGTTTCTGTTCATTTTTAACCTTCTCCTTAATGTTTTGTTTTGCTGGTCTGGTTCATCAATAAGGCCTTTAGTCTCCTGGAGTAAATCACATACCGACGTCTCTATATTTTGATTGACATTACGTTTGTCGTATAGCTCAAATTGACTGTTGTGTGTGCTGTACCCATGTTGATAGTTGTGGCATCTCGGTATTGCTCGAAATTGATTAAATGATATTTAGGAAGTTTCACAGTTATCTTCTTTATTCTCCAATTTAAGTTTGTGTATTGAACTTTATTGTTCACATGAAGTTGGATATGTGAAGATGGGATAATTATTTTGCCCAAGTTGGGAAGTTTCAAGATACACTTGATTACTCTTTTTAGAAATGGAAAATTCTTGTGTTTTCACTGTTCGGTTAGATGCGATTTGACCAAAATCATGCTTGTTCTTCTATTTTTCAAGGTTGCTAAATATACATCTCTATATATTGCAACTTGGCATGTTTAGTGTTCGTAAATATCTTGAGGCACCTTATTACGGTTCTTTGTATCATTTATGCATTCAAATGTGGCTGGGCAAAACTTGGGCATTTGTATGCGTTAATTTGCAACATGAAAGTTTAGGCAATAAGTATTGACATGCATATTTGCAGTCATTCATATTGCGCTTCTTTGGCATTGGTTTTAGCTTAGTTTAATGTCGTTTTGGTTAAAATTCAAGTCTGGTTAATTAGCCTGATAGATCTTGCTCTTTATTTTATTATTCAAAATCTTAGTTTCTTTAGTTTCTATTTCACTATTGGTGGGATTACTTTGCCTTGGAATCAAGTTGTTACACTTCATGAGTTTTTGATAATTTGAATGCCTGAGTTGGTCTTGGTTTGGCTCTCATGTCTAGCTTTCTTGCTACCACCATATATCAAATTTTTAGTTGACTCTTCTAACTTCATTTTGCTTTCCTAGAATTATGCTATTCAACTCTCGTTTGTCTCTGATCCTTTCCCCAGTCTACTGCCATATTATAATGTCATGTTATATTTGATGCATTAGTGTTTCTTTTTTAGAACATTAATCCTTTCTTTCTTTACTTTTTGTTACATGTAATGCCATTCGAGTCCTTTTGGGATTCCACCCTCGCGTTTCCGGCAAAGCTTTGGGTCGCTGCAGGTGTCTGGGATCCGAATGCGCTTTAAGAAAGCTGTTGTACAAGTTTCAGAGCACAAAAGTCGATGTATACACTGATATACAACATTTATACAACGGTGTGATCCATCGGAAATAGGGCTTAAAAGCCCAAACCTGCAGCAGGCCTTTTTTGGGGCAAATGGGTCAAAGCCCAACTCTTAACTCCATCTTCTTATATTGTATTATTTGTTTATTTGTATTGAATTGAATATATACTAACATTTATTCATTTAGTTTAACTTAATTAAATTCGCCAAACGATGAGCTATTTTATGTTACTTAATCATTTTTCAAAAATTTTAATTTATTTCAAGACGGTTCAAGTTATTGATCTCCTTTTAAAAGAAATAAGTTATTTTAGTTTCTTCATAAATTATCTAATTTATTTAAATAAGCTTTTACTTGAATTACTTTATATTTTAAGTCTAAACCAACTTTTTAAATAGTTAGTTAAAATATCTTAATCGTTTGTCAACCGCAAGTTAGCGATAATTTTGATTGATTAATTTCCTCTTAAATGGAAATTGAACATTTACTCGTCTCTTAAAAAATTTTAAGACTTTTCTATTGTGTTTTAAAATTTAATTAGTTTTTCTTAATTTTTTTTAAAAATTAAGTGGTGACTTTGTTTAATTTTGAAAATTTGGTTTTGCTTAAACTAATTAAGTAATAAATTAAATTTTTAAAATTAAAGTCATTTTTTCCAAATAATAGAAATGGCGACTCTGCTGGAGATTTTCAATTAGGTTCTAACAATTAGATTAGGTTGTTTGACTAACTATTCGGTTTGTAATATTTAGTAATATTAATTTTCTTATTTGCTTTATCTATTTAATTTTGATATTAAACTGTCATTACATGCATAGCATCTTCGCCATTTGACAATTTTTTATTTTTCACTAAATGAAGGTTATGCGGGTCGCAGCCATTTAATCCAAATTTTCCATCGGGGTATTCTAACGAAATGAGTTGATCTTGCAGGGTCAATGATCGTTATCTTTCCCAACCCAAATTGTATACCTGGGTCACCTTTCCACAGTCAAATAAGTCCACTCTTAGTCCACTTAGAGTAGAGAGGAACCAAAACCTAGTAGGTGCATTTGCCTAGGTTGACCCAATACCTAAAGGGTATTGAGTCCATTAATGGACAACCTTGAGTCCGTAGTGGCCCCTGATCCAAATGGACGATCATGCTTATGTGTTATATTTGAAGGATGTACATGTCGTTTGGCGAACCCTTGTCCCTTAGGGTTGATATTTTATTTTAATAGTTTAGTTTTGTCAAAAGAAGGATCTTCACGAGACATTTCTTCATCCAAAGACATTCGGAGATGCCAAGAAGTTCAGAAGAAGAGACTTTCCACGACGACTTAGCTTAGACTGTACCCCTACATGGGACTAATTTTTGTACTCCCCTTTCCCTATGTTATGTATCCCTATTCAATTTATTCATAAGGCTTGTATAAATATTTTCGGGCAATGGGACGTTTCAAATTGCGTATACATCCTTCAAATTGTTAAGCCTACACTTAGCACAAGAGTCACATATCTATTTAGGAAGCGCAATATCTGTTTTCGTGCTATATTTTATAACTGTTTGTTTGATTATTTTGCTTTGTTTGAAGACTTCTAGTCCTTTTCTTTTCAAAAGTTTCTAGAATTCCCCTAAGCACAAAAATCAAGTCACTATCAAAAGTTCGTCCAACCATTCTTCGAGTCTTAAGTTTCTCAACAAAATTCGAACTCTAGTATCAAAATCCTAAAATTTTGCTCTTTCATTTGACAAGAGGTGAATTTTTCATTTCAATTTAAAAAAGATTCAAGCTAATCGAACTACATGAGACCTGATTTTTTCTTCATGAGATACGTAGGCAGCCAGCCTTCTATGGCTCGGTTTCTTATTTTTGAAGAACATATTTTTCTCTTCATCCTTACAAGAGAATCGCTAATTTCACTTGAGCGATGAAAATTATGGATCAATGCCTCCTCGATTCAAATAGAATTCTATCTATTTAGTCATTTTCTTATATCCATGGGCTAGTACATCTTCGAGCAAAGCAACTATTATGTGTTTACCCTTCTATGAAATATTTTACATTATTTATTATGAACAGGGACTAACACATTTATCTATTGAGTAATTTTTCTGTATCAGCTAATTAGAATTGATTTGTGTCGAGGGAGGCATAAAGCTGACCAAGCATTTATACTTCACGAAGTTTAGAGTCTCCAAAGATTTCTTTTTCAATTAGAGTTTTCAAAGGGTACAAAAAATGACTGAAAATAGTGAGAATATTGATTTGATCGGTGTTTCTAAGAAGTCCTCAAAATGAAATAGTTGCACAATCGATGCAACAAATAGCTGAGATTAGAACTGAGTTAAAACATAGTAGAGAGTTGGAGAATTTTGTTATCACTACCGGTACTCCATTTCTAAGAGAAAGAAGGCCTCCACTTTATTCTCATTCTCTGAACCCTCCAAAAAACGTCCCAAGTAATCCTCATATTACTCCAACCTAGAAATTACCTACCATTGACTTAACTATCCCTAACCCGCAACGTGTTAGCTTTTCATACCAAACACTACCTTCTCCTCAAAGTTTGAATCCCAATAGTTCTCAGACATCATCTATTGCATATCATACCCAATATCTATCTCTCATTCAACTGATACCTTTAAAAGACGTTTTTCGCGAATCATAGCTTCCTTATCCCACATATAACAAATCCAATCATTATGAAGAGAAATAAAATGAGCAGAGGACCAAAGAAGAAATGAGCATAAAAGATAAAATTGCGAAGGCCATGAAACAGTATCACTATGCACCAGATATTATAGGCTTGAACTATGAAGATTTGTGTATTCATCCTGATTTGGACCTTCCAGAAGGGTTCAAGATTCCGAAGTTTAACACTTTTGATAGAATTGGCAATCCTCTAACTAATTTGATAGTTTATTGTAATCAATTAGTGGGGTTTGAAAAAAATGAACTACTTTTGATGCATCTTTCTAGCTGAAATCTTAAGGGAGAAGCCTTGGAATGGTTTACCTCACAAGAGCTAAAGCAATGACTGAGTTGGACAGCACTCGCAAAGGATTTTGTTAAAAGATTTGGACATAACATAGAAGTCACCCCTAATCGCTACTATTTGGAGAAGATCAAGCAAAAATCTACAGAAAACTATCGAGAATACGCTCTTCATTGGAGACGAGAGACTGCAAGAGTTCAACCTCCAATATCTGAATGCGAAATTACCAAAATGTTTATTCATATCCAAAAGCCAAAATATTATGAGAGAATGTTGTGTATGATAGGATAAAAATTCATCGATGTCGTAATGGTAGGAGAAACTTTAAAGGATGACTTCAAGACCAAAAAAATCATATTACGAGTTAATGAAGGAAACATTAAGCCTGGTGATGCGAAAATATCGAAGAAAGAAGAAGAAAAATTGTCTGTTGTTAGAGCTATTTTATCAAAGAGATATCAAAAGTGTCATGTCAAGCAAGGAAAATTTTCTCGTCCGAGTTTGAAAAAGCCTCCCAAAGTATTTACGCCATTGAAGGAGTCTCAAACTTAGCTTTATGAAAGGTTGAAAGCAGTTGGTATACTCCATCCTATAAAAGGAAGACCAGCCAATCTTTTGGGAAAATTTTACTATGCAGACTATAAATGTGCTCATCATTCAAAAGATATTGGACATTATACAGAGAATTGTTCGACCCTTAAGCACAAGATTCAGAACATGTTAGCAACAAGTTAATCACAATTGATTAAGCTTTGCCAAATGACAATACGTTTGATGCTTGAAGTAAGCACAAGATGACTTGAGTAAGATCGCTTGAAGACGTTCGCCATCAGATGACAAAAACAAGTGTCCAAAATGTTGACAAGATTCTACATATGAAGTCATTACATATTTGATTTTATTTTTCCCAAATTAGCCTTATATCGTTTGTAATAAACTACATTTGACCTGAATTCTCAAGAATGAGATACGTAGGCAGCCAATGTCGGCTTCGATCATCCCCTTATCCCTTTTTATTATCCTTTTTGCTTTAAAACTATGTTTGACTTGATTCCTTCCTCAACGAGATACATAGGCGCCACAACGGTTCTGTCATATTCCTCTTAGATTTTTATTTCTCTTACTGAGATAAAATTTTTGAGAGGATCTCAAAAATGCATTAGAAGACAAGTTTTTCCAACAAGATTGGGGATCACAATATGCAACTAGGGCAGAATTTTTCAAACGATCTCAAAAAATTTCTCAAAAAGATATTTTTCTAATGAACCAAGTTTGGAATTATGTTGAAGTATGTAAACTGGAGGTAGAGTTTTAAGAAAATTTTAAAATTTTCACAAATATGTTATTTGCTACATTCAAGCAAACTGAGGCAGAATTTTTGAGGAGGGTTCTCAAAAATTCCACTAAAACTGCATTTCAAAGAGCAGATGAGTGCGCAAGTCAATTGCATGAGGGAGCACGAGGAAAAGGCCAACACAAATTAGTCTCTCAAACTATGAATTTTTCTTTGGATGCAGGAACAACGAGGTCACAAAGATGATAATGTCAAAATCTTTAAGCATAAGATGTCATTTTCACCTAGTGTGGCCTCGTCACAATCATCTCACTTTATCTTCAGTTTATTATATTACGTCAAAATAACTTCTACTTACTTTCACTATATTTTGCAGTAATTAGACACAAGCTCGATAGATTCTCTCAATGTTCAAAAGAACCAAGTCAATATTGTCAGATACAAAAAGCGTACAAGGACTACAGGATTGCCAAAGAGCAAACATCAATTGGTGACAAGTCATGATTGAAATCACTACTAAGCTTACTATGGCTTGATGATTTAACCTCACACTTTATATTTAAGTACATATTCTACTTCATTATGACTGCTAATGTTTGATTTCAAGTTTTACAAGTGGTTATGCTAGTAAACCATACTTTTCCCTAAAATCAATATCAAATTTGGAGATACTGTTATTTACAGAAGTGTTACAAGGATAAAACAACAAGTCTAACGAATCAATTGATGTTGAAAATTGCATGTCTTCATGACAATTAAAGTTATCAAATTCATTCAAGCATCTAACCACGGTTGAAAATATGATGCAATAAATTCAAAATCTATTGAGTTTATCAGAAGAAGATGAGAATGACTTTAATCTTCATATGAAATGATTTTGCCATTTCACCTCAATTATTCTGTCTCTTAGAAGAGAGAGAGTTGCAACCATGACAAATGGCCTTGCTTTAAACTAAGTTGGTTATTTATCTCATAAATTGAATCATTATCGAGCCGTCTACCTCGTTATAGTTGAACTATTATCGAGTTGTCCACTTCGTTATAGTTGGAGCATTATCGAGCCATCCACCTTGTTACAGTTATACCTACCTCATTACAGTTGGATCATTATAGAGTCGTCCACCTTATTATAGTTAGATCATTATCAAGTCATCCACCTCATTACAGTTGGATAATTATCGAGCCATTCACCTTATTACAGTTGGATCATTATCGAGCCATCTACCTCATTACAGTTGGGCCATTATCGAGCAATTTTGTGTTACTCCGATACCCAGGAAGCCATCACATTGCATATTCAAGTTGCTGAGAGGGTCATGTCATAATATCATGCCAAGAGAGCCATCAACATATTACATAATATCGATTTATCATCCATTATGTCACAATTGGAAAAAGTTGATGTCAAATGCTCAAAGGATGATTACGTATCAAAAAGATAAAAGTCACTATCTCCCAACTTGAGTTTTATTTTATATTAACAAGTTGTATCTTAGTCTTTGTCGAGAGCATTCGAGAGGATGAATTCTCAAGAAAACCACATGTGTGGATGTCATTAAGTAGGATGCAACACAACGTGAAACTTTTTCTTAGCAGTAAACAAGGACATAGTCTGAAGAGGAATGCCAAACTCTTCGGAAGTGAGCTAAGAAGCAACTCCCACCACAATCCAACCACACCCCTGTCAGAAGGCAAGTGGGTACTTCTTTGAGTTCGTTAGTTTTCAATTTTATATCGAGGAGATCTCAAGTCTTACCAAAAGCAATCTTTCCAATCAGAGTGACAATATACCAAAAGCTTTGAAAATTATGTTCATGTAAGTACTTACTTATGGGTGTAAAGAGCTCCACATTCATGATTAAGAGGTTGTAATTCTCTTTTTCATACTCAATTTACTTATCACTCCTCCCAACCGAAGGTTATCTCAACATAAGAGATTTTCTTTTCAACCGATAGAGTCGAACTACAAGCAGCCTGATTCCTAAGTATAAGGATATGTAGGCGGGCTCAATCTTGAAAACTTGGGTGCATTCTGACGTTTGCTCTTAAAATCTCATTTTCAAATATTTTAATTTCTCCATAATTCAATATTAAGATAGCTTTTGAAATGTTTTTTCAGAATCGTGTATGAAATCAAAGGTTTTGAACTACAAGTGGCCTAAATTCTCATGTAACCTGAGATACATAGAAAACCCAAAACCAGGGTTCAACCATAATTTCCCAGAATTCGTACCAAAAACCTTTCAGAAGATGGCGATGTGGTCGGCTAAAAATTGAATTGGTCAAATTTCTTTGTCCATAATCTCTTTTATCGATTATATTAAAAGAAAAGATAGTTGTTGACACCAAATTTTTATCCTCCATAATATAATTTAATTATTAAGCTTGTAATTTTGATAATTTGAAATAATTAGCTTTTGAAAAATATAAAAAATATTTTCTCAAATAAATTTTACTTTTTAAGAGTTATAATTTTGTAATAAATTTAATTATTTTAGGTCGTTAATTCTTGGAAGCTCCTCGATTAATTTGTTCAATTCGTCGTGTAATCAAAATAGTCAATTGAGTTCGATTTAATTACATTTGATTTGACCAAAATTGCAATCGAGTTGATCAATTTCTAAATCAATTTTCCCTACCCATTTAATCCATTTTCAGACCACATGGTCAGCCCATTTTTAACCCAAAACCCAACCCAAACACACCTGACTGACCCAATTCACTTTATCAGCCAACACATATACATATATACATGTATATTTACACGTGAAACCCCCAACTTCCCTTTTCCTCTTCTCTTTTTTCTTTCCCTCATGCATATACTTATGCTCCTTTTCTTCCTCTTCTTCACGAACAAATCCAAAACCAATCCAAGATTCTCACACTGCAACTCCGTAATTACATGTCCCTTCCCCCATATAATTTCGTTAGAGGAATAGTCCAGATGGTGTCGCGTCAAGCCGTCGATCTATGTTCGTCCCAAATCAATGACTCAAACTTCTAACCCGTTAGAATTGCCTAATTCGTTGGCATGTTCTATATCCATGGAAATCAAATTCGAATTTTGGAGCTATATAAACCCCCTTCTCCTCCATTGAAGGGAAATTGCTCTTAATTGGAAAACCCTACTAAAACCTCAATCAATTTTCTAAGCCTTTCCTCACAAAAAGAACTCGAAAAGTTCTAGTTATTAGTTGTCACTCGCCATAACACGCTTAAGTAGTTTTTTAAAGGTTGGGTTAACCTCGAAGGTCCTTGAGGCCGGAATTTCTGATTTTCGAAGTTAAGGAGCTTCAGGGGAGTTCCTGTTCTAGTGGTGTGGAAAGACTTCATTGTTAAGCTCAAGGTCTCAGTTCGCTGCACCTAAAAAAGGTAACGACCTTATGTTTGCTGCTTGTTCTGTTCAGCTACTGCTTCAAAGAACTATATTGTTACATCTTATAATATCATTGGGTTAGATCTCTGGTTCACTGGTTTCTGCTCATTTTTAATCTTCTCCTTAATGTTTTGTTTTGTTGGTATGGTTCATCAATAAGGCCTTTAGTCTCCTGGAATAAATCACATATCGACGTCTCTGTATTTTGATTGACATTACGTTTGTTGTATAGCTCAAGTTAATTGTTGTGTGTGTTGTACCCATGTTGATAGTTGTTGTAGCATCTTGGTATTACTCGAAATTGATTAAATGATATTAGGAAGATTCACAGATATCTTCTTTATTCTCCAATTTAGACAAATTTGTATATAGAACTTTATCGTTCACATGAAGTTGGATATGTGAAGATGTGATAATTATTTTGCCCAATCGGAAAGTTTCAAGATACACTTGATTACTCTTTCTAAAAATGGAAAATTCTTGTGTTTTCACTGTTCGGTTAGAATGCGATTTGGCCAAAATCATGCTTGTTCTTCTATTTCTCAAAGTTGCTGAGTACATCTCTATGTATTGCACCTTGGCATGTTTAGTGTTCATAAATATTTCGAGGCCCCTTTATTACGGTTTTTTGTTTTATTTATGCATTCAAATGCGACTGGGCAAAACTTGGGCATTTGTATGCTTTAATTTGCAACATGAAAGTTTAGGCAGTAAGTGTTGATCTGCATATTTGCAGTCATTCATATTGCACTTCTTTGGCATTATTTTAGCTTAGTTTAATGTCGTTTTGGTTAAAATTCAAGTCTGGTTATCAGCCTGATAGACCTTGCTCTTTATTTTATTATTAACAATCTTAGTTTTTATTTCACTATTGGTGTGATTACTTTACCTTGGAATCAAGTTATTACACATCATGAGTTTGAGAATTTGAATGCCTAAGTTGGTCTTGGTTTGGCTCTCATGTCTAGCTTTCTTGCTACCACTATATATCAAATTTTTAGTTGACTCTTCTAACTTTATTTTGCTTTTCTAGAATTATGCTGTTCAACTCTGGTTTATCTTGATATTACTCTGATCCTTTCCCCAATCTACTGTCATATTTTAATGTCATGCTATATTTGATGCATTAATGCTTCTTTTTTAGAACATTAATGCTTTCTTTCTTTACTTTTTGTTACATGTAATGTCATTCAAATCCTTTTGGGATTCCACCCTTGCACATTCGGCAAAGCTTTGGGTCACTGCAGGTTTCTGGGATCCAAATGCGCTTTAAGGAAGCCATTGCACAAGTTTGGAGCCCGAAAGTCGTTGTGTACACTGATATATAACATGTATACAGTGGTGCGATACAGCGGAAATAGGGCTTAAAAGACCAAACCTGCAGCAGGCCTTAACTCCATGTTCTACATTGTATTATTTTATGTGTATTGAATTGAATACTAACATTTATTCATTTAGTTTAACTTAATTAAATTTTTCAAACAATGAGCTATTTCATGTTACTTCTTTTGTTGACTTGTGTGTCTTACTTTATTTAATCATTTTTCAAAAATTCTAATTTATTTCAAGACAGTCCAAGTTATTGATCTCCTTTCAAAAAAATGAATTATTTTAGTTTCTTCATAAATTATCTAATTTATTTAAATAAATTTTTATTCAAATTACTTTATATTTTAGTTCTAAACCAATTTTTGAATAGTTAGTCAAAATGTCTTTATCGTTGGTCAACCACAAGTTAACGGCTATTTTTGAGTGAATAATTTTTTCTAAAAAATGAAAATTGAAGCCTTATTCGTCTCTTGGAAAATTTTAAGACTTTTCTATTGAGTTTTAAAATTTAATTAGTTTTCTTAATTTTTTTTAAAAATTAAGTAGCAACTCTGTTTAATTTTGAGAATTTGATTTTTACTTAAATTAATTAAGTAATAAATTAATTTTTTAAAACTAAAGTTATTTTTTTCAAATAATAACTAGTATACATACTTGTGCAATGCACAGATAATATTAAATTAATATTTTTAATTATTTCATATTGATATATATCTTTGAGCATGTTTAAATTACATATTTTTTATTAAAAAAATATTATTTTTAATAAGATATGAAAAAATATCTACCGTCTACCCTGACACTCCACCCCACTCAATTTATTTATGAACATTCTTCTCTCCGTACTCCTCCACCCTCACCATCTTTCCTCCACCAATGACTTTGATATTTTGACTTCTAGTCCAATTTATATAAAAAAAAATATTCTTATAAAATTATTTACACTATTACTGTTCATATCAGTTAAAATATTTAGATACCATTTTATAATATTTTTTCTTTTAGTGTATGATGAACTTAGTCAATATACGAATACTTCTTGAATGTTAATTTTAATGATAAATAAAATTATAAATTAATCCAATGAAAAAATAATTATGTGTCATGTACGACTAAGCTATGATATTATAAATTTATCTTTCAAATTATGATCGCCATTCCTTACTTGTAATTATTTTATTATTTAATAATTATATTTAAGAGGTTAGAAACTAATTTCCATATTATATAATATTTTATTTTATACTACTACTTCTTTGTATTAGTAACAACAACAACAACAACAACATACCCCAGTGCCTCAAAAGGCTCCCGCTCATTGCAGGGTGAGGGGGGGTCGGATGTACGCAGCCTAACCCCTATGTTTAAAAACATAAAGCGGCTGTATTAGTAAGTATAATGTAAATATAATCTTTTATTTTAAAATATTATAATTTACACTTTTAAAAATTTAAAAATTAAAAATACATTTACGGTGAATGTATGCAAATGTGAAAATGTAGAATGCATATAATAAATAATATCTTAATCGATAAAGTAGACAAAAAGTTATTTACATAAATAATTATCAAGAAAATATTTTAAATAGATCAATAAATAATAAATAAGAAAAAAATCTACGTGAATAAAAGTTATTGAGTAATCAAATGTTAATTTTCTTTGTCTTCATCCAAAATTTTTTAATCGAATTAAATAAATAGACCATCACAAAAAATATGAGTACTTATTTTAGTAAAATAATAATATAAAAATAATTACAGCGGCTAGTATTTAAAAAGATAAAGTGCTTGACTAAAATTTTCTTTTTTTGTTATTTTTTATTTACATAATCGAATGTATTTATTTTTATTAAAAAATAAATGAACAAAATTAGAATTAAACAAGTACTTACTTCACTTCAAATCAGTATATGATAGCAAAATATTAACTTCGAACATACTCATTACTCATCTGCATGTAAAAATGAAAGCGTTAAAACAAAAATAGTTTCTAAACAATGAAGAATAAACATAGATTTATCAATAGCTAATAATCAATATCAAAAGAAGAATAAAAGCGGGTATGTATAAGAGAGGTTAATAAGTTAGTATTACATCAATTTTGTAAAAGAAGATCTTTTTATTATTTTTTCTTTATTCTTGACTTCTTGATATAAAATTAATATTTATGTTAGCTAAATATTTAAAATCAATGAGATTTGTTATTATAATAACAACTGTTGTTATTGTTATTATTATTATTGATATTATTATTGTTGTTGTTCTATTTTCAATTCTTCTTTTGAACCTATTTTAATATATTTTGGATCAAAATCTAGGCCCAAAATACCCCTGACCCTGCCATTTCCCTTCATTTTCAGCAAACATGTTATACATATAATATATACACCCACGCGTGGGGGCCACGCTCCACCGTTTCCCTTTTCCCTCCAATTTTCCTTTCACGCGTATTATTCTCTTTCCCCGTTTTCCCCTTTCGTCTTCTTCTTCACCTCAAAACCGAACCAAGCTAAATGCCAAATCACCCTCAACGTTCCTCCAACAAACTCCGTACATACTCCCTCGTCCCAACGGCTGGTCGATCCCTTTGGGATTTTTTGGATTCGAAAATAGGATAGAATTTGGGAATTAAGTGGGAAATAGCCCTAATTTCTACCCTATTTTCGAACCCTAGAAATCTCTCTCTATGTATATGTTCTTTCCAAAATCGAGGGCCGTTTTTTTGATTTCTGAAAAAAACCCTAAAGATTTCAATCAATCTCGACAACCGTTGTTTATTTCCGAAAATTCTATTACAATAGATATATCCCCTCGAACTAAGTTTCGAAGGTCCCGAAATTTGAGGGTTCTTGGTCTAGAGTTGGTGAGGACGTATCTCGACTCATAGGAGTGGTGTAAGCACGTCATCAATCTTTCTCGTCGTCCCAGTTCCTGCTCTTCAAAAGGTAGTTGTCCAGACTCTATTCCTTCTCGTTTTGTTTGAATGTGGCTGTTAGATTATGGGAGATAGTATGACCTATTCTGGTCACGTTTGGGGGATACGAAATAGTCATACTATAATGTTTAATACTGATGTTGCTGCTGCTGCTGCTTGTGGTGATTCGTATGGCTGTGGAATTAGGATCGATACTGGTTTCGTGTGTCTCTGCTTAACGCCTTTGAGTGGTCTCCAGCTCTTTGCTTTTCTAGCCAAGCAAATGTTTTAAAATGATCATTCCATACCATTTTAATGTGTTATGTTAAACCTTTGATTTGTGTTGCGGCTGTCGATTGAAATGATTTCAAGTTTATGATGATGTGCCGGAGAATCTGTCTCCATCTTTGTCTTTATTTTAGATGTTGTTTCAAATTTTCTTTTTTTACATCTGTCAAGATTAGATGAACGTAACCGATGACTGCTTTAATTCTTGCTGGAACATGACTTGTTTATTAACGCCTGCGGTCTAACATGTTACAGTTTGCCTTTCTGGGTGTCATCTCCATGTATTTAAGCCACAGTCGTGAGTATAGTCTGGTAGAATGCTAATTAAGTAGTTTTGCTTTCATCTTGTTCGGTCTATCCTGAATCTGATGTTTTGGGGTCACAAATAGTATATATATATGTCTTGTTTTCACTAAAAGTTTACTGAAAAATGCATAAAGCATGAGTGTGTTTCTCGTTTGTATCTTTTGGGTCTAAGGTTAATCTACCGTTGAGTTGATAATGCTGTGTTGCTTTTAAATGGTTCAAGTTATGATCCTGTTTATTCTAGCATGTTGGGATGCCTCTACTCTCATATGTTAAGGTCATTTTAGTATGAAGATTCTCTTTATGCAGTAATATTTTTGTCAAAATTAATCTTTGGATATGTTTGGTTGCTTATACGTTCTTTATTCTTCCTTTGTATGCGATCTTGTGTCGAGCCCCCTCGGGACTCCATCTTTGCACCTACCGTCTCCCTTGAGTTATTAGCAGCGATATACAGGTCTTGGAAGCTGGAATACAGGTTTCGAGGGCATAAAATCAGCGTATATACCTTGATATACACTAATATACAGAAGATATATACTAAGTGTATATCACAAGAAATGTGGGCCACAATCCCATTAGCAGGAGCAGCAGCAGATGGGCAGGAGGGGGTTGGGCAGGCCCAATTCATTTTATAAATTGGGACAGATTTGAATTTACCAAGCCCAATTTCCATTCCCTCTATCTTCCCTTGTCTTATTATTTTATTTATAATACTTGTTATTTTGTTTACTAACTCTTATAATTATTTGTATTATTATTATTTGTTTAATCTAATTAATTTCCCCCAACTTGTCTCCATTTTTGTTGATTTTCATTTTTTGACTGTCTTAGTGTTAAAACACTTTGCGTACCATTTATTTTGGCAAAACTCTTGAAAATTGGTCCAATGAATTTAGTCAATTTGCCACATTTAGTCAACTTTTTTTCCACTTAGTCCACCCTTTAGAACTTAGTCATTTTGCAAATTTAGTCAATTTTTTAAATTTAGTCAAATTCTATCAAATTTAGTCAATTCTTTCAAATTTAGTTAAACTCTTTCAAATTTAGTCAATTCATTCAAATTCATCAATTTGTTTTCAAACTAGTCAATTTTAATTTTTTTTTAATGTCAAATACTTAAAAGTTAGTCAACTTCCTATCGTTGGACAACCTCGAGTTAGCCGTTATTTTGAGTGATTAATTTCTTATCAAAGTGGAAATTGAATCCTTATCCATTTCTCGAATGTTTTAAAATTTTTCTATTAGATTTTAAAATTTAATCTTGGTTTCCTAATTATCCTTAAAGATTGTTAATCTTCAGAAATTTGGTTTATACTTAAAGTAATCGAGTATTAAATCGGATTTTTGAAAGTCAAAAGTCACTTTTTTGAATTAACAATTATTATTATTATTATTATTGTTATCGTTATTGTTATTATTATTGTTATTGTTATTATTATTGTTGTTGTTGTTGTTGTTATTGTTATTATTATTATTATTGTTGTTGTTATTATTATTGTTATTATTGTTGTTATTATTGTTATTGTTGTTGTTATTATTATTGTTATTATTATTGTTATTATTATTACTATTGTTGTTCTTCTTCTTCTTATTGTTGTGGTTATTATTGTTGTTCTTCTTGTTGTTGTTAT
>JAOTQJ010000091.1:8083291-8107350 GCA_025642045.1 Solanum sejunctum | reverse complement strand
GGGGGGGGGGGGGGCAAAAAAGTTGAACTTCAGGTAATTGTTCTAGTAGCCTTATAGTTGACACAACTCTCTGCCTAAATAGAAGAGAATGTCAGTATATCAATTCATCTTCATCAAAGCCCAAGATCTCCACAAAATCTATTATCATTGTGTCTCTCTTTGCTTCTGGGCAGATTCCTCAAACGGCAGTCTCTCGTTGGAGACTCTATAAAGCATGCTAATCTCAAAATGTACAGTACTTGAAGAAAATTTACTACGTAACAATTACCACAAAACATTGGAAATCACCACCACAGAACACATCTAAAATTTGAACCTAGGATGTCAAGGAAATTGCTATATCATTGCACATCCTTCTAGCATAATTACTACATTGTTGCACATAAAGTATAAAATAAAGGTGCCACTAGGTTCAGACGAGAGCACATAGAAACTTCAGTTTTGAGCATTCAAGTTCTAGCAGAGATAAGTTGTAAAATTGTAGTAAATGGTCGTTCAAAGGGGAATACTGTGATGGAAGCTGATCATCAATCACCAAAGTTACTACTTGAACAGACAATATAGAAGCCAAAGCATAAGATTGTGAAAGGTTCACTCAATAAAACTTCTAGCATGCATAGCCAGAAGGAATCATTCATCCTCTCCAAGGGAAGAAAACTCACATTTCCATACTTAACATCAATACTCCGATGGAGAAATCACATCATCAATCTTTAGGATCATCTTGACAACCTGAGTTGCAAGCAAAATCTGTTGTTGCTTTCCAATCAGAGTCTCAAAGACATTTTGCTCACGCATGTCATTCGTGCCAACATCATTACAGTCTATTCCACAGCAGGGATTATTCTCCTGTATATAAGATTTGATGTTAATGTGATGACACAGTTGTTCCAGAAAACACTGAATACACAAGTGATACACGACAGTCGAAATGGGAAAAAATGGCTTCCGTATCTTTCCCTTTACCCAACAGTCAAAACAGCTGGAAATGTCACAGGACACTTTTTTGTTAACAAGTATCATAGAACGACTTTCGTATTGGGCTAATTTAATATAGCTCCAAAGTATTAATAAGTCAGGATTACCTTAATTTGCTGAGCCTTAACAGCAGATAGAGTTTCAATGGGCTGGAGACCACTGTTCTCAGCAAGTGCCATTGGGACAGAATCCAAAGCATCTGCAAATGCCCTGATCGCATACTGCAGGAATAGGAATTGAGGCTTCAGCTAAAGACACTTAAAAAAACAAAAGACATACAGAAAAAAATAGAAACACCTAAAAACTATACTTGTTCAACTCCTGGGTGCTTATCAGCAGCTGCTTCCACAGCAATTGAGCAAGAAATCTCTGCTGAACCACCACCATATACAATTGAATTGTTGCGAATAAGATTTCTCGCAACGCATAAAGCATCATGGATACTACGTTTTGTCTCCTCAATCATCATCTTGTTGCCTATACAGTGATCAAATATCAGTTCTCACCCATCCAAAAAAACACTGTTCTTGTCATGTGCAATGTCATTTCATATAGTGCTGGATAATTTTTAGCACAAAAAACTCAGATTTGCACAGGGAAGGGAATATGTTGCACCATGTGCTCCATGCAAAAGGAATGACACCTGCCTAGATGACAGAAAACTATGCTTACTTCTATGTTTAGCTTCCATCTATCAAGTTAGTTACAGTTAAAGGGGAGAGGTGGGATGATAAACCAATCAACCAAGCACCCTAGAGAAATTAACTGGAATGTTCTGATTTTGGTTGTGTCAATTAAAACCTGTAGCAAACCAAATTGAACTGATTCAGTACATATATCTTAATGCTCTTAGTTTAGTATAGACAATATACTCAAGTGAAAAACAGTTTGCTAGATAAAATCTTTTAAAATCCGTTTTTAGGTGACTTCAAACAACTTATGGAAGGATAAAACAACATACCCAGTGAAATCCCACAAGTAGGGTTTGGGATGGATAGAATGTACGCAAACCTTACCACTACCTTATAGAGGTAGAGAAACTGTTTCCTGGGAAGGATAACACCCCTATAATTATCTGCATCTTATGGAAGGATAATACCCCTATAATTACCTCCATCTTATAAAAACATAAAGGGGATATTTATGCTTCTATTGCTTATGGAAAATAGTAACTTCTGAAAAATGCTTTTCAGTAAGCATTTAAAATGCACTGTACTTTTTAATACAATGTTTTTATGGTTCAAGGATTGGTTGTTATGTACATTTTAAACTTCATCGTTGTTGAAACGTAATCGTAATTACTAAAGAATATCTTATTATAAGGAATAGTTTTCACTCACACACAATGTTAGAGGAAGAACAATATTTTCAAAAACAGTGAAGTGTCTCAAACACACCTAAACTAACCCTTTTTTGAGTTTCAAGAAGAAGAATAATGGTTGAGAAATAATGAAGGAAAGAGTTCAGAGTTTTAACAATCAGTTGAAAAATATTACATGTCAACAAAAAAAAAATTAGACGAAAATATAATGCCCAGACGTGCCTATGTTTCTCACACTCCCAATAGTTTAGGCATGAAACTCACACAAATGGATAGTTTGGTAATGTTTTTGACAATTAACCCCATAAAAGATTAATCAATCACATCAAACCAATATGCCAATAAAATAAGAAGCCATGGCTTTAGACATATTTGGTTCCGTTTGGTTACTCCAAGTAAAGTTAGGACCATCTGAACCACAGAGACACACCTAATTAAACTGACTGGCAGAGCTCTTTCAACTCGGTAAAAATTGGAGTTGTTACTAAGTTGTTCAGACTCTCCAAACAGGTTTCCACACCCTGAGCATCATACTCACTCACCTCCCCTTAAACGAGAATCTATCCCTCACTAGAATTAGTAACGTAAGATTTGGCCTCTCCTTTGCAGAGTAATTTCATTTCAAGGTATTATTAAATAGAAGTACAGACGGTAACTGTCCTGGTGTTTACATTCAAGAAAATTGCAGTTAAGGAAGCTTTACTGAAAAGGTTATGACATCATGCACCAATAGATTCAGGGAGCACATATTTGTAGAGTTCAATCATACATAATACTGTCACAATCATATAAAACATGTACAGACAGGGCAAAGGCAAAGTAATGGAACTCCCAAATTTAAGTCAATTTCTTGTGAATATTCATCAACAATTTAAAAAATAAACCAAGAACACCACATGCTATCTTCATTAGTAGCAGAATAAACTAACAAGGCTATTCAACAGACTATTAATCAACATTTAGAAACAGACAAAAAACAACACACAATTCCAATCAACAGCAGGATGAACTAATAAGGCATCTCAGTAGACAATCGACTTACCACCACGGATAAATATAGTTACTGCTCTTGAATTTGCACAATGCTCGATGTAGATCATTCTATCCTTTGTTGTACCAAAAGATTTCTCCCGAACAATACCAGCCTGAACTTATAAAAAATCACATTTATCAAAAAGAAACTAGAGAGAACTACAAATCCACAGGTGCATTTCACAATAGAAGGTTAATTAAATGGTGAAGCTCTCGTCGAGTACATGGCAAGATATGATGTCCAGCTCCTACATATGAATGAATTAGAATCACTTTCACAATACATTCATGCAATGTTTGGCATTAACACTATATAGATAAAGAGTGCATTCCATATTCATAATTTTAAGATAAGCCCATTATAGCTTTAATAAAACTAACCAATCATCTTTTAACAACTTTCACAAATAAGTCCACAATATTTTCATCGATACATAATGTCCGTCCACAAACAGAGCAGAAAGAAAGGGATGTACCCTGCCAAGCTTTTCAGGTGTCAACTCTTGAAACCTTGGTACTATTCTCCCACCTAATCAAATGCACAAATACCAAGAAGAAATAAAATTAAATTAGCAAATCCAACAGAAATGGTGAAAGCAGCAAGGTATCATAACCAATAAGTAGACACAAACCTGTGGCAATTGCTATCAGCTCCAATTCCACACCACCTACCCATCTAACAGCAGGCAAATTTCTATGCATTAATAAGTGATTAGCTTCATCATCAAAACCCCACTGGCAGATAACTAAGCTGGCACCAACATCCTGTTAGATATGGCACCCTTTTGAGACAAATGAAACTCCAAGAAGCCAAACCACCAGAATATAAGGAAAATAGGTCCAGATAAAAAATAAACTGCACATAGAAACACACATTGCAATACTACATCCTAAGAACACACATCAACGATCTCATAACAACTTGTTTGGATGGTTTTACATATCGTTTTACAATATATCGTACTATATGATTTGATGAATACAACATTTGGATAGATTGAATTGCTTCCATCATTACATATTATCATGCACCAGCAATTTAAAAAATAAACTTACAATATTATTAAAGAAAAGGTATGGTACATGCAGAGTGAAAAAAAATGTACAGCAGAGTATAAAATAAGACTAGTAGTAAATAATAAGATCAAGAAAGGTAACAACGTGATCATATGAAATTGTCATAACATATAATGGCACTTTTCATCGTTACAAAACTATGGATTCAACAATATGATACAATTAAAAAACTGAAACTGGTAAATTGTATGTATAAATAGACAGAACAAGACAAAGGTTGTCTTGAGACCACATTTCCACGATACAATAAAATTTAAGTAACAATCAGCCAAACAAGCTATAAATGAGGTTCCCTTGCTCATGATTCAGTGGTAACTGTGAGCATAACTACACATAGGTTGTATAAAACCATGTTACATGATACAATAAAATTTAAACAACAATTAAAACAAACATTGTACTTAAAGTAACAATATGATACAAGACAATAGGTAACCATCATCCAAACAAGATGTAAATGAAGTTTCCTTACATATGACTCGGTGGTAATTGTGAAAATAAGTATCGGCATCCCTACTGCCTCTATTTGTTTTAGTAGCAGACCACATTGTATAACCTCACAAGACAAGAGACAAATAGGAGGAGAACAAATATCTCCGGATTTCATTCTTAACTAAGTTCTGCATATGCAAAAATGGGCTGGGAATAACAATTGCCTTTAATAAATGGATGTGAGAGAGTGAAAGGGACTATTTTTGCAACAATATCACCTGAAATCAAGGAAAGATCTATTAGTTTAGCAGATCATAGACTTTTTACTACTCCAATAAGGGCCAAGAAACATGTCCCATCTTTAGTTGCTCCAACCCTCCCATTTTAATTCCCTTATTGAATGAGGGATTAGCTTCAACAAAGGTCTTAAGCTCTATCTCATGTACAGATTCAGCAATTTTACCTTGCACTTCTGAACCATGTCATCAAAGTACTTCTGTTCCTGTTGGCGTAAAGTTTGAAACTTCTCCACAGTATCAATGTCAACCTTATGCTTAGTCTTTGGCTTAGGAGGCTCAAAAGGACATGTCAAAATTGCAATTTTGGCATCCTCAATTTGCTTTGGCATCTGTGGATGACTCATATCTTTGTCAACTATAATACCATAAATTAGCTCTGTGTCCTCTAACTTCCCACCAACTTTTCCTTCAACTTTGATTAAGTCCAGGTTGACATCCTTCCTCTCTAAATCAGCAACTGCTAAAACAGCTTTAACAGCAATTTCAGCCATGCTACGCTTGCATCTATTCACACTGCGGTAAATTATTCATGTCAAATCAAGTACAAGTTTTTTTGCATGGTCTTAAACATTGTAATCAGAGTAAACAACAACAACAACAACATACCAATGAAATCCCACAAGTAGGGTGTGGTGAGGGTAAAATGTACGCAGACCTTACCACTATCTCATAGAGATAGAGAGGCTATTTCCGGAAGACCCTTAGCTCAAAAGTATAAGGCCCCACAAGCAGAAGATAATGACTAAAAAGAAAAGCTAGTATATAAATACAATAAAGGAAACAAATACAGGATATACAATAATCAACATAAGATATAAAGACACGCATACACGACTAAACCTACTAATCTACTATACCACAGGGCTAGACATCCTCCCATCCCTACCAACCTATAAACCTTCCACCCTAATGCACGACCTCCACACCTTTCTATCAGAGTCAGAAGCAGCTAAATACTATTGCATGATGCATGTATCATATTTTAACAAGGCATGTTCACGAAGAAATAAAGCAGAATTCAACAACATATCAATTTCTAACCAGTATCTGAATTTGACTTGTCCCTTACATCTTAGATGACAAAGTAGTCATGCAAGTTTGAACCAAAGGCTCAATATCATTCAGACTGAATTCGAACTTATGTGCTACACGCTCCAAATGCTCAACTGCAATCCTTGAAGCCATTTCATACCCTTCTGCAATCCGAATAGGATGAATACCACGTTCTAACAACTTCTCAGCTTGTTCTAGAAGTGCCCCAGCCATGACAACAACTCCAGTGGTTCCATCACCAATTTCATAATCTTGACTTCGTGACAACTCAACCATCAACTTTGCAATCTGATTGTCAACATCCATCTGCTCCAAAATGGTGGCACCATCATTTGCTGACAATTGAAATCTCCAATATTAGTAACATCAAAGCAAGATATGAGATTGTTTGCATAGGTTAGATCCAGAAAGGGAAAAGTTCATGGTAGTTTCAAGTATGTTCAAGTAACTTCTACTCTTCCCAAACATAAGTAGACTATAGAATAGAGGCACATCAGGCAGGAAGAAGGGAAAGCTGAACGCAACCAAAAACTTGCTTCAAGTGGTTTGCCTTATTCAAAAGGCGAGCCTCACAGGAAAATTATTATATATTGCCCCAAATTCACCTCAAAAATTCCTTTCCAGAACACTGATTAAAAGATCTTAATAAGCTGGGTCAACCGAGCAACAATTTGTAGCAAAGGAATATTATATGCCAGGCATCAATGATACAGAAAAGCTACATACCCCTCTTCCCTCCTCAAACATAGGAGATATTCTAAATATAAATGCTCCAAAAATAGTCTCCCAAGTTGTACCTTTACCTTTCAATCATATATTAATCAACCTTTCACAGTTGAACCTTGTATTGAAATGTACAAGAATAGACATAAAGAGTCATGATTTCCTTCCTTGATTGTTCAAAATTATTAGAAAAATCAGAATTACAAATAATTGATACAAACTAAAACATATCCTAAAAGCAACAATCCAAATTCCATCTATAAAATGGATCAACAGCAATCAAAAGCTTAAACATCTACACTGGTTATGCACTACCCCCTTAGAATTCCACCATAAACCAGGTATGACTGCAGGCGCTAATATGACCATACAACACATCAAACAGAGTAAGCAAAATGGACGCACGAGAACAACCTGTGGTGCATCCAACTATAGAAGCCTAACTAACTTGACTCTAGCGCCATGTGCTAGAGTTGTAAACTGGACATTCTACTAAGCCTAGTTACTGGACATAATAAGAAGGAACTTATAGCCTCATTAACTGCAACTACAGCAAAATTTCTTAGAATCGGTAATGCTCTACAATTAATAAAATACACAATACAGAACCAAAGCTCCTACACTTGCAGTTTTTCACATCGTCATTTAGAACACTAGGATTACCATAAGCAAAGCAGAATCCAATTATTTACAAATACGATATGCCAAATAATTTCTCATGAGGAAGTCTTATTCTGGTGTGTGTATTAGCAAAAAACATTTTCCCAAGAAAACATATACATTATCCAGCAGAATGGTTCCATTATTTCCCATACCTACATGCAGAATTCATTTCGCCATTGTAACTATCCCAACTATAACTGAGTATCCCTTGCTCCAACTAATTACTTGGACATCATTCTCAACCATTAATACTCGAGAGATTTTATCAAAATAATGCCTTATTCACTGGAATTATTATCAATCTTGGAAATATATTTTATCAGAAAACATTTTCAGCTTTCGGACGGAACATTCCTGGACAACACTTTGCATGAAAAATTTCCCTCCAACCAAACGCACAATATACTTTCTGGAGAAGCAAATCAAAACCAAACAATAACAACATATCCATTGGAATCTCACAAGTGGAGTCTGACGAGGGTAGAATGTAGAGAGGCCGTTTACTGGGGACCATCGTCGAATGGAAACCACAAAGCATATTTTTTAAAAACGTAGATCACCAAAACTAGTATTAAGCAGCAGAAAAGGTAGATCGAACTTCAGGGGAGAGTAAGAGAAGCGAAAAAGGAAGAAGAAAAACATACTGATGGTAACATCGCCGTCGGGGCTCTGTAGCATCTTATCCATGCCTTTAGGTCCAAGTGAGGTACGCAAAATACGTGCAACAGCTTTACCGGCGGAAATGTTGGCCTTCTGAGCATCGAGGCCTCTTAATCTGGTTTTCTGTTCTTGCTCCCTTAGTATTATGAAAGGCCTTCCGAATTCATCGAAAGCTAACGCCATTGTTCCCGGCGACCTGTTTTCGATCAGATCGGCAACTAAGAATCTCCGGCTACAGTGACAGAGAGAGTTGCGATATGAATCTAGAAGTTCTTAGAACCCTAGCGTGTTTTATGCGATAAACCCTTTATGTAAATGTAAATGCTTCCGCGTGAAAAAATGCAAAATATTGTTTGAATTTTTTATTATTGTTTAATAAAAAAATTTCTTACATCATTTTTTATTAAAGAATAATTGTCATTTAATTATTATTTTATTATATAAAATTTTGAAATTAATTCGTGTTATAAATTTTACTTATTTAGGTAAAAACTCTTAATATAGTTTTCTTGAATTTATATCAATTCAAAAAAGGACTCAACTATTACTCGTACAACACAACGAAAAAACTAATTTGAACACATAGAGGACTCAACTTACTTTTAATATTATTTTTTATATAATTATCTATTTATCTAGACTATGAAATTCATTAGAAATATTGATTAAATTTTTGTCTTTTATTAAAAGATGTCATAATAAACAAACCATTAAATTAATACATTCAATAAATTTTAATTAAATTAGAATAAATAAAATAAATAAATAATATTAATCAAAAAAAAATTTGAAAAATAGATTCCATTTTTTCCAAAGAAATAGATTCACATGGAAAGTTCCAATTCTATATAATTACAACATCAACAAATTATAAATCACTAACAATGGGTGGTAAAAGCACTTGTGCTGAAATGACCCCAAAAATTGTCTGAAAATGTGTTTCGGAAGTGTTTGAAATCATAATTTTCATATATCCCAAAATTCATGTGTGATATCAAAAATTCAAATTCATAATCTTGTTTATGGAGCAAAATTAAGTGGGGATGGGTCTAACCTCGATCTTGGAGCAACCGTATCAAAATTCGAAAAACACAAAGTTTGCAATTCCAGTGTCCAGGCGTGATGCTGGCGCGATGCGCCAATGTGTTAAACTGGTGCAGTTTCTGTGTTCCGGTCCAGGACTTTTGGGTCTTGGGCCTAAGTCCTCTCATGCGTGAAAATACATATACTTAGCCATATTTCACCTTCATATCATACAAGACATTCTCCAATACTCACTCAAACACTTAGACTCATATTTCTTCTCTCCAAATTTTCAAGTGCCAAAACTCAACCGGATCTTAAGGTTTCATTCAAGCTTCAAGTCTCCATCTCCAATCTTCTTCAAAGATTCTCCAAAGCTAAGGTATGTGGGTTTCTTTCATAGGTTCCTTTCACTCATGATGCCTAAGCTTTCTTTAACCTAAAATTGCATGATTTAAAGTTGATTTACTCATGGGTCTTACTTATTAAGAATTTCACTACCCACTATATTGGGGTTTCATGAAATTGTGATTGATTTAGCATGTTTTGAGTTATGAATCTAAGATTTATTATGAGATTTGATGAAAGATTTTGATGTATATTGCTTGAGGGTGTTACCAAGTATCTATTGATGGTTTTACACTGAATTTTCTAGCATGATTCCACTCTTGAATTGCATGACTTTACACTAGCACCACACCCGCCCAGTATTTGATAAAATGCCCGGATCATGATTCTTGAGTTGTTGAAGGCATAATACTTGGCATATGAGATATATGACTTTAAGATGATGAAAGTAATATAATATTATGATGATTTCTTGAAAAGTATCCTTAGGGTTGTATGTTGACCATACCTTGTCGAGGGATTGATACCTTGACCACAATGATGGAGGGTATGAAGTCCATTAACCTTGTTTAGGGGTTGATACCTTGACCACCATGATGGAGGGTGTTAAGTCCATTAACCTTTTTGAGGGGTTGATACCTTGACCACTATGATGAAGGGTGTGAAGTCCATTAACTTTGTTGAGGGGTTGATACCTTGACCACTGTGATAAAGGGTGTGAAGTCCATTAACCATGTTAAGGGGTTGATACCTTGACCACTATGATGGTGGGTATGAATTCCATTAACCACGTTGAGGGTTGATACCTTGACCACTATGATGGAAGGTGTGATGTACATCTATCGATTGAGGGGTATATACCTTGATCACCGTCCAAGGGGGTGCTAAGCCTTGCATTCTGAGCACTAGTATGCTTCTGAGCACTAGTATGCTTGGCCTATGATGATGGTCTCTTCTTATATGTGTAATATGTTCTATATAATCATGTTTTACTTCAAGCATCATTCATACTTGTCATATTGCTATATGTTTACTTATTGCCTATGATTATGTATTTTGATTATGTTGTCTATCTCTTGCTGCATTGCATCCTACATACTTAGTACATTCAAACTTACTAACGCATACTCTATGCCTATATAATGTTACTATGTAGGAATCGGAGCTCCATTCGGTTATCCTCCTCCTCCACGTGGCTAGTGGTATCTATTCAAGTTTGTTGGTGAGACCTCTATTCCGAGGGCCATGTCTTTGATCTTATACTATGTATTGAGACTCCCTTCCTTTGATGCATGCTTTGATTATAAGGGTGAGCGATTGCTTGTCTTAGCCCCGCCTAAGTATCTATATAGTAGAGGTATTTTGACATGATGTGTAATTATGCTATGAGCTTTGACTCTCTTATATCTTGATTTTTATATTATAAAAGTTCTCTGTTAGTCCCTTTGCCCTTATTTCTATTCTTCAATGTTATTTAATTGCTTCCACAACCAAGGATGTGTAATGATATGCTAAGAGGCTTGTTTGGGATTCCTTTGGATTCTCCATTCGTCGGTCACGACTAGGCCCTAGGTTCAGGAGCATTAGGTTGTTAGGTCCTCGGCGTCCAACACACCGCATTGATTAGAGTCTCGTTCATAGTTGTGTTGTGCACCATAACTATGAGCAAGAGGCTATGAGACATTTTAGGAATTGTTTTCCTTCTTCATGGTCAATGTCGTACTATAGAGTTGAGGTAAGGTTATTCCCCCTTAATGATTGTTCTTTGATATTCTAAATCATGCCTAACACAAGAGGAAGAAGAGCCCACACTCTCGAGGAATAACCGGCTCCTCCCACTCCTCAAGCTTCTCAAGATGGGGGATCAGTTCATGAAGAGTTTCAGAATGTTCTCACTTTGCTACCTCAAGTCGTGGCTAATCAAGTCAACCAAGGGCCCCAAGCCCCTCCTGCTCCTACTCCGGCATCTCGAGTGAGAGACTTCATGAGGATGAATCCACCAGAGTTCTATGGGTCAAAAGTAGATGATGACCCTCAATAATTCATTGATGAGGTTTGCAAAGTATTGACTATTATGAGTGTTAGATCAGAAAAGAAGGCGGAGTTGGCGGCTTACCAACTGAAGGAGGTGGCCCAAATATAGTATGCTCAATAGAAGGAGGAAAAGGGAAACAATAATGTGATTCTATTGGAGGAATTTAAGGTCATCTTTCTTAATCGGTTCTTCCCTCTTGAGCTTAGGGAGGCCAAGATGATGGAGTTCATAAATTTGAAACAAGGGTCAATAAGTGTCAGGGAGTATGCCCTCAAGTTCAACCAACTTTCTAAGTATTCTCTCCACTTGGTGATCGATCCGACGTTTAGGATGAATAAGTTTGTAATGGGTATATCCGACTTGATGAATGAGTAGTGCCGATCTGCTATTTTGATTAATGACATGGATTTGTCCTGCTTGATGACTTATGCCGAACAATTGAAGAAGGAGAAGATGAGAAAAAAGAGGGGTAAGGAGGCCAAGAAGGCCCTTCGTGAAAGAAAGTTCCAAAGTCCCAAAGGTCATGGTGGTGTGGTACCTTATGCTAGGTGCCTAAAATATGGCAAATGCCATGATGACCCGTGCTTGAAGAAAACTAATGCTTGTTATGGTTGTGGAGAGATGGGTCACAAGATAATAGATTGTCCTCTTAGGAGCAACAAAGGTAAAGATGGTGATGTTGATCAAGGGGGTGCTCCAAGACGTAATTAGTTCTATGCTCTTCAAAGGAGGCAAGGAGGGGACGAGGTGCCCGATGATGCCACCGGTATGTTAAAGACTTTTCTTAATATTGTGCATGTTTTGATGGTTCCAAGGTCACTACTTCCCTTCATTACTCCTTTTGATGCTAGTACGATTAGGTTATGTGAGTCTATTGTTGCTAGGAAGGTTTATAAGGGTTACTTCATATTCTTATTGCTTAGAGTCTTGTCTTGTGATCTTGGTTGAGTTAGATGTGGTGGATTTGGATGTCATACTTGGGGTAGATTAATACATGCATATTATGTCTCTTTTGATTGTAGAACCCATAAGGTTGTAATATGATAGTTATGGAAGGTTGATCTATTTGGTCAACTACCATAGGTTAGTCACTTCTCTAAGATTGATCTTTGACTCGGGTGTTATCACCAAGTGAGGATGAGGGTAGGTGATATCCCTAAGTGTCTCTTTGAACTAGGAGTGAGCATTTTGAGTATTGGTGGAGTTGTTTGGTTGACTTATACATCAGCTAGGTTTATGGATTTCGCGAACATGGTCTTAAAAACCATACCTTGACATATTTTGTGGTGGACTCTAGCGATGGAGTAGTGACTTATTTAGAGCTTATGAATCCTGTGGGGGTAGTATTGCAAGTCATGGTGGAATGAGAAGTTGTTTGCTAAATATGATAGTTGTGAGTTGAGATAACAAGAAGGTGGTTAGAACTCATTAAGGATTATGATATGAGTATGCATTATATTTCCCCGGTAAGACTAATATTGTGGTCGGTGCTCTAAGCGCCCTAGCATATGTTGACGATGGTGACAAAGAGGTAACTAAAAAGGTCCATCGGTTGGCTACATTGGGAGTTAGGATGGAGAAAGTTGAGTATGGTGGTGTAATGTTCTTGATGGCTCCAAATCTTCTTTGGTTGAAGAGGTCTAGATTAAGCAAGACCTTGGTTCTGTCTTATTAGAGTTGAAAGTTTTGGGTGGAAGGATGGTATAGTGGAGGTAGTCTCCTAAGGGGGAGATAGTGGTTTATGGTGCCCAGTGGACTATGTGTGGATAAGGTTGACAATTGAGTTTCCGAGTTGTGAATCCTTAAAGAGAGTAGAGAAAGATGGATAAGGTTGCATATGAATGGGAATTGCCTAGGATAGGGGTATGGTTTGTCTAGTTTTTCATACTTCTAGGTTGAGGGGCTGTGTTAGTGACTCTAGTGCTATGGAACTCTTTGAGGTTATGGGTATTGTGGAGGATAAGTTGGCTTAGGAGAGGTTCCGGTGGAGATATTGGATGGATGAGTAGAGAAGTTGATTGATAAGGATGTAGTATTCGTTAAGGCCGTGGATGAATCGAGTTAAATGTGTCTTTCGGGGAGACAAAACCGGCATGAGAAGTAATATCTATATCTCTTTCATTCTATTCAGACTTAGATAACACGTCAAGCTCTTTTTATTATTCCAAATCTTATGTTTCAACCCCTATGTCATTGCATGCATTCATGTTTATGTTGACAAGTTCATGATGATTTTGATACTATGTTGAGATTTTAAAAGTGGTGTTTAAGTGCATTGTTGCATCCTTATGTGGTCTCATATACGTTTTTTTGACATTCGGGGATGAATGTTCCCAAGGGCAGATATTAAAATGACCTCAAAAAGTACCCGAAAATATGCCTTGAAAGTGTTCAAAGTCATAAGTTTTATATATTTCAAAATCCGTGTGTGATATCAAAAATCTGACTTCATATTCTTGTTCAGGGGGCAAAATTGAGTAGGGAATGGGGATAACCCTGATTTTAGAGCAACGTATCAAAACTCAAAAAATGTAATGTTTGCAATTCCAGTGCCCAGGTGTGGTGTTAGTGCGACGCGCCAGTGTGTTAAATTGGTGCAGTTTTTGTATTCCGGTCCAGGACTTTTGGGTCTTGGGCCTAAATTCTCCCACGTGTGAAAATATCTATACTTAGCCATATTTCACCTTCATATCATACAAGACATTCCCAAATACTCACTCAAGCACTTAGACTCATATTTCTCTCCAAATTTCCAAGTCCCAAAGCTCATCCAAATTTTAAGGTTCTCATCAAGACCATGTAGGAACCGAAGCTCTATTTGATTGTCCTCCTCCTCCACGTGGATAGTGGTATCTATTTAAGTTAGTTAGTGAGTCCTCTATTCTGAGGATCGTGTCTTTGATCTTATACTATGTGTTGAGACTCCCTTTCTTTGATGTATGCTTTGATTATGAGGGTGAGCCCGGTTGCTTGTCTTGGTCCCTGCTAAGTATCTATGTAGTAGAGGTGTTGTTGAACATGATGTATAATTATGCTATGAGCCTTGACTCTCTTATCTCTTGATTTTTATATTATGAAAGTTCTCTCTTAGTCCCCCTTATTTCTATTCTTTCAACGTTATTTAATTACTTCCGCGATCAAAGATGTGTAATGATATGCTAAGAGGCTTGTTTAGGGTTCCTTCGGATTTTTCATTTGCCGATCACGACTAGGCCCTAGGTCCATGTCGTGAATGTGCCAATTAGTTGGCTCTATTTTTCATGAAGTTTATTAGTTTGATAAAAAGAAAATCTCCACAAATAAAGTGTCATCGTTTTTGAGGGGTAAGAAAAGATTTTTCATTTACCAAAAGTGATACATTGTAAGAGTGGCAGGTATGAACAATTAAGCTCCATACTTACACTAGCCAACAAATCTTTCAGAGCTACAGAGCTGAAATCATATTCAAGTTATTAAGCCTATTAGCAATTCTGCTATGTTTAATTCCTCTTCCATATATCTCTTAAATGATATTGGCATTCCCGTTGTTTATTACCTTTGTAGGAAGATTTTTCTATTCCGTTCCAACCAAATATGATAAAGCATGCTTGCCAGAGCCATCTTATATATATGTGCTGTAACACTATTTCTGTTACCCATTTAAAATATGAATATTTACATAGGAAAAAAATAGATATACACAAAAACTTTAATCATCATTAAAAAAAAATGGACAGAAATCTAAAATCTTTGAATGCAAATAAACATTCTCAGCTTTCATCGTCTTCCTTCCTCTTCTATTAATAAATATTATCGGAATTTCCTTCGTCATCTTTATTTTTGTCTATGTTTCTTTCTCTTGTGTTTTTGTTATTGTTGTTGTTGTGATACTAAGATATTTCTGTGTTGCTATTTTTGTTTGCTTATTTCTATACTTTTTAATCTCTTATCAATACTTGAAGCTTCACTATTCCCTTCAATTGCTATTATGATTAAGTTTTCCTACTCTGCCCTGCTACTGCTCATTTGAGGATGAATGATCCCAAGGGATAGATATCGCAACACCTAAAATTTTTTTAAGTTAAGATAGATCTATCCTTTATATGCATATATTTGTACTAGATGCTTTTTAATTGAGCAAATATATTAAGGTCAATTCTTTAGTGTGAGAATAGATTTGAAGATGAATTAAGGTCACAAGAACCTTTTAGTATAAAGTTGAGTGAAAAACTTCTTAACCGATTGAGTTTTGATATGAGATTTTATAAAAATTAGGTGATCCAATGACTTTAAATTGTATATATATGTTAGGATCAATTTATAAGTATTTAAAGTGTATTAGATGTGGTTTAGGATCATTTGAGATCTTTTCTATCGACTAAATTTTCGCATGAGTTCATAAAAAGACCAACTTCAAATGACTATATCTTTTGAAATATAAAATATTAGATGATCCATAACCTATCCAATTAAAGGTCTTTGAATCATCTTTCTAATGCCACCAAGATTACCTTATTCTGAGTTCGAAGTAAAAAATTATGCTTATTTTAGTAAAGTCCTATCAGGCAAAATATTTGTATGATACCCTTTTATAGGTCTTGAAACTTTTCATGGCCTGTAAAGCCATTCATGAAGGGTTTCTGCATATTTTTTTCAGCAACTTCCTGTATGGGTTTTGGAATAAATTTGGTCCTTTTCAAACTTTTTAACCTTATTCTAAGTCGTTTTTGGATGCTTTAAAGGAATATATCATTCCACTAATTATTTTTGTTCTTATAATCATCAATCTAAACAATTTAGTCTCAAAAACTCTCTCAAAACTAACTTAGATGTCACGCCCTGGGAGAGTACCCTAAACATGGTTGGTACTCAAAAACTATTACTAGTTCCTAAGCGAACCACTTGGCCTCATCACAGGCATTCAGTCATAAATTTATGTACATCAATAAGAGATTTATGAGAAATAATGAGGTAGATAGTCGTATTTAAATATAGTCAAAACAAATTAACAAGACTAGTGTGAAGAAACTAGTCAGACAAGATCTAAATCATCAATTCCAAATATAGTCTATGAAGATTTTATCTAACTGTTTATATGGTACCATGACAAGCCATAACTATCTCAATCAAAAGAAAATAAAATGCTAACTCAAGCTAAATTAAAGTGTAAATGAGTATCCTCCGGAAGCAGGGGAGGACTCACCAAATCAGTTGACTGCAACAGATCATTAATGGTGCACATGTTGATGATCTCTAATACTTGTATCTATATCATTAATGGTGCAGGTCCATATAGATGTCAATACATGGAATGTACGAGTATGTAAAATGGCTGAATGAAACAGATATAGGTAGATCAACCATCAACACAAAAATACTAAATCAAAATGTAAAATGTATATCTAAAGCAAGAATAAAGAGTAGACAATAACCAATCAGTACAAATTTAATCCAATTCAAATCTAATGCAATCAAATCAACATACTGTCAATATAAAACCTATCTAGGAGTTTCTCTTATCCGATAATAATCACTTATGAGCCAGTGATCATAGAACAATCCTGTTGATGTTGCCACAACCATTCAGTACTTACTAGGGTAAAGAATGAATCGATCCATAGTGGACCCAACGAACTGAGTTTGCTATTGTTTCACAAACAATCAAGAGGAACATCCAATTTAATAGTTTTAATCTTCTCTTATGTTAGGCGACGTAGTTATTAAGTTTGAGTTGAATTGACTCTTACTTAATTCGATGCTTGATGCTCCTCCTAATACTCAATGCGCATAAAACAAGCAATCCCAATCAATAAATCAATGAGTCTCTTTATGGGCTCTTTCAACTAATCAATTTTATCAAATTAATATTTCAACAGTTTGACAAATCAATTCCATCAACCTTTCAAGAGTGAATTGGACAATCACGTAGGAGGACTTTCAATTTAGACCAATCTATAGAGTTTAAATTTCGAAGATTCACAGGACCATCAAGTTCTATTAATCTATTATCATGCTCAATCACAATCACATTCACAATCATGCTTCAAGGTTCTAAACTCAATCCCTAGGTTTATTCATGTGCACCTTTATTAAGTAATATGTAGGATTTGTGAAATAACTCATATAAAAATATTTATTTGGTAAATCAAATTTATGATAATCATCAACATATGAAAATACATAGAATATACATAATTTACAAAAAAATATTCAAGGAAATATGCATGGAGACACAATACTTTCACAATATTTCTATCACTATCAAAGGGCATAAGGACGAACAATTTCATATTTTAGTTTAGCCTTACATACCAGGGATAATGTTTGACAATCGATTTACACAGGTTTCGGCTCCAATTGTTCGAATTCCTATTTTCTGTTCTCCTCTTCTTAGCCCTAGTCTATTGTTAGAATGCGTAAAAGATATAGGAATGGGTTTAAAAATCTATCTACACTTAAAATGACCTATATCAGTCGTGGGTTATGTTTAGGAGGGATGAAAAAAAGCCTTGAATGCCCCTCAAAAAAATTGAAATTTTTGTATTAAGGTGAGACAAATCCACATCGTGAATTTAGATACGCCTAGTACAATTTTCGTAATTTTTTTTGATTAATTTTTCAATTCCATAGAAAATAATTGAATCACCATTAAATACAAGTTGCGACAAGTCCACGATGTAGACTTGTCGCTCACTCTTTTGGAATTGCATTTTTTGTCAAAAGATTATCTTTTGATCTGATTGCTCTAAAAATCAACCAAGATCATTTCCCTGTACAATTTTTCATGCTGATCCAATTTCTTCCTCGGGTTTGCCATAAAAGTTTATGAAGGTGCGTTATGCAAGTGTTCTCTTATCTAGGGGTATTTTGATAATTTTACTAGGTGTAACATTAGGTCCCTCTTCTTCATCAAGAACCCTAAAGCTTTCAAAGTCAAAATTTCAAGAACCCAAGATTAGCCTATTATCCAAGGTTTTCCCAAATTCTTCCACTATATAAAAGAATTTCATTTCTCAATAACAAGCATCAAGATTCCAAGATCAAAAGTTTCCTTTGAAAAAACTAGTGTTCTTCAAATTTCAATTGAAGTTTCAATCTTTTAGGAATGTACGGCTACTCAAAGCACAATATTAAGTTCTTCCACACACTTAATGTCTACGTTTTGTTTTATTTGAGTATTGAGGTGAGTCAAAATCTGATTTTTGAATTTCGAATAAGTTAATTATTCTTCTATTGAGTTCTATAATAATTATATATTAAGATTATTATTATTTTTATCTCTCATATTGTTAAAATTATTATTCATGGTTACTTTCCCATAAACCTAATTGAGTTGATGATCATAACTTTTTCATACATTATTTGACATTAAGCAGATAGTTTTCATACATAAAAAATCAACTATTATTTTCAAATTATGATGATGTATGTTTTAAAGAGTTTTAACTGAAAGTTAAGAATTGAGTTTAATGATGTTTTGATGCAAGAGTTTTAACAGATGTGAATAATTTTCAAAGTACTAGTGTTGATGAAAGATGATGATGATGTTTTGATGAATATATTGATGTTTTAAATTAAAGTCCAATGAGATTAGATTAGATGAATACATGTTTTAGGAGTAGTTTGAGTATCAATTAGGATATACATAGAGGTAACTCCAACCCCATAAACTATATAGTCAGAGTATGATAGGATAGTGACTATTAATTTTGGTGACTCCTTAGCCTCACTGAGGGCTTTTATATGGATCCATGAGTTGAGTTTTGCATCCTTCTGACAAGGTATCATCGCTAGCTTTAAGTGGTGGTTTTCGGTTATAGGAACTCTCTAAGAGTAAATATTATTTTACTAAGTGCATACTTATATGTAATTGAAAGCATTGTTTATTTTCTAAACTTGCTTATCATATTGAGTTGAGTATTATTCTTATCATTGAGTATCCTTGAGTATTGTTTCTATTAAGCTATTTCACGTATCATACATTTCATGTACTAACGCCACTTGGTGGTGCATCATTTATGATGCAAATACATGTATTAAGATCTTCAGCAAATGCTCCATTGAAGATCTATTCATTCCCAAACAGTAGTGAGACCTTCGTGCTTTTGGTGGAATTATTTTTATTTTAGTTTATGTCATGATCTAGGCTAGGCCCTAGGTGTAACATGGTGAATGAGAATTCCAAGGGACCTCCATCCAAGTCTCTTAGCGTTCATTCAAGCATTCATAGGTAATGAACAAGTAATCATAAAAAGAAAATATAGGGATAGGGACTAAGGGATCATAACATGAGATAGTATTACATCAAGTCCAACAAATACCTCTATATGCTAGATTGGGGGAGGGAGGGAGGGGCTAAAGACAGTCTAAAGCTCACTCTCAAGAGAAATATAAAGCAATTATCTCAAGTCTAAAACATGAAGAAAGCTAAGAAAAAGGTAGATTCATCCCCAAAGCATGAATACTCACCAAAATATCTTCAAAGCAATCTAAGATTACCCGCGAGCATGGGGAGGAGGAAAGTCGCCTGTCCCTATATTGTAAGATAATATAGGCAGATAATAAAGTATAGAATATATATTAGTACTTGGAATGCACTAAGTATGCGGGTATGCAACAGATTAGTAACAAAATTTTTAAGTGTAAGTTATAATTAGCAAAAGTAATACATATCATAATGAGAAATAAGGTCACAAATAAAGATCAATGAGCAATGCCTTAAACCATGAGTGGAACATTATAAGTATCTTAGGAAAACATACATATGTGTGAAAAAGAACCAAAACTGACAATAAAACTATAATGAGCTACAACATAGAATCCAACATAACCCCCTAAATTGAAAGAGTGTAAGGAGACTAATTACCAAGTAGGCTCTGTAAACATTCATTCTTTCATAACATTAGGGCTTCATGTGGATCCTCTAGCCTAGCTTAAAGAGGCAACATGGCAACATAGTTATGAGACGAGGGGCTTCTACTAAGAACCCCTTAGGTTGAGTCCCCACCCCAAACTTCATTCAATTCTAAGTCCATTCTCATGAAATAGTAGTAATTACAATCATACATTTTCAATATTTATAACTTGAAATCATACTTTCATCATAGTAGGAGTAGCTCATTTAAATTCTGCATGATCTATTTAAATGAGAATTGTTCCTTCACGAGATAGATCCACTAGTGGGTGAGAATTGTTATTTCACAAGCATTCATTTAGTAATAAAAGGCTTTTATATTCAAATTCATAACTTTCATAATCCTTTAGTTGAAAGCTTTATCATTTAAGTGATGGTTCATTGAAACATAGAGTAAAACTAGTGGGCTTAATGTAATTGGACTTTAAAATATGTAGTGCAAGGAGATCATGTATAAACATTATGAAATTCATCAATTGAAATGGTAAATAAAATAACCCACCATGAACTTTCAAAATCCTAGGTAGCTTGGCATAAGAACACCTAATAAATTATCAATTTTTTATAATGAAATGTCAATTTGTAGTAAAATATATCATATGATTATAGATAAATCATAATACATGCATTTAAAGTAATATCATAAAAACCCATAAAATTTCGTACCTTGAAATTAAAGTAATAGATTGAAAATACTTGGACTTCTTGTGAAAGGTATCCATGGATGAAATCCACATACCTTGGATGACAATCTATGGAGAAAATTCGAGCTTTGAGAAGGAAGCTTGAAACCCTAGCTTGTTTTAAATGGAATCCATTGAGAGAAAATTATGAGTTTGAGACTTAAAATCTTAGGATAATGATTTGGAATAGGGGGAATGGAGCAGTATTAAACTGATATGGGTAGTTTTAGGAGTCAAAACGACATAATTTAGGACTTCTGATACGAGGAAAGATTAGAATTACCCTTCAAAAACTGTCAGGGAAAATCACAAGTCTCATCTACAGGTCGTAGACCCATCTATAGCTCATAGAAAAGGATTTCATCCTGGTTATATCTCATAAGTTCAAAAACCTAAAACTTGGACTCTCAATCTACGAATCCAATCTATGGCCCGTAGTTCCTTCTATGTGCTGCATACACCCTTTATCAATACATCCAACACTTAGTAAAATATCACATCCTCAAAATTCGAACCACGAATGCTCGTTATGACTTTTCAGCTAGATAATGATTATGTCACGACTCAAAAAATGGACGTAATGGCACTCATCCTATCCCACCAAGACAAGTCAGCCTAAACATGATTATGATGATAAAATACGATATTAACGTAAGGATAAAAGATCAATAACAATTAATAATGTGGATAACAAAGTCAACTTAAGTAAAATTCCTAAAATGTGGTAGTCATGTGCATGATAATATATTTGAAAGAAAATGCTGAAACGACTCCAAAAAGTGCTCGAAAGTATGCCTCAGAAGTGCCCGAAATTATAATTTTCATATATCTCAAAATTTGTGCATGATATCAAAAATCCGACTTCATATTCTGGTTTAGGGGATTAAATTGAGTGAAAAATGGGTCTCACCCCGATTTAAGAGCAACAGTTTCAAAATTTGGAAATTGCAAAATGCGATTTCCAGAGAGGTTTTCGCTCCCCTAGGGCGACACGCCAAGGGCGCGCCTCTGTATATTTTTTGTCCAGTTTTGGACCTCGGTCTAAGACTTTTAAATTTTGGGCCTAAATGTTCCCAAGCGTGAAAATACCTATACGTGGCCATTTTTCACCCTCATATCATTCAAAGCATTCCCCAATACTCATTCAAACACTTAGATAAATATTTTACTCCTAAACTCAAGTCTCAAGACTCATCCGGATTTAAAGGATCTCATTCAAGCTTCAAGTCTCCATCTCCCATCTTCATCAAGTTCATCTCCAAGGCTAAGGTATGTGAGTTTCTTTCATGGGTTCCTTCTACTCATGATACCAAGCTTCCTTTTACCCTGATTTGCATGATTCAGAGTTGATTTACAAATGGATCTTATTTATTATAGAAAATCACTGCACACTATGTTGGGGTCTATGAAATTGTAATTGTTTTATTATATTTTAGGCTATGAATCTAAGATCCAATATGAGATTTGATGAAGGATTTTGATGTAAATTGCTTGAAGGTGTTACCAAGTATCTATTAATAGTTTTACATTGAATTTTCTAGCATGATAACACTCTTGAGTTGCATGGTTTTACACTAGCACTACACACCCTCTAAGTGTTTGATAAAATATCCGATTATGAGGTCTTGAGGAATTAAAGGTCCAATGCATGTCTTATGACTTAAATAACTATGTGATGAGGAAATGATGATGAAATGAACATATGTATATGGTATTCTCTATATAGTGTTGGAATGTGACCATGCCTTTGTCACATCCCAACCTAGGGTCGTGACAGGGCCCGATAGGGGCACTTAGACACATACTAACCCGAATTTCCCAATTTATTCTACCTAGAAACCTGCTGGAATTTCGGCAGAGTTTCCTCTATTTTATTAACTAACCTTACCTGCAAATAAAATACAGCAGCATTCCAGACAACAATATAAATACATATTTCTTTATACATATACATAAATGCAGGCCGATAAGGTCTCCGCTGCGGTTCTGCCGCCTAATATTCGCATCACACATAAAGTAATGCGGTCTCGCCGCCTGATTGAGTGTCAAAATCATATAATAAACCATGTACTCAAGTATTTCTCATATACCCACTACCCACTAGTATCCACAGACTTCTAGACACATATGCTGAACAGTACGTGCATATACATAACAAAATTACAGAAGTGTGAACATGAGAAGCTACTAATAGCTAGCTCCTGAAACAAAGAGGGGCACTGCAGCTGAAACTGGAGATCCTAGAGAAGAGGGTCTCGCACCTGCTCGTCAGTACCTGCGGGCATGAACGCAGCCCCCCCTTCCCTAGAAGGAAGGGGTCAGTACGAAAGACGTACCAAATATGTAAAACAGGAAGTACACAATACAGATAGAACTCATAAGCCAAAGAAAATGGATAACCGTATATAAGTCAAACCTGTAGTAAGTATCGAATAAAAATATTTTTAAAAGATATGAAAGTCAAGCATGTCGGACGGGAATGATAGCTCCAAACATCGCGCCATCCACAGCATCACACCAGAAGTTAGCCCGAAATCTCCATCACACATCATGAACATAGTCGGGTGAGCCAGGGAAGACCGCTTCACTCACATGGGCCAGGGAAGACCACTGCACCCATATGTCATATATAACATAAGGCACCAGTCACATCATCACACCGTCTAAGCGGAACTCAGCCACTGGTCAAAATTGAGTCCGCCATAGCCAACTAACTTTGGAAAATATACATAGATATATAGTAGCACGATAGTAACCAGCTTGAGAACCGGTGAAGGATATTACTATTATGTACGACACGAGTAGAGTCGTGAGAAGTATATGCAAGTAATTTATCTTG
>JAOTQJ010000091.1:8073186-8083191 GCA_025642045.1 Solanum sejunctum | reverse complement strand
GAGAATTGAGGTGCTTGTAGGACTTAGGAAGCTAGCAGGTGAGTCACCTACTTGCTTAGCTTAAATTTGCTAGCTAAGCGGAGACGAGGCTCGACGTCGAATATGTCCAAGTCCGATTATGAATAAAGTCTGTGTTAAGGGTGTAACTTTAGCCCATCTTTTAGCATAATAAATGGACTATATTTTCAGCCCAAGAAGGATATTAAAAGGGCCCAAGTGAATCACAACCCACTTAACTATTTGGGCCCAAAACTAATTAAGAGGAATTTGGAAAATGTACAGCCAAGGCCTATCAACTTTGAGATCCATTTAGGCCTGTGTGTGAGGTCCAAGCTACTATATCACCAAACGTTTAATGTTTACTAACATATAATCAAAAGGGAAAGAGAATGTCGGCCAAAAGAGCCTTTAAAAACGGCTCAAAAGTAACCACTTAAGTCATTTTACTTGCAATAATTTTTCAGCTTTCCAAAAAAACTCTTGTCTTCTCTTTACTTCACTTTACAAAGCAACTAATACAAACCTCTAGAATTCTTAAGGGAAGGCTAAATCTTGAAGGTAAAGGTAAGTAATTATAGTTGTGTATTTAGTATAGTTTCTTCGTGAAAGACAAGGAGTATATGCTAGATATGTTTGTGCTGAAAATTTGAACAACATGTGTTCAGAAAGTTGTTGTATACTTACCTTTTCTTTTAGTGACTTCTCTATAGTTTGTGGTTTGTATTATAAAGAGAATTTGATATTCTTTACATGGTTTGAGTAATAGATATTACCTTAAGATTGCTGCCCTGATTTTTGTTTCATTTAACAAACGAGTTTTATTGTGCTATCTTAAGTGTAATGTTGATTGGAACATATGGGCTGATGGATGGAAGGCTATTGACTCATGTCCTTGATGACTACTTTAGTACTATTCAAAGACTATTATAGATCTATTTTTATGTATAAATGTGTTGAGTACAGTTTGGTTAAAGTTGGGATAGGTTTGGGATTGTCGATGTTAAAATGGGGCGAAGGGATATAACGTTATGCCGCCCAATTGTATGTTGTGTAGAATTGTTATGTGTTGTGCTTTGTGGGATGTTATAAGATATTTATGGCACTATAACTAGATTCACATGATATGTATATATGAGAATGTGTATTAGAATATACGATTAGGGGTAGAAAGGTTGAAAGATATGCTCGGGTTTATAAATACCCGTTTGCTGCCCGTGTTTTTTTTTTATGAGATTAGGCTGCCAAGATGTGTCTATTGGCTGCTAATGCTAGTTTTATCACCTACTATATTGTATATAAATATTTGGAGGAAGGGAAGGTTATCTCGAGGTAATAGCAAGATCGTACAGTGAGGTATGTAAGGCTACTTGATTTCGTATTACTTAGCATGAAACATAGATCCCTCCTTGGAACATAAAGTCACTTACCAACTCCGACACAACTATTAATCGCGTCTTCACTCTTTCACATATTCATATTCTCCCATACATAGTCACCTTTAAATCTACATACATACGTGGATACCAAGTCACATGGGTCCTTGCTTCTAAATAAAGTTCATGAGTTGTCTTATTTCATATGCATTTCATTATTAGTGTAACATACTCTTTTCATTGTTATATTAGCTTCTATGATTATCTACATGTCATATGTTACATATACAGCCTTACAGGTCCAAGATTGTAAACACCAAGGAACCATCTCAAAGGTAATTAAAAGGTAAAGTATATTGCTTATTGATGGATGGTAGCCTGAGGGGTGGAAGAATCACCTAGCCAGGGACGATCCTATCATGGGTGGTATCCCGAGGGGTTAACAAAGAGCTTAGCCAAGGCCGATCCCTATACAGTTTTACCAGTAATTAGCTAGTCATTTGTATTACATGTTGTACACAGATTATACAATAAAGGTAAGGTGATAAAAAGAACATAAAGTACATGATCCCATAGTATAACTAAAGGTGGTCTTTTACCCTACACCAGTGCATAGTTTCATTTGAGTTGTTACTTCATATATAGTATTTCCTGCCTTACATATTCAGTACATTATCTTATACTGATATCCCTTCTGGGGGACCTGTATTTCACGCTGCAGGTACAGGTGCTAATAGATCTCCCCAGCAGAAGTATAGGATATCCAGTTGTTGTTATCAAGCTCCAGGTTACTTCGGAGTTTGTACATCTAGAGTTTATATTTTTTGTATTGTATAGTTAGTCTAGGCGAGGCTTGTCCCGACTCTTATCAGATACTTTTCCTTATGTAGAGGCTTTGTAGACTATGTAAATTAAAGTGTGGTTATGTCTCGTACTTTAAACACCGTGGTCCCAATGGCCTAGCCATATGCATTCCCTTTTGGCTTGTTATCACTGTTTATTTTCTTAAAGGCATATCAAAGGTAGAAATCCCTTATAATATGTATAGAGAGCGCATAGATATAGGTTGGTTCTCCTGGGCTTTATTGGCAACGGGTGCCAGTCCGCCCTAATGGGGCTTTGGGCGTGACATAAAAATATGTGCGTGATATCAAAAGAACAACTTTATATTCATGATCAAGGGGCAAAATTGAGTAGGAAATAGGTATAACCTTGATTTCAAAGCAAACATATAAAAATTTGATTTTAACAAAATTTGATATTTTCAGAGACGATCCGCACCCGTGGTGAGACGCGGCCAGCGCGCGGACTAGTGTAAAAATTGTTGCAGTTTTCCTGTTTGGTCTAAGGCCTTTAGGTATTGGGCCTAAGACTTACTATGCATAAAGACACTTATGTTTAGTCCTTTTTCAACCTCATATCATTCAAGACATTCCCCAAAACCCTCTCTAACACTTGGCAAAATATTTTACTCATATTCAAGTGTCCAAAACTCATTCCGGATCGTAAGGAATTCACTCAAGCTTCAAGTTCTCATTCCAATCTTCATCATGGGAATCTCAAAAGTTGAGGTATGTGGGTTTCAACCATTGGATCCTTTAAATCATGGTGCACAACCTTCCTTTTTATACAAATTATATGTTTTCAAGTTGATTTACTTATGGGTATTTTTACTATGAATTTGATTATAAACAATGCTGGAGTTTTCACGAATATATGGACTGTTGAAGCATATTTTGAGCTATGAATCTAAGTTCTATGATGAGGTTTGATGAAGGGTTTTAATGTATCTTGCATGAGGGTGTTACCAAGTGTTGGTGGGTTGATTTACATTATGATTCCGCATATGATTTCACTCTTGAATTATATGATTTTGAGCTAGCATTACATACCTGCCAAGTGTTTGATAAAATTTTTGGTTAAGGGTTTTTGAGTTTATTGAAGGTCTATTGCATGGCTTATGAGTTAAGTGACTTTATGATGATGAAAGGAATGTATGTGTTAATTTCATGAAAAGTATCTATATTATCGCAAGTAACCACACCTTGTTGAGAGGATGTTATACCTCAATCATGTCGAGGGGTATATACCTAGACCACCTTATTGGAGGTGCTAGGCCAATATTACCATTTTGAGGGTATATACCTTGACCACTTTGTCGGGGGGTGCTGGGCCCGTACTACCAATTGAGGGGTAGATACTTCAATCACCTTCCAAGGACGTACTAGGCCTTGGATTCCAAGTATTAGATGTTTGATCTATAATGATAGCCTCTTCCTACACATGTACTATGTTTTATACCAGCACATTTTACTTTGAGCATTGATCATGCATACCATGTTATTAATATACCATTCCTTGCTTATGATTATGCATATTGACTATGTTTTCTTTATATTGTTGCATGTAATCCTACATACTGTAACACCCCACATTTTACAATACTATTACTATACAAATGAAACATGACATAGTTTGGTCAAATGAGCGCCAAGTTTTAAAAGTGCTTGAATCTCGTGTTAATGGCTATATGTATGTCTAACGCTTAAGAAGTGCATACATGTTTCGTGTCAAATTGAGGAGATCACAGCCCTAAATAAAGTAAAATAATTGAGGTGCTTGTAGGACTTAAGAAGCTAGCAGGTGAGTCACCTACTTGCTTAGCTTAAATTTGCTAATTAAACGAAGATGAGCCCGATGTCGAATTTGTCCAAGTCCGATTATGGATAAAGTCCCTGTTAAGGGTGTAACCTTAGCCCATGTTTTGGTATCATAAATGGATTATATGTTCATCCCAAGGAGGGTATTAAAAAGGACCCAAAGAAATCACAATTTCTTGGATAATTTAGGCCCAAACTAATTAAGAAGAACGCTGAAAAATGGGCAGCAAAGGCCCATCAATTTGGAGCCCCTTAAGGCCCAAGTGAAAAGAGCAAGAAGTTGCATCACCAACTTAATATATTAATCCTAAGAAACAAAAAGTAAAACAGCCAAGAAAGCTTTTAAAAAGGGGATAAATACAACACACTAAAGTCATTTCAACTTGGACAAAAAAATCTGCTTTCTTGGTTATTCTTTGCTCTATTTGAACGTGTGGAAAATAGGCCTTACAACCTTACAAGGATTCTTAAATAAGATCTAAACCTTGATATTAAAGTTAAGTAAATCTACTTATACACCTAGTATGGTTTGTTTATCAAAAATACAAAAATAAGCTAATTATACATTTGCTGGAAATTCTAGACAGCATGTATCCTAAGAATTGTTGTACATTATTCTTGTTAATTAAGAGGCTTTTCTCTTCTTGGTTGGATGTATTATGAAGTAATACTTATGTATTTAATAAAGGTTGGTTTTATAGTAGTATAACTAGGCTACTTCACCACTTTTACAGTCCAAAAAAGTGAGTCCTTATATGGTATCGCAATTGTGTTTTTAGTATGAACTTGTGGGCTATTGGATGGAAGGCTATTGACTCACATCCTTAATGACTAATTGGTTAATGTTCTTATATGGTTTCAAGGCTATTTTTATGAATATATGTGTTTATAACAGTTTAGTTAAAGTTGGAACGGGTTTGGATTATCGATGTCAAAAAAGGGCAAAGGGACGTAACTTTATGTTGTCCATTTGTAGGTTGTATAGAATTGTTATGTGTTCTGCTTTGTGGGCTGTTGTAAGATTGTTATGGCACTAAAATAGGCTGCACATGATGTGTACATGCAAATGTATATTATAAAATACGATTAGGGGCGGAAAAGTTGAAAGAATATACTCAGGTTTATAAACACCCGTTTGTTGCCCATGTGTTGTTTTTTTATGTGATTGAGCTGCCAAGATGTATCTATTAGCTGCTAATGCTAGTTCTATCACCTACTATATTATATATAAATATTTGGAAGAAGGGAAGGTTATCGAGGTAATAGCAAGGTTGTACAACGAAATTTGTAAGGCTACTTGATTTCATATTTTAGCATGAAACATAGATCCTTCCTTGGCACATAAAGGCACTCACCAACTCCGACACAACTATATAACGGCATCTACACTCTTTCACATGTTCATATGCTCCCATACATAGTCACCTTCAAATCTTCATACATACATGGATACCAAGTTACATGGGTTCTTTTTGCCAAATAAAGTTCACGAGTTATTTCATCTCATACACATTTCATTATTTATGTAACGTACTTTTTTCATTGTCATATTGTCTTGTATGATTATCTACATATCACATGTTACATCTAGAATCCTACAACTCCAATATTATGACCACTAAAAGAATTACCTCAAAGGTAATTGAAAGATAAAGTATATTGTTTATTGATGGGTGGTAGCCCAAGGGGTGGAAGAATCACCTAGCCAGGGACGATCCTATCACAGGTGGTAGCCCGAGGGGTTAAGGAAGAACCTAGCTAGGGACGATCCCAATACAGTTTTACCACTGATCAACTGGTCATTTGTATTACATGTTATGCACAGATTATACAGTAAAGGAAAAGTAATATAAAGAACATAAAGTACATGATCCAAAAGTATAACCAAAGGTGGTCTCTTATCCTATAGCAGTGCATAGTTTCATTTGAGTTGTTACTTCATATACAGTATTTTCTGCCTTACATATTTAATATACTATTTCATACTGACGTCCCTTACCGGAGACCTGCATTTCATGTTGCAGGTGCAAGTGCTAGTAGATCTCCCCAGTAAAAGTACAGGATATCCAGTTATTGATACCAAGCTCCAAGTTGCTTCAGGGCTTTGTTTATGTCTAGAGCTTATATATTTGTATTGTACAATTAGTCGAGATGGGGCCTGTCCCAACCCTTATCAGATACTTTTCATTATCTAGAGGCTTTGTAGACTATGTAAAGTAAAGTGTGGTCATGTTTCATGCTTTAGACAATGTAGCCCCAACGGCCTAGCCATATGCATTTTCTGTTGGCTTGTTATTACTGTTTACTTTCACAAAGGCATGTTGACTATAGAAACCCCTTATAATATATATAGAAAGCACATAGATATAGGTTGATTATCCTGGGCCTTATTGGCAATGGGTATCAGTTCACCCTAATGGGACTTGGGGCGTGACACATACTTAGCACATTCAAATGTACTAACGCATACTCTACGCCTATATAGCATTACCATGTAGGAACTGAAGCTCCACTTGATCATCCTCCTCCTTCACATGGCTAGTACTATCTCTTGAACCAAGCTTGGTGAGTCCTCAACTCCAAGGACAATAGCTATTGATCCTATGTTATGTAAATACTCTTTTCTTTATTAGAGGCTTACGACTATGAGGGTGAGCTTAGAAAGTTGTCTTCGCCCCTCCCAATCTATGTTAGAGGTGTTGTTGGACAAGTTATGTATTTATGATTTGAGCATTGACTCCTTTGATGATTTCTGCTATGAAAGACTTCCCTTAGTCCCTTTATCCTTATTTATATTCTATTGTTGTTGTTTAATTGCTTCTATAACCAAGGATGTGTAAATGATATGCTAGGAGACTTGTTTGGGTTCTCATTCGTCGTGTCACTTCTAGGCACTAGGCTTGGGTCGTGATACTACTAGTAGAGGTCATGAACTATGATGTATACCTCATCCTCTAATACAATGCAAATGTCTACATGAATGAATCATGAATCATGTTGTATGACTCACCCTCATGTACGACTTATGAATATGAATTACCTAATGTCTATGTGAAGGGGTCATGAACCATATTGTACACCTCACCCTAATGTACCACTAATACCATGTATTATCCACTACCTACTAGAAGGGGTCATGACCCATGCTATATTCCTCACCCTCTAGTATAAGGTATTTGGATGAGATATTCATGTCACTTTATTGTGTCAAACAAGATACGCAAGTATGATTATCGTCAAACATGTTTACACCCAAGTATTGATTATACATGTCATATTGAGCTCATGTCTATTTATCATGCTTATGCATATTGATTATTATGCTTATGATTCTTGTTGCATTGCACCCTGCATACTTAGTACATTCATATACTAGCACATACTCTATGCATACATGATATCATCATGTAGGGACCGGAGCTCTTATTGATCCTCCTCCTCCACCTGGCTAGTTGGATAGTTGAAGTTAGCTTTTGCTGAGTCCTCATATCCAGGGACAAGATCTATATTCCTTTATGTTTACATTAAGACTTTATCTATACTTTGGGATGTTTATCTATGAGGGTGAGTCCGGGAGAGGTCTTGGCCCCCTGTCTATCTATTAGTACATGTGTTGTTGGATGTGAACGAGCTTCTCCTTTTATGTGTATGTTATTGTGAAAGACTCATTTAGTCTCGCTTCCCTTATGATATATTATTACTACTTGTTATCTTAATTTGCTTCTGCAACATATGATGTGTGTGAGATATGCTAAGAGGCTTGTTTGGGATTCCTCCAGGTTTTCCATTCTCCGTCGTCACGTCTAGGCTCTAGGCTTGGGTCGTGACACTATACATTCAACAGTAGTGATTTCAGGGTAAACAATAATCCGTCAAAAATTAAAGCAGAAAACAAATTCGATTCAATGATTTTTCATTTTTCATTAAAATTTCATGGTTTACAAAGATGATGTCTTTTACATATTGTCCAAGATAACATGTAATGTAACTCCGAAAGGATTAAAGACAGGAAAATATGTAACCAAGGAAAAAGATGTGAACATGGATTGAAGCTCCACTCATGATTTTAAAAAAAGACAGAAGCAGCAACGGCGGTAGAAACAATAGTTGTAGCAACTATGATGATATCAGGAGTGCTAGTGGTAGCTCCATTGGGTGGTGATGGTGGTAGGTTTATGTTAGGAAAAGTTTGTTCTGAAATTGGGCCACCAACTGGTGCAGCAGCTACAGCTCCATTTTCATAGGTCCCATCAATGGTACCTATTAAAACAGAAATAGGATATAATTAAACTAATTAAATCTATAATCTTTAAAATAATTAATTATTACACAGGTCAATATAGTCGCATTTCTATAAGAGGCCTTAAGCTTATTTATTAATAAATTTTATATATATATATACATATATATGTGTGTGTGTGTGTGTGTGTGTGGCATAGTTAGAATGTTTAGATTATCATAATTCAGACATATGTTTAATAAAAGTTATATTTAAAAATTACATATAAAGTAATTATTAGTAGATAAAAGAATACCAATGATATTGTTGTCTTCAACTGCAATAGGAGCATTAGTTGCATCCTTTAAAGCAGCTGAAGGATCATCAATGGCGGAGGCCATGAAGATCATGGCGAAGAAAAAGAGAGCAAGAATCATACTTTTAGATGCCATATGTTTTTCGTTTTCCTCCTTTATTTTTATTTATTTTGAATGCAGCAATGGAATTTGGAGAAATGCTGCAGTGAGATATGAATAAAGAAACGTACGATTAATATAGGACAAATAGGACACAAAATAAAATTCCTTAATGGTTTAGCGGAGTCTCAGGGGGGCCATCAAAAGTTCTATTCTTTATATAACCTATATTCATTTCTTTTTTTCTCATCCATAAACTTAACTAATATCTGTTTATTCTTTTAGTTATACCTATGATCCTTATTTATGGATCGCATTAAAATATGAAACAAACAATGTATTTTTGCGGTCGGATTAGCTCAAACACATCAGTGATTCAAAGTAAAAATAGAATGAAAAAAATTAATATAATTTTATACGAAACTTATTCTTCTAATTCTTTGAGAAGCAAAGTTATTCATAACTTTTTAATTGATCCTTTCAATAAATCTTTTTCAATTGATAATATAGTCAATATATTTTTTAAAAAAAATTAAACAACACTCCCAATGTATCAAACTTCTTATGATAACTTATTATTACTTCAAAAAATAAAGAGATAAATATAAAAAAAAAAATATAAACTATCTCTTTTTTTTTAGTATCATACCTAAACTATTTGAAGTGTGAATTTAGGGATAACCCCCAAATTGGACCCTAAACTTGGCACCATTTTGTAAGTTGGAACTTAAACTTTCATAGTGCACAAATAGGACCCTCAACTTGGCAATTCCTGAACAAGTAGGCACAGGGGCTGACGTGGCACAGTGAATGCAGTACACTCGCGGGGGAGGGGGGAGGGCGTGAAAGCCTTATTTTTTACCATTCTAACCTAAAAAATAGATAATTTAACCCTTTTACCCTGCTACATTTCTATATATGTATACTATTTATTTTCAAATTAATATACACCTTCTTCTTCTTTATTTTATTAAAAATGCACAAGTATTTGGCTTTTTATTTTTTTAAAAATATTTTTGACCTGTTTTGATAAATAATAAATTTAAATATTTTTTGTCATTGTGAAAAAGAGCAAGGATGAGGATTTCTTGGTCCGCACATAATTCAGGTCGTTGATTTTTGGATGTGAAGATGGTCGAGTATCATATAAAATTTTTTTGCTTAAATTTTAATAATTAAGATTTAATTTTTATGGTTATTTTGTTGTTTGTAAACAGGTTGGATGAAAAATTTGTAGGTGGTGCAAAATGAATTATACTAAACATGCTAAAATTGCAATTTCGAGATTATAGAAAAGATTAAATAATGAATTCAAATATTTTTTTCTCTCCATTTTT
>JAOTQJ010000091.1:8031105-8073086 GCA_025642045.1 Solanum sejunctum | reverse complement strand
CTGTGGATACTTGTGGGTTACGGGTGTATGGGAGATGTTTGAATGCACGGCGTATTGTATGATTTTGTATACTGGATTAGGCGGCGGAATCGCATTATGTACTTATATGAGTAACATATTTATTAGGCGGCAGGACCGCAGTGGTGACCTTGTCGTCCCGCATTTATATTTATGTGCATATGTATTACTGTCTGGGAAGCTGTTGAATCTTATTTTTGTAGGTGAGGTTAGTCAGTAAAACAGAGGGAACTCTGCCGAAATTTTGGTAGAATTTCAGACTAGGTTATAAAGGAATTTGGTTTAGTACGTGTTTGCATGCCCCTATCGGGCACTGGTAACGACCCTAGGGTGGCGCGTGACACTGATGTTGACACTGGTATGTTGAAGTTTCCTTTGACTTTGATGTGTATTCTTTGATAGGCCCGGGTGCCACTATTTCTTTCACTATTCCTTTGTTTTCTAGTGGGCTTCATGTATGAGTGTATCGTTGCTAAAGGAGTCTATTGAAAATATTCCATCTTCTTATTACATAGAGTCTTTCCTTATGATTTCATTGAGCTTGACATGGCAGGTTTTAATAATATTCTTGGGGTGGATTTATTACATGCATATTATGTCTCCATTGATTATAGAACCCATAGAGTTAGATTCTAATTCCCTAACGAACCCGTCCTTGAGTGGGGGATTGTAAAGTGGTAGTGAATGTGTAGGTCCATTTCTTATCTTAGGGTCCAATTGATCTCTAAGGGTTACATTTATCACTTTTTAAAGGTAGGATGTTGAGCCTAAGGTTCTTCCTATTGAGTCAATTCTGGTGGTCAATGAGTTTTTGATGTCCTCTTCCAATATTTTGAATTTGGGGTAATGTCTTTTGGCTTGACTAGTGCACCGACTATGTTTATAGATCTCATGATTAGGGTCTTTAAACCCTACCTTGTTATGTGTATGGTAGTTTTGTGGATAGTATATTGATTTACTTCTGGAATGAAGAAGAGCTTGTGAGTCATTTGAGAGAGATGTTACAAATACTGAGGGATGAGTGGTTGTCTGCTAGATGTGATAAGTGTGAATTATGGGTAACAAGGTTAGAGAAGTGCTCCAGTTGTCTATGTTGGGAATAAGGTTATATGAAGTTGAGAATGGTAGTGTAGTGGTTTTGATGGTTCTGAATCTTCCTTGGTTGAAGAGGTCAAGTTAAGGCAAGATCTTGATTTCGCCTTGCTAAAGTTAGATGTTTTGGTGGAACATGGTGAAATGGAGGTCTTCTTAAAAGAGGGAGATGGTGTCCTTCGGTACTAAGTTAGTTAGGTATACTTATGTTGATGATTGGATTCCTTGAAAGTCCCACCCATGAAGGGTGTAATCCGATTTGGCAAGAGAGGGAATTGAGCCTAAGGTGTGTGGGTTCTTATAGAGTGTTGAGGAGAATTAGTAGAGTTGCTTATGAATTGGAATTATCCATAGACATGAATATAGTTCATTCAGTCTTCCATATGTCCATGTTGAGAAAGTGTGTAGGTAACCCTAGTGCTATTGTACCTTTGGATGGTGTGGGTGCGGTAGAAGATAATTTGACATATGAAGAGGTTCTTGCAGAAATCTTGGATAGACAAGTGAGTACGTTGGGAAACAAGGATGTAGCTTCTGTGAAGGTTCTTTAGAGAAATCAACAAGCCAAAAGCGTCACTTGGGGAGCCGGAGCGGACATAAAGAAATGATAGTTGAACCCCTTTCAATTTATTCAAGCTTAACATAGCAAATTAAGTCCTTTATGTGATTCCAAGTCTTAGGTTTCAGCCCTTATGTCATTTGCATGCATTCATGTTTATGTTGAAAAGTTTATGGTGGTTTTGACATTCATGTTGAAATTTTAAAGTGATATTTAAGTGCATTTGTCGCATTCATGTGTTGGGCGAAAATCATCTTGGTTATTTCTATTATATACATTTTTTTGACATTCGGGGATGAATGTTCCTAAGGAAGAGATATTGAAACACCTCAAAAAATGCTCAAAAATATGCCTCAAAATGCCCATAATCATAATTTCCATATTTCTCAAAATCCGTGCGTGATATCAAAAAATCTGACTTCATATTCTTGATCAAGGAGCAAAATTGAGTGGGTAATGGGTAAGCAACCATAGCAAAATTTAATTTTTCCAAGTTTGCTCAAAATAGTGAGGGTCTACGACCTTGATACGATGTGGCCAAGGCACGGACTAGTGTATTTGTTGCCAACCATTTTTTATTTTGGTCCAAGGCCTTGGGGTCTTGCGCCTAAGCCTTCCTATGTGTAAAAACACATATACTTAGTCATTTTTCCAACCCCATATATTCAAGACATTCCCCAAAACCCTCTCTAGCACTTAGCCAAATATTTCATCCAAATTCAAGTGTCCCGAACTCATTCCGGATCTCAAGAACTTCACTCAAGCTTCTTATTCAGATCTTCATGAATGAAATCCCTAAGTTTGAGCTATGTGGGTTTCAAGCATTGTCTCCTTTTACCCATGGTGCCCAACCTTCCCTTTTATATAAACTGCATGTTTTCAAATTGTATTACTTACGGGTACTATTTATTATGGATTATAACTATAAACTATGTTGAGGTTTTATGAAGTGTTGGTTAACTAGGCATATTTTGAACTATGAAACTATGATGAGTGATTTGATGAGGGATCTTCATTTATCTTGCATGAGGGTGTTACCAAGTGTTGGTGGATTGATTTGCATTGAGTTTTCTCACATGATTTCACTCTTGAATTGCATGATTTTGAACTAGCATTACACACTACCAAGTGTTTCATAAAATGTCTTGTTAAGGATTCTTGAACTATTAATGGTCTATTGAATGACTTATGAGTCAAGTGACTTTATGATGATGAAAGGAATGCATATATATGTTGAATTCATGAAAAGTGTCTATGGTGTTGCTAGTTGGTCTCACCTTGTTGAGGGGGTGTCATGCCTCAATCACCTTGTTGAGAGGGTGTCATGTCTCAATCATCTTGTTGAGGAGGTGTCATGCCTTAATCGCCTTGTCGAGAGGGTATCATGCCTCGATCACCTCGTTAAGGGGGTGCCAAGCCTCAATCACCTTGTTGAGAGGGTGCCAAGTCTCAATCACCTTGTTAGAGGGTGGTATGTCTGTACTACCATGTTGAGGGATATGTACCTCAATCTCCTTCCAAGGGGCGGTATGCCTTGGGGATTTAGTAATGGCATGTTGGACTATGTGGTATGGTCTCTTCCTATGCATGTAACTATATTTGTAAGTTATATGATTTACAAGCATGTTTTACTTCAAGCATTGATCATGCATACCATGTTGCTCATATACTATCCCTTGCTTATGATGATGCATCTTGTCTATATTGTATATGTCTTGTTGCATTGCATCCTACATACTTAGTATACTAAAATGTACTAATGCATACTCTATACCTACATGATATTACCATTTAGGAACCGGAGCACCTCACGAGCATCCTCCCCGTGGCTAGTTTGGCATCTTGAAGATAAGCTTTAGTGAGTCATCAATTTCGGGGACACTAACTATGTTAATCTTGCTTTTGTTATCTCTTTATGTTGAACAATTGGCACTATGAGGGTGAGCCCGTTAAGTGTCTTGGCACTCGCTCAAATCTATGTTTAGATGTATTATTAGAACTAATGATGTAATTATGCCTTAAGTTTTGACTCTTCTACATTTTATGCTATCAAATACTTCCCTTAGTCCCGTTTTCCCCTTTTCATTATCTTTTGTTGTTGTTTTCGTATACTTCCACAACCAAGGATATGCGTATGATATGCTAAGAGGCTTTTTTGGGGTCCCTTTGGGTTCCTATTCATCATGTCTCATCTATGCCTTATGCTTGGTTCGTGATAGTAAGAACCTGAAAACATCGACTTCTCGTCCTAATCAACTCATCAATATCTAAATTCAAGACTCATTTGGGTTAATAACCCCTCATCTTCCCCTTAGCTCTCAAGGTCCTCTCTCTAAATTTGAGAATCAATTTCCCCTACTAGGTTGTAAGCATATACCTCCACTCGGTCAAGGTGTCACTACCCACAAGAATGTCTTAAACTCTTCTGTTATGCTATAGTCATATACATATGACTAGCTACTCAAACTCTTTCCAGTGACATCACTCTTAGCTTCCTCTTGTCTATATGGAACTCTCTCTCATTGTTTGCTACTCTTAATGGCGTACATAACCACTTTTCACAACTCTTATAATTCAACCTCTTCTTTTGCCTGCTAACACTCAACTTCTATGCTCTCATAAACTCATTTGTATAAGACTTAAACTATAATGGAAAACTCCTGATCATCTATCCATAAACCCCAATCAACTTAGTTGCTCGGAATGACACAAAATGCTTACCTCAGCCTACTTCACATTGAACTCAAAAATATTGTATAGATTCTTATAGCAGTTATAACTTAGAGCTTCACATATCTTTACACAATCATGGATACATATCTCAAGTCTCTTCTTATCTATTGAGTTATCCTCGTTTCACTAGTCTTACCAAAGGGGCACTCGTACCCTACCCATAGCATCACTTATAATTTAGCATCTTCATATACTATGGCAAGCCTCTTAGACAAGATTTCTAACTAAGACTATCACTCTCATGATACTATCTCCTCTTTCATACTACTCCCCAAAATTCAAGCTTAGGGTTTAGTACTAGCATGTGCATCTATCACACGCCTTTTAACGCTAACTTAAAACCACTAAATAAATATATAGGGAACACAATCCCACTAAAATCTCATAACAAATACTCAATCTACGCATCCCTTCCTCATAATCGGTACACTCACCTATTCAACCATATTTGCTTATCAGACTAAGCTCACAACTCAATGAGTCTTATGAACTCTCATCTACAAATCATAAGCCTAATTTAGATCTATCACATTAAAAGCACTCCTTCCTCTTATTCGTGATCTACACTTCACCCTCAAATAGTATGAATACTACAACACAAACAACATACACTTCCTTCTAGTTTGGACGTGCTCTAACACCTTATGACAACTACTCTTCCCCTATACCGCATTATGAAAGTCATAGAGTACTTAAGACTCTTTCATCAATTTTATGGCAATCGATTCATCACCTTATTACTTACCTAATAGGTAAATAACTCTAACTACAAAACCTCAATCAATCACCATTCTCATTACCCAGTCTCCTCTTCTCCCTCATCATCTTTCTAGCTTAAGGGTGATAACTCTACTTATAGTTTTACAAGACCTCAAATCTCACTCTTAGTTGGTAATATTAAACTTCTTGGAAACATAAACTTTTCTCTCATGGATTGCCTCAAAAGCAAGTAAAGACTCAACTTGTACTTATCACAACATCCCAGAGGATTTCTCTGAGTTGGGCGACTACTGTGGCACACAACTAGCCTATGGCCTCGCTCGTGCTAGGAGTAGCATCTCTCTGATTTCTTCTAACTGTGGTGTAGACCTTGCGGGTTAAGCTTATAGACTCGCATTGGACAATCCCTCCAAAAGATCCTTGGACACATTTGAAACAACCGTCAGTGCCAAATCGACACTATCCCAAATGAAGTTTGTCACACCCTCTACGTGGTGGCTTTCCTTTATGTCCTAGAGTCACTATCCCTCAGGGTGGAAGTTTACGACCTTGAAAGACTGGTCTCTCCTCGGCCTCAGATTATATCTATTTCTTAATGTGGGTGTACTCACTGGTGGCGGCATATAACTCCAGAGTCTTTGCAGAAAGGGGAACTTATTTCCCTCCTCACCCTAAGCTTCTTCCATCTCACTCTCCTTGTTCTCTTCTACCCATCGATCATGCGCAGCAAGCTAAGTAGTAGGATCAATCTTCTCGGTGCATATGATATTCCTCGAGTCTACAGTGCACTTAGAAGGCACAGACCATGTAAAGATGACTTAGAAAAGAAATTTCTATAGAGTTTGACTTTATCGCACGATTTAGAATCTAAAAGAAGGGGAAAATTCCTAAATGTCCTATAGCCTCCAAATTATGGATGTGAAGCTCTTCACACCAATAATAAGGACTCTACTAGACACGACTTCATAGATCTCCTAGTACTCTTGAACTCGTGCTCTGATATCAAGTTTGTCACGCCCCGGGAGGGTATCCTAGATGTAATTGGCACCTAGAGACTATTGCTAGTCCCCAAGCAAACGACTTGGCCTCATCACATTCATTCAAACAGTACACTCTACATAATCAGCGAAAGATAAAAGTAAGTAAATGAGCACATCTCATCTAGTCTCAAAATAGTATTATAAATAAAAGGCTAGTAAAAAAGAACTAGCTCACAGTCTTATCAATCAACAATCTGACTCTAGTCTATGATGCCTCAATCACTAATAGGTGGTGTCAATGACAGACTCTTGGCTACATCAATCAATATAAATGCTAAGAAACTCTAACTATAAAGCAAGATGAAAGTATTATATGAATCCTCCAAAGAAAGAGAGGCTCACCAATCCGCTAGATGTCCAAAGATCCTCAATGAAATGCCTGTTGATGATCTCTATCCCGTGTATCTACAACATAAAATGATGCAGCTCCAGAGTGGCATCAGTACGTGGATGTACGGTATGTAAAATAGCTAAATAAAATTGAAACAGGTAGAATAATATGGCAATAACATCAACTCAACTCAAAAGAATCAACTGATATCAACTCAGTAAAACATGCAAGTTTAAAGTAAACCATGCTCTTTATAATATGCATTTGAAAAGAAAAGAATAACTCCGTTAGAAATCTCATGCTCAATCAATGTTGCTTTGGAGTTTCTCTTAACCGACATCTATCTTGTCCCACCACCTTTAAGTTAGGTGGTGGACAACGAATCAGCATTGTTGACACGTCTATCCTAAACTTTTCACAGTAAAGGACGTAGTATCTCTGTCTCTCTCTCTCAGATCTAAAGAGAATGTCCAACCTTTGGGAAAGAGTAGTCAAAACATACTATATGACTATCCTACACTAGCAAATGCAGTTTTGGGGTGACACTCCTCACCCACTCGGTGCTCAATAATACTCCGAAGATTAAAACATGCACAACTTATCAATCAAATCAATCCTCTTTAATACTCATTTGAACTATCACTATCATCCATCAATGAATATATTATGAGAAAATATATTTACGTTATCATTAATATGTACTCAAAGCTTCATTTAAACTCAATGTTTAATTCAATCAAAACTCATTAAAATGTCAAGTGTTTCTTAGTAAAACTCATTCTTCAAAAATCTTTACATATCATCAAAGCTCTTTCTCAAATTATTATTCATTCTCAAAAGTTATATTCATGAAAACACAATAAAATATGCTAAAAGAAATCATCAGTGTTTAACATGCTCAGTATAGCCATCAAATCTCAGTTTTCAAAATAATGCATAACAGCAATTATAGTCCTCAATAGGGTTCATGTGAACAAAGGCATGAACATGCATTCAAAATCATCAAGATATTATTGTATACAGGAAACTCATTAATATAATAAAAACTTAATTCAAGAATTTAATCAGGATAATACTTCAAGAATCATGTGTGGGAATTCATGGGTTCTCAACTCATCTATGACCATCTATGGAGCAGATTGGAGAGAACAATCCCATGCTTTATGTTCAGCCTTACATACTTAGGATGAAGAACTGCTAATACTCTTCTAGAATTTGACCTCGAAGCTTGATATCTCCAACTTTCTCTTCTTTCTCCCTCGATAAACCCTCGCTTAGGAACTAGGAAAAGAATGGGTTTTAAAACCCTTAATCGATATAAACGACTCTAATACTCGTTATTAAACTTAGAATAGGTTAGGAATACCCAAAATACCCTTCCCAAAATAAAAAAATAAAATTTTATCCCGTAACACCATGTCCGCGTCATGTGTTATTTTTGCGAAATTTTATCCTTTCCAGTTTACATCGAAAAATGAAAAGAAAAAAAATAAGTGTAAGTCCGCGCCCTAGGCACGGAGCGCACTCTCACTATTTTGAAATTAATTAGCAAAAATTATTTTTTGACTTAGTTGCTCTAAAATCGGGTCAAGATCATTTTTCCACTCAATTTTTTGCAATGATCACAAATTCATTCTCGAATTTCCCATCGGAGCTTGGGAAGATGTGTTGCGCGCACGATTTCTTTCTAGGGGCATTTTGATAATTTCGCAGAGTGTTACATAAGTACAACAACAACATACCCAGTGGAATCCCATAAGTGGGGTCTGGAAAGGGATATACATAGACCTTATCACTACCTCATGAAGGTAGAGAGGTTGTTTCTGGACCCTCGTCTCAAAAACTCATAACCAAAATAAACTAGATACGGAAAAAAGGAAAAGGACAAGAAAAATATGAAGGAAAGGCTAATGAATAAAGCAATGATAGAAAGTAAATACCATAAAATTAACAACTACAGGAGGGATAGTGACACCATAGGATATAAAGACCTGACTAATCCTACTAATTTATCCATACTAGCCTATTAGCCTTAATTTTCTCTTTTTTTGAAAAAAAAAAAAGAAAGAAAGAAAATTTTCCTTCAATTTTTAATTACCAACTATTAGAATACCCCTTTTCTTCCAATTTAACCTTTCCTCCATTAATGGTGACCTCAAAGTAAGATCTATTTTTTCATTCTTTTTTTTTTAATTGCTTGATTCTCTTTCTTTTCCTATTTTGTTTATGATTATTTTTTACCAAGGTGGACTTCCGGCAACGTTAAAAATTTCATGATCGGGTGAAAATCTTGTAAGCAGATTTTGGAATTGTAAAAATATGGTAGCAAATAAAGCTCGACAAAATTTCAAATCAAAATTTAATAAGTTATAGAAACGTAGAGTTAAGGAGTGTTTTTAAGCATATCAATAGTTTAGGGGCGAAACTAATAATTCGTATCAAATTCCAGGGTGTGATTTAATCTTAGTTCGCCAAGTTGAGGAGTGTTTTTAAATCTATCAATAGTTTAGAGATGAAACTAATAATTTACACCAAGTTTGAGGGTGTATTTAAGCTTAGTTCACCAAGTTGAGGATATTTTTAAGCCTATCAATAGCTTAGGGACGAAACTAAATTTAATAAGTTATAGAAACATGGAGTTAAGGAGTGTTTTTAAGCATATCAATAGTTTAGGGGCGAAACTAATAATTCGTGTCAAGTTCGAGGGTGTGCCTTAATCTTAGTTCGCAAGTTGAGGAGTGTTTTTAAGCCTATCAATAGTTTAGGGACGAAACTAATAATTCACACCAAGTTTGAGGGTGTATTTAAGCTTAGTTCACCAAGTTGAGGATATTTTTAAGTCTATCAATAGCTTAAGGACGAAACTAATAATTTGTGCCAAACTCGAAGGTGTTCTTAGTACTTCTCTTGAAATTTAAAAGAAAAAAGAGCGGATGATTAGTTTTAAGGGCTCAAGTGAGCCATAAAGATTAATGAAGGACGTTTTTTAACCCAAAAGTGCATGACAAGGATATTTTAAGTCTAATAGATGAATGGAGGATATTTTTATGCTATTTTTAATAGATGAAAGGAGGATGCAAGCTTGTGCTCGTTAAAGATTTCTTCAAAAACAATAATTCTTTTAAATAATTTTTGTTCGTTAAAAGAGTATCCAGAAACTTCTTTCTAAAAGATTATTCCTATAATAAGTTAAACGATTTATAATTCAAGGATGTCAATAAGATCCACCCATTTAAAATTTTAGATGAACTTAACCATTTCGCTTAAACCTAGTACTTTATATTTGTCTTAAGAAATGACAAAATACATACAAATTATTAAATTTATAGTCACTTGAAAGACTAATTCTTATCACATAAATTTTAAATCTCAAATTTGACACTATATAAAAACAGCGTAGATGGCACACTATCATTTTAGAATCTGACTATTTGATCGAAGGAGATAAGCAATAACAAAGGAGCTTAGGTGAATCTGCTATTTGAAGTTTAAAGATTCCTACAACAATCTCAAAGTTAATAATTATAAATATTCAGTTAATCTTTCAAACATATACCAAATTTGGATAAAAACTAATGAGTTATTAGGGTTTTTGATTGTGTAGGTAATCTTGCATCGTGCTTCAAGGGTAGCACCAAAACTACTACACTTGTAATTGTGTAAGCTTTGCTCATACTGGTATTTGGTTAAATCACCAAACTCATCATTAATTATTCTGATAACTACTTTCAGAAAAAAAAAATAAGAGATGGATGTCTTTCAACCAAGCCATAATTGAGAATGAAAACAATTGAAATCCAAAACCAAAGACAAACATAACATACAGACAATCAAACAGCTTTTCATTTCAATGGTGCAAATCACGCTATTCTGCATTCAGTAAGGATAATATGTTCAAAAGAACACGACTCCACAAATTCCAAAAAAGAACATGCCAAACTTAAAAGTCACATAATGCAACACATATCATTACTTCTCTCGAGACCAGATGTTAATATCAATCACTAATTCGTGATTGGGAACATCTAAATAACACGTTCCAATTCCTTTTCAAGCCAAACAATCGCCTTCTCAGTTGACTACAAAATTCTCACAGTTGAAAAGTTGTGGGTAAATGAAGGGGAATGAATGTTAGCAGGTAATTGCCTAGAGTGCACACAAATTCTTCATTTTCTAATTTTTCAGGGAAGAAACACGGCCTGCTAGCGAAATGAACCAAAACAGGGAGAGACGACCAATGTAGTAGCTCCAAATACCACAGTGCAAATGGTGGAGAGAACAAACGCTATTAGGCAATACAAAAAACTAAAGAAAAGACACCAAGAAATGTACATTACACTGTAACCAAACCAAAAGAACTGCAAATAAATCAAGAATAGCAGTCTAAGAGGAATTAATGCAGTTTATATTTAAACAGAATTTTAGGGCAAGGATACTAGAAAGAGATGAATGCAAGAGAGATATCTTATGTATTCAATGTCTCTGATCAATTCTAGAGACTTGCACTAATAGGTGAAGAGACAAATTCCAGGATAGTTGACAGATGTCTCAGCAGCTAACATGCACTGGCTGAAGCTAAAACCAAAAATGGAACAGATTAAGATACAATGGCTTAAGGCAGCGAGAACCTGGTACTTGTCTCTGGGCCCTTAGATACATCGGAAACCACGTGTCACTCCTAAATCAAACTATGTTAACATTATACACAGCCAATGTGGTACAAGTTTACAAAATGAGTTACAAGAAAGCAGACCCGATCAAATTATTAGATATTACAACAGAAATTTACACTTCACGTATGATCTACCAAAAATGTTTTTACAGGCCTACAGGGAGGTTCCCATGTATGCAATCTGCATTCACTATCTGTATCTTGGAATGTACATGGTCCATGTCTTCTAGTATTTTAAAACTCATATTGGCATACTGCGATGAATAATAAGCCAACTCCTCCAGATGTTACAGCAATCACCTATATTTTGGATTACAGCACCATAAAAAAGTTGCTAACCGACCAGACTAACCTAGAATAGCATTACTATGTACAACCCACCATACCGAAATCTACCAGACAGTGCTCAGCAGACTTCGTACAAGATATTTACAAAGCTCAAAAAGAGCAAATAATACCGTGGATGAAACATTACACATGATGGAAACTAATACATGATCTACATTACATAGCTTTTAAAGACTGGTGGGCCTGCTGATGCATCCCTATCTAAATTGGATGCCCACAATGTTATATACTATACCAAACAATATTACAGCCAAATATCTCAGGCACACAAGGGCACTAGGCACTAGGCAGAGACTAGCATTTTCAAACAATTGTCCAATTTTACCCATCTTCCTCCAGATAACCAAACTATGCTGATTTAGTCACGATAAAAAGAGAGTTGCCTCGTGGCTCCCTGAATATGATAATTAGAGAAAATTCTCATGTTAATACTCATGAAAAACGATAGAACCCAAATTCATATGACTGTCAGTTATAGATGGCAATAACAGCTGAGAGATTCATTTAAATTGACATAGAAACCAAAAAGAAAGAAGGAATAATGCAAAGTGATCTTTAACTGCCTCAGAAAGCAGTTTAAATGGTCAAACCCTCCTGAACAACACTTCAAACCAGAGCAACATACAGCTGGAATTTTAAAAACAAATGCACATTAAGAAAATAATCTACTAGATTTAACATCGTTCAAAGCTAGAAGTGGCATCCAATGTCTCTGCATTTCAGCCTGTACTGATGTCGTTCAAGGATGAGATAAAACAATATAAATATAGCACAAATAGTCAAAGCATATATACAAAAATCTATTAGTTATACAACCATGCAGATAAAAGCAATCTTTACTTTTAACACAGAGAAATAAACCACAAAGACCTAAGTCATGGAGTATCTTTCAGCTATTTACACACCAAAAAACACAAAAAGAGAAAGAAAAGACCAACATGTAGCAAATTGTTAGATAACCCATGATTCCACCATAAATATTCAGTGGCCAAGATGCAACAGAAATTTATGTAGCTCCACAACATATTTGTTGATCACCTAGAGGCATTATGAAAGCAGCAGCGATCCTATGAGCCATGCAATGTCACATAAACTTAAACTTGCTAAATGAATTCTCCAGGATCACGTACAAATCACCAAGCATTATGACTACCTAACTAGTTCACAATTAAAAAAACTTCAGCTTCACAAAATAAGATGTGTTTGAGTGCACCAATAATGGTGAATGATCCATACATATAAGCATCACTTTAAACCCAACAACCATGGCACAACCAATTTATAGTAACACGACTTCCTCTTTTTTTTTGGATAACCGAGAAATTCATCTGTGGCCCATCCTTTGGACCAACCACAGCCTTCTAAACTCGTTGCATAATGGGCCAGCTCCTCTACTCTTCACTTAAATATCAGGCTTTGCTTTGCATGGTGCGGGGGGCTTGAACCTATGACCTCATCCACAAACCCTCCACCATTTGCCACTCGAGCTAGGCCCCAGGGGCTTATAGGAACACCACTTGAAATTATTAATTTCGTGGCCTTTTAAGAATACTATCATGAAAATTCAGTTTCCTCCATGGAGACATAGCCAAATTAGGACCAAGTTTGAATAAAAAAGGCAATGGTACCTCCAAGCATACGAAGATAACAAGGTCTGGCAGCCTAGAGAGGAATAGCCAAGAGAAGACAACACCCCCACCCCCCTCCCTCCTGTTGCCAACACATGTGTGCACTCAAACAGGAAAACAGAAGAAATAAAGCATATTTTGACATCACATGAGCAGCAAATTGAAAAAGCCAAGCATCAAGATACATTAAGCCTATTTCTCAACTTTCAGATTAACCTAATTTAACTAACTGAAAGAACCTAGTCAGAAGACAATCGCAAACAGAAGGACCCACAACTCTAAGCTGATAAACAAGTTCTAACAGCTCCAAAGAGCTAATTTATGAGAATAGTCATAAAACCTACAAATTATCAGGAAAGGAATAAGAAGCTCAACTCATCAAGCAAACCCAGAAGAGTTTTTAATTAAGTTACGTACAATCTTAGCACAAATAGAAGTTCTGCATCAAATGACGTTTATAAGGAGTAGAATCAGAGGATCTATATCTACTTCCTGAAACTGTCATAATACTTGACTTACTTCTTTAAGTCCTGAAACCACAGAATATCAGCACCAACATAAAACAGGAAGAACGCCACTGCATACAAGTAGCTGAAGGAAGGACATCACCAAAGGTTAATAATTGTGCCTGTTGTATAAAGACTTGGAACAGATACACGGCAGCATAGATGAGATCATTCAGAAGGTGCACGTCTACGTTTCCCATAATTTGCATCTCTTGATCTAGACCTATGATCTGATTCCTGAGCTGCTCGGGATCTGCTACGGGATCTTGAAGAAGACTGTCCACGGTCATAGTCTTCCTCATACTCTGATTCACGCTCCTTTTGACGATAGTCCCGGTAACCATCCCTTTCATCTCTGTATCTGTGCTCCTTATCATACCTATCTTTGTCATGTTCTCTTTCATCACGATGCCGCCTGTCAGAGTTTCCTGACCAGTTACGCTCAGAACCCCGTTCCTTTTCCCTGGACACAGCACTTGACCTGGCTCCTTTATCATGGCTAACCTCTCCGTAGCCATACTCTGACGCATTATCTTCACCCCCATAACTGGACTCTCTAGTTCTCCTGCCATGTTCTTCTCCTCCCCATCCACCCCCGCTTGTGTCAGTCCACATTCCTGGATGAGGCCCATCCATCCCGGCAGTACCCATCATTCCCATTCCATTTGCAGCCATTCCTCGACCAAAGAATGCAGGGTTGACATGAGGAGCCACCCCAGGAAGACCCATAGGATTAACAGCTGGAAATGGAGGAATCATCCCTGGAAATGCAGGACCTGAAAATCCTCCATAACCAGTTCCCCGGCCCATAAAACCAGGATCAAAACCAGGACCCATCATGCCCTGGGGATGCATTAGACCTGCAGGAGGACCACCAAATGCTGGACCTGCAAGTCCTTGACCAAAAGCACCACCGGCACCATTTCCAGCTCCAGGATTCACCATCATATTCTTCGATCCCATGACTCCTCTTCCCCTCACTGGTCCGCTCCCAGGTCCTCTGTTAGGCATCCCTGGCCCTCCACGCCCCCAGCTACCTCTTCCAAAATTCCTCCCAGCATCTCCAGGGGTGTAATTTGCCCCACCTCTACCTACTCCCTCATTCATGGGTCTCCGCCCCTGTGGTTGAGACTGCACCTGGTTTTGTGTTTTGTTCACATATGAGGAACCCATCTGTTTTATAGTTTGTGGAGTTGCAAATGCGACAACACAGGCTCGCCCATTGAAATTATAACCATTCATTCCTTCTTTACAAGCAGCTGCAGAAGCTGGGTCAAAGAACTCAACTTGACAATAGCCTTTAGACTTGCCACTAGCTCTCTCATCAAAGAATTTGATCTCCTTTACCTTCCCATATTGAGTCAGCACATTCTCAAGCTCAGCATCAGTAGTCCACCAGTGCAATTCTCCAACAAAAAGCATGGTGTTGCCATTCTCCAGAGATGGTCTAAAAGAAGTCTCACTAATAATTGGATTATTCATATTATCGTTCCCACCTGAGTTCAATTGACTAGTTGGCATGTGCGGAACAACTCTTGAACCAGCCAAGCCAGAATGCACTAATGGTGTAGCTTCACTGGCATTTTGTTCTTGCATAGTGATAGGATCAGCTCCAATTTTCTGGGGCATCGGCATGGACCCTTGGTAACCAGAGTTAGCCACTTGAGAATTGAGAGTCACTGTAATTGCTGAGGGCCTTGCTTTTTGTGCAGCATCAGCGAGTCGTTCAATTTCCCTTTCTACTACAGGCCCACCCTTTTGCTGGGGGGATTGGAAATCAGTACCAGCATACTTCCCTTCTGTTGCAACACCAGGGATTTTTGCCTCAGATCCTAAACCACCAGTCCTTGAGGCAGGAAAACTATCTTTCTGGGCTTGAAAACTACCATTTCCAGCATCGACAGAAGGAACTGGACGCTGCAGCTGTAGGAAACCTTCCCCAATGTTAACATCATTGTAAAGATCATCATATTCATCATCTTCACCCATCATTTCATCCTCTGCTAGGGCAGGAATTGTCCCACTTCCATGGTACTGCATCTTGTGGCTTCCTCCATATTCCTCATCACCATAATCCAACTGCTCATCTGTCGTTGGATCCATTGAATGTAACTGATACTATAAATTAGGAAACTCCACCTGATTTTTAAAGGCATAAATATGATAGTTAAGTTCATTGATTTACATATTAAGAAACAAGAAGCATGAATTTCCATCTGCAGCAAATATACACAAGTATTAATACATATGGTCATTAATGTAAAGAGGATGAGACACAGTCTGGTCTATTTTTTTCTTTCAATTTGATAAACCTCCAGCCCTACCCCCAAAATTCCTACTCCTCAGGGGGCCAACAGTGGCTTTTTCCAACTTCCACCTTGGTCATTCAAACTCCCAATCTTTTGGTTGAAGGAGGAAGCGCTCCCACTTACGCAACCTCTTTTATCAAAGATGACTGTTTTATCAGAGAGAAGAATAAGATCTTAATATGTTGAACAAATATGTGAAAGCAAAAGACCATAAACTTTGACTTTAATTTACAGCAAAACAGAAATAAAGGAAAAAAAACTAGAACACAATTTCTGAGTGGTGATTAACTTATAATATGTCAAAAAAAAATTAACTTATAATAGAATAACTGCACATAGATTTTCCACTTTCAACAAACAAAAAAGAGAGAAAATGGAAGTTTAAAGCATCTTCAAGCAACGCATCTACAGATCTGACGTTAGACAAGTAACAACAGCACTGGATCTTTACAAACACCCACAGCAGAGTAAAAAATTAAAATATAACTTAGTAGCAAAATGGATAACCACCTACCTACATCCCAAAGTCGCAAGAAAAAATGTGAAATTTTTGTACATCATGTAATGGAAACATGAATGAAATGAAATTGTGTTCAATACCCAGATCACAAAAAGTAATATTGTCCAATACCCATATCATAATTTCAGATAAAATTTGCAGAAAATCTCGAACCTACTATAAGATCAAAAAATTTTGAACATGTACATGGGCAAGGTATCACGATTGTATGACTGCAATAATACGGGCAAAGATAGCAATTTAGCATTAACGAATACTATTAGAAAATTGAAAATGGAAAGGAAAATTTTGCATACCACGGGGACCAAAAGATTATTAGCGAAAGAAAATTAGAGAAAGCTGAAAAGGAATTAAGAAGAGTCCTTTTCTTACTTGAGCTTCTCCTCACAGCTGTAGAGGTGAATCTTCAACTTTGCCCCAATCTCTCTCTCTTTCTCTCTCTTAATACACTTTTGCGTTTCGTTCTACAATGGTTTATTATTTTGCTAGTCTTCGTCAATGACTGGCCAATCGCTGGAGTGGTAAATTGGTTAATGGGATTTTAAGAAAAAAATTAAAGGGTGTAATTACACGGAAATTTCAATTTCATTTTGACTTTTCAAATATGTCCTAATCAACTTTTGGATGAGAAATATAATTACTATTTGGTTTAATGATATGGTTAAACGAATAATGCTGCGAATGATCCCATAAATGTAGTACTGAATCCAAATAATGATAACCCATCACCACCACTTGAGGATGTGAATCCACCGCTAAAGGATCTTCAAGTTGCTGCTAACACATGAAATCAATATAGGCTTGACCCTATGGCGGCGGATGCCATCAAAGCTATTGTATTTCCTTCGATAACACAAAATTTGTTGTTTTGACTGGGCTACTTCAAATGCGGCAAAATAGAGGGTTGTTCGTAGGCTTACCATTAGAGGATCTGCATAACCATCAACACAATCTCATCTTCGTCTGTAAGAGTATGATGGGGAACCAAAATTTGTCTATGGATGTCGTTGGGCTCCATGTCTTCCCATTATCTTTAATAGGCGAAGAGACACTATGGTTATCCGAGCTCTCATAGAGTTCAATCACCACTGGGACTGAGATGCAGAAGGCCTTCTTGGAAAGGTTCTTTCCTAGGTCGAAGAAGCTAAAGTTGAAGCATCAGACCAATAACTTCGAGCAGCTCTGTGGTGATTCGATCAGTACCACGTGGGAGAGATTTACAAAGTGTTTGAGGAGTGTTTCGGACCACAAGATTGTTGATGATTCCTTGGTGGAGATCTTCTATCGGGCACTTGATGATAATTGCAAAGCGGTGGCCGACATAATCACTAGCGACTCATTCTTAGATTGTCCATTTTCGATTATAGTTGAATGACTAGAAAAAGTTGCAAAGACTAATCGTGCATGGGTTTCAAGAGATAAGTCGATGACCAAAAGCTCTTTCTTAGTTAGCACTAATTTAAAGCAGGATAAGATAAACAAGGAGATGATGCAAGAGCTGGCTCAAATCAGTACTAATGTAGGGTTGTTGATGAAGCAGAGTCAGAAGCATGTAATGCAGTCAATCATCAGCCTCTATGAGCACCCATGTATGAGGAGCCTACTTTGAGGAAGATACTTGCTTTGTCACTGATCAGATGAGGGGGTTTTGGATCAACGCCCAAGGGTCTAATTAGGACTATTGACGCCAAGGTCAAGGGAATCAAGGTTGAAACTTCAATACAATGGTGCTTTCAGCGATAACAATCGAGGTGGCTACTATGATAGGAACAGGTGATAGGACAAAGATGTTGATTGGGGATGCAAAGATGGTTACAGGAATAGCCCATATGTGCCTCCACTCAACCATGACTCTAGGGCTGGTAGTTCAAGAATTCAGAAGAAGTTTGACAGATTGCTGAAGAAGGCTGATGCTCAGGATGAGACCTTAAAGAGGATGAAATCTGACATCTCAAGCATTAATTTAGAAGATTGAGTCTCATTCTATTGCTATCAAGTAGCTGGAACAACAGTTTGGTCAAATGCCCGCTCAATTGAACTAGTGTCAGAAACACAGTGCATAACCCAAAGAATGATGGGAAATGCATGGCAGTGACGACATATGTGGCAAGTAGAACATTGATCCACCGATGCCAATTGATGATGATGAGGCTCATAAAGAGATGGTAGATAGCAAGGATGCAGAGGCTGGGGATGCTAATGCCAAGGATGGGGTAAGCGAAGAGGTAATGATGCCAAAGAAATTGAAACTCATACTTAGACCTCCACCTCCTTTTCCACGGAAACTCAAAAAGAAGGAGGAAGGTAAGTTTCAGTACTTCATCTCCATGTTAAAGCAGCTTATGATGAATATTCCTTTCATTCAGGCATTGGAGAAAATGTCTGGGTATGCAAAGTTTATGAAGGATCTAGTGACGAAGAAGGTACTATAAGCCAAGAGCTTTGGTAAGAGCTTCAGCATTGCAGCACAATTGCAACGAGATCCTTGGTGCAAAGAAAACAAGATCCTGGGGCATTCATCATACCTTGCACCATTGGAGATGTGGAATTTTCAAAGGAATTGTATGACTTAGGCGATAACATCAATCTAATGCCTCTTGCAATATTCAAGAAGTTAGACTTGGGAGCCCCTACTCCAATAAGCATGCGGTTGTTGATGGCTAACAGGACAGTGAAGAAGCCTGTGGAGGTATTGTATGGTGTTCTCATCAAAGTGGAAAAGTTCATATTTCTCGCAGACTTCTTTATTCTTGATAGCAAAGTTGACTTTGAAGTTTCAATCATCTTAGGAAGACCCTTCCTAGCTACTGGGTGAGCACTAGTGGACATGGAATCAAGCCACTCCAGTTTTGATTGAATGATGAAGAAGTCGTCTTCAATATCTATCAGTCTATGAAAGGACCCAAAGATTAAAGATAGAAGTTTAGGCACTTGGTAAAGATAAAAGTTGTCCAAGTCATGCTGCGATGATAAATCAAGAGTTATTAGGAGGTAACCCAAGATATCTGATGTAACATTTATGTTTTTATTTTATTTTAGCTTTTTAGACTTATAGGTAGTTTAATATTTTTGTTTTTGGTTGTAATTTTGGAACTCAAGGACTCGTGGATTATAGTGTAACAATTTGTTATATGGAGAATATGCAGGAACAGGGCTAAGTCAATAAACTAGTGTTAAAAAGTGAGAGAAGTTGATTCTATGGGTCATGGTTCATACCACGACCTGTACACTAACTCGTGGAATCACTTTCAGTAAGCAGAATTTGGTACATTCTAGTCCATAAGCTAATTTTCTAGACTGTAGATAACACTACGAGTCGTGAATGGGGCTCATGGATGACAGGTAAGATTTTTAAAACCTACTTAGTGTTGGGGGAACTTATGATAGAACATATGGTGTATGTCTATGTATGCCCTGTAGATGGATCCGTAAAGCTAAAGTCTAAAACCTAGGTTCTTGAAACCATAAGACCATGGCTTACGAGTCATAGATTCTCTTACGCCTCATAATCAGGGTTTCATGGGACCTGAACCCCACTTATACCCGACCCCTCAAACCAAATAACAAAGGAGTAAAAACATTTTACTCTTTATTATGTTCACAATTTACAAAATACCCTAGGCCCTCTCTTCTTCCCTAAAAAGTCTGACCACCGTCACGACCACCATCATTGTTTCTGACCTAAATTCCGACCAAAACCCAGCTACTCTCCGATGCACATAGGGCTTCACTTTCTCAGTTTTCTCTTGCAATTTCTCAACCTTTTGCTTTGAAAATTTCAGTATGTGCTCTCTTTGCTTTTTCATATTTTGCGGAAAATTATGTCAATAGTTTAGGAGATTGTTGAGAATGATATTCTGATGTTCATGTTCTAATATTGGGTATTGCCTATACATAAAGAGTATTATATGCTTGAAACTATTTGATTAATTGCATTGAACTTGAACCATGCATATACGGGTGTGAATCACTATTGAACACATGAAACACCTTGTCAGCTAAGTCTAAATTGTTTGTCTTAATAAATAATCGATAAGGTGGTGCATGAATAACACGTTGGAATGATGAAATTGATCTAATTAACCAAAAAGTTTTCGCAAACTCTTATTAGAAATCATGGCGTCACTTATAATTGGAATTATATTGAACTACTCTATTGTAATTGACATGTGATTATGTGTGTTGAATGATAGCATGTTACATTATTTGTCAGATGGTGGTTGAAGTGATATGTGCATGTTGAATTGATAGTTGATGGGTAGATTAAGGATTCGCACAAGCAGGGTGTTGGGTAACTAGATTAAAATGTGTTATGGGATGAATTGAGTGCATAAAGTTGCTTTGATGTTGTTTAAATTAATATACCTTATTGTTGGACGTGATCTCTTGCTTGTTATTAATTGATGGAACCTTTGTGGTGGTCTTAGGAAACCCATGTTGTTGTTCTTTTTATAACACGAGGGTCTTTTAGGGCTCGTGTATTAATCCACGAACTATAGTTGCCCCTCGTAAGTTGAGTTCAGCAACTTAGGGTTTTCAGGAATGTCATCAGATGAAATCACTTATGGGCCATAATTTAGACCACAACTCATAACCTAGTTTCATAAGTTCCTTGCCTACAAATAGTGATTCTGGAGTTATACCTACGACTTAGTCTACAATCCATAGTCTAATCTACAACTGTACCTAGTCTCGTAGGTGATTTCAGTAACTAGAATTACTTTACCCTACCAACTACGAAGGCCTTCTACGACCCATAGTTTACCCTACGACCTATAAGCTAGCCTTCGTAGGTCCTTCTGTTAGTTTTTTTTATAAGTTTTTTTATTTTATTTCCTATAATCTTAGGACTAACATATGTGTTAATTGTGTTGATTTTAGGTACAATGGCTCCTAGACTAAAGAAGGGTGAGATTCAGGCCCTACAAACCCCATTACATGATGAGCCTTCAGATACCCCAGTCACTCCTTAGGCCAGTAGGTCACTAGAGGAGCTTGTTGTCTAGCTAGATATGGGCAACAAGTGACGGCATACACAGGCAACAGCTAGATAGATAGTTTCGCCCCAAATTCAGGCTTCAGTTGTCCGACCTCCCCAATCTGAAGAAGGAGATGCCAAGCAGAGTAGCTCTCTATAGATGACAGACTCTGAACAGGGTTTTGAGTAGATTCAAATAATGGAGAGGGATCTAAGTTAGGAGACAAATCCAGGTCTGAATCCACCTTAGCACCTTCAGAACCTTCGGCCCCAGTAGATGCATTGATGAGCCGCTGGTGTGTTCGACGCATGCAGGACATATATTGAGAGCACATCTAACATGATGAAAGGGGTCGACATGCCCATACTATATTTGAGAGCCAAGGCTAGTGACATTGAGGCTTTGATAGTTCTCCTACACTCTGGGACACCATGGCCCGATATCATCTAGAGTGATTGGGAACCCCGTCGGGGACGTACTCCTCGATACTTGTTCGAGAGTTCTATGCATCCACACTTCCACCATCATGGAGTTGACCTTAAAGGGGAAGAGATACCTTTCATAGCCCTGCAATACACAGACGATGGTGAGAGGAGTTCCAGTCGATATATCCCAGGCCACCATCCATCGATTTCTCTTTGGTCTTGAGTATCAGGTTGCCAAAACTATAACTAAGTATGACTACTGAATAGGGAAGACCAGGGAACGAATTTTTATGAGAGATTTAGCCCAAAAAGTCTTACCTATGAGATGGATCGTCAACTATATTGTAGAGCAAGGCCAGGACCTTGACTAGATTTCTATATTAGCGGCGAGCGTGAGGGCATCACTCAACTTTACCAGTAAGTTTTGGTGGCCTATTATTTGTGTGTGCATCTGATCGACTCATGTTGATAATATCTTGACCTCAGATGGCCCAGTTTTGGTTGCCAGCATCATTACTGGCTATGATATTGACTAGGCCCATTTAATAGTAGAGAAGATACATAAGAGGGCCCTGAAGAGGTCCACCTACATTCATTTCCCGTGTTTGATTTATCACTTATGTATAGAGGTAAAGATGGAGATTCTACATCAGGTGGACACTTCGATTGAGGTTCAGAGAACACTAGACGCTAGCCTGATAAAGATAGGCTAATGAGAATCTAGTAGCCCTCTGGCGAGCATCGCGACCACGAGTTCATCTACTAGAGATGTTTGCCACAACACCATAGTCTGAGCCTCCTCCATCTTCTTCTACTATTTCTCCAGTGACTGAGGGGCCCCCTAGTGTCCACGACATTGATTCAAAGTCTGGCATAACAACAGGCTTGCACTAAGTCCCAATTGCCTCAGTTGCTATAACAAAATTAGGCCTTGGGTTTGTCAGGCTATTTTAGAGGTTGAGACACATGTAAATTCACACTTTGTAGCCACACTTGAGTAGACACTTACATTGCTACATGGTCGCATCGATGCTTTTAAGAGGCAAGTAGAGAAGAGCCTCAGTTTAGCCCAACCTACTAATTTGACAACTATTTGGTAAGAGATCTAGTAGCTACGTACTGAGATGAGAGCAGCAACAATAGTACCACTTGTTCTCTCTCAATCTGACACGTATGAGGTGGTTGTTGATTTCTTTGCTCTTATGGAGTCACCACTCTGCACCTTTAGGAAGAGGCCTCGTCTAGAGGGTGATGATCTAGACACTTTGAGGCAAGAGGTGGAGTTGATAGAGAGGGGGAAGTTTGGGGCTGCGAGACTATGCTCTATTGCAAATGAGAGAGATTGACAGGCACGTGAGCTTGAGAGTATGAGGGGTGTTGGACCCTTCGGATATACTGCTAACACTGAGAAGACCACTAGGCAGGTTGAGAGTGGTTAGACACTACCAAAAACTGGCGTTTAACCCAAGTATGTTCTTTTTTACCCTTATACTTTGCTTTAGGTATATTTTGTTGCATTGATGATAATGCAAAACTTTTTGGATGGGGTGTGAGTAGTTACAAGCCTTGCCAAAGTTTGAGTAACCATGGCCTATAAGGATATTTATTTTTTTATTGAACTGACACATTTAGGATGTGTAAGTAGTATTGGTGTCATATTATACCAAATTTTATGGCATATGTTAGTTTTGTTGAAAAATAATACCCATTAAATTTTTGTAAGGTAGTTTTGATAACAACCATGTGAAATCAGTTATTAATAGTGCTTATTCTAATAAGTTGAGGTTTAATTATGATGAAAATCATAATATGAGATTATGTGTTGATAGAGTAACCAGTGACAAATGTCTGTGAGCTTGTTTGCAAAATTTTTATACTGTGTTTCAATTCAGAACTTATCCTATTGTTCTGACTAAGACTGTAGGTTATTTGGTTAGGAAAGGATCTTAGGTCGTTGTTCATATTAGTCCACGTAGCCTAAACAACCAACCAAATGCTTGACGTATCCCTTGGTCATAATATTTGAGCTTTACATGTACACTTTTCTTTATAAATACCTAAGTAACCAAGCCTTTTTTGACGTGAAATTCTAAATTTGGCTCTGGTCCTTTCTTGAATATTGTGTACCTCGACTTAGCCAAAGCCTAAGTTGAGGGTGGGTACCAAAAGTGGCCTTGGTTCATAGGTTAGATATTGTATACCTCAACTCAAGCCAAAAGCCTAAGTTGAGGGTGGTTGGTGTAAGAAAAATAACACTAAATGGGGACAGAAGCTAGTGATGCATGAAAAAGAGAAAAAAGTGTCATAGGTGCGAGAAAAAGTGAATACGCCTAAATGATGAGCTAAAAAGAATAAAATATGAAAAATAAAAGGCAATGAGCTTAAAATTTTGAAGTGGGCACCCAAAGAGGTTTGAAATAGGAGAAGGGAAGAATGAGTTGAAAACATTAGTGTTGGTAGCGCAAAAGTGTAGAATAACACAATGTCAAGGAGGGGCATTAGTCACTATGTTCTTAAAACATCATACCAAATCCCCCTAAGTTTACGTTACAAGCCAAGAAAGTCCTATAGTAATCTTAGTCCAAGTAGTGAAGGTCATGGTTATGAGTATAGGGAAAGCATATGCTACTGAGTGCTGTGTTTGAAACTTTGTTGTGAGTGCCAGTGATTTTGTTAGTCTCAAGCATCAAACTTTAAAATGCTATCATGAGTGAGATATGAGACTTCTTTTTGTGAGGGCACTTGGATTGCACTATCGATTCTAGGCTATTTCAGTGATTGTGGCTTATTGTGGTTATCTTGCTTGTCATGGTTGGGCTGTCACATATATTGATCTGCAATTGTTTGTTTGATGACTGTTTGATATGCACTGATATGTTAATTTGGGTATCTGTGATTGATTTTGAGATGATGTATGCCATTAGATTGGGGTCTGTGTTTTACTATACTTCCTATGCAGATTGAGTCTATTGCTTAAAGACAAGGAACAATTTTAAGTTGAGGGTGTTGATGTGCTGCTAAAATACAATACTTTTAATGCTTTAAACTTGAAATATTATGTGTTCTCAAAGCGATATTAGTGGGATTGATGCATTCTTATGTTGATTTTGCAGGATTATAGGATTCAGGATGATTTTGGGGAAGATTCTGCAGAATTAAAGATTTTGATGATTTCGGAGAGCTCTATGGGTCGTGGTTCATTCCACGAGCTATAGGTTGGTTTTGTGAGTCAGATCCAGTAAAAGGCCAAGTTTCAGATATTACATCCATGAGTTGTTAGATGAGCCATAGAATTCTTCCTGGCCTATAGGTGGTTGCATAGGTTGAAGATCAGAAAACATACTGAATGCTGAAGTATTATCAGACAAAGTCAGTTACGAGTCATAAGTCTGATATAAGGTCATGCTTAGAGAATCAATGTTTTGAAGAGTTACAAAAAAGTTAGCAGAAAAAACCTTTTACGAGCCATAAGTCCAGAAACAACACATAAGAATGTCTCATAGGTTCCTATTTTTGAAAAGTGCAAAGTACAAAGCCCAGGTATGAGCTGTGAGTTCACATACAACCCGTAATATCGTCCATTGAAGTCGCCAAATTTAATTTTTTTAATTTTATTTGAATTTGTATTTTACTTATTATAAATAATTTTTTTTAGATTTTTTTTAGGAGAGACGTAGGAGAGAGAACAAAAATGACTAGGTACTACTAAAGAGACTTAAGAACTCATATTTTGTGATTTTTACATTGAGATTGTTACATTGTGATTTCTTGTGGAAAATTTTAGATTTCTTGTTCTTCAGCTCATCATTGTAAGTGTTTAATTACGCTATACCATAACATGATTTTCTCATCCAAAATGATCATCCATAACTAAATCCACAACTAGGGTTGTGGGAACCATGGAGAACTAACAAGGTAAAATTGGATAATCTATAATTCTTGGTAAGTGTGCATATATGTATTAATAATCCCTTCGTTTAGAAAGCTTTTTAATGGTGGCCAACCTTAGAACTCACCGAATTCTTACTTGCTGGATCAAGGTGGTAATGAATGGGATGGAATAACTAACAGGATCGATATGATCCCTCTTGTCTAATCAACCTAACTGGATCAAGGAGTGGTTGTACTGGAAAAAAAGTTAAGGGTTAGTAATATCACAGTGTGGGGATGGATAAAATCACATAGTGAAATTTACCTATCATTTAGATCAAAGAATTTGGTATACATAACTTACCAGTTCTGTATGAGACACACTAAAAAAATTATGATTATCTGGGTATACTAAGTTAGAAATTCATGGAAACACAATACTCCAGTTACTTCTCTCACTGAATTTAAAACACTTGCTTTTAGGTTAGGTTTAATTACTGCATTTGCAAAAAAACCCTCCTTTTTAGGATATAAGTAGGTTAATTCATCTAATTGCTTATAATTACTCCACATCTAGACCATATTCCTTGTGGGTATGACCCTAACCTTGGTTAGGTTATATATTTTGACAACAACAGCTTATATCTTCAAAGAGAGGTGTAGTATGGGCAACATCAATGAGGCACTCGAGAACAATTTAGATGTATTGACCCTTTTGGGGTCCGGAAACTCCTCTCTCTCCATAAGCTCTGCCAACTTGGCGGCACTGACCACTAACTGAAAAGATGCACCCTCTCTAGACACCTAAAACACTAACCGTCTGATAGAATACGACAACCCTCTCACAAATTGGCAAACTCTCTCTGTCTCGATAAGAAGTAAGGTTATAGCATGTCGCGCTAGCAGGAAGGAACAAATATCATACTAAAAAACTGTCATAGTGCCCTATCTCAAACTCTCAAATGTTAGACAGGTCTCCTCTTAGACGCTCCAAGGAACAAATTTGTCATAGAAGGCTATAGAGAATGTCTGCAAAGTCATCAAGGAAGACCCAATTGGAAGAGATCTCCGCCACACATCGGTAAGCCCATGGAAATGGAGGGTAACATATCATACATCATGAGTCTCTACCAATCCCAAAGCCTCAAGTAATTCCCTAAAAGTAGTCAATAACTCGTATGCATCCTCGGTCTCCCCACCCTAAAATTGAGGTGGGTGCATCTTTCTGAACCTCTCATATTGTCATGCCTCGAGAGGGTACCCTTATTGTGGCCAGCACTCAGAAACTATTGTTGGCTCCCTAGTGAACCACTTGGTCTCATCACATTCATTCAATCAGCGGATGACTTAAAATAAAGAGAACATAAGATACGCAAATCAAATCATCAATATGTCTCAATATATAGAGGCCATAGGCCAACAATCAAACTCTATTCTTTGACACAAGAATAGTTTTAAAAGAAATCAGTCAAGGGATAAATATCTCAACATCAACTCATCACTATTAAGTCTATGAAGCCTCTAACTCTACTATCTAGATGGTACCAATGATAGGTTCATGGCTGTCTCAAATAAAATAAAAGAAAATTTATATTCTAGTAGCTAGATGATAGTAATATGGAACTCCTCCCAAAATAAGGAGGTCTCACCAATTAGTTGAATGTGAATAGATCCTCAATGAAACACCTGTTGATGATCTCGAATACTTGTCTCTTCATCATAAAATGATGCAGTCTGAATAGACGTCAGTATATGGAACATATGAGTATATAAAATAGCTGAATGAAACAAATATAGGTAGAATAATATCAACTCAGAAGATACTCAATCAAGATGTCAAATGTCTATCTAAAGAAAGAATAAGGAGTAGACAATGACTAATCAATACCAATCTAATCCAATCAAATCAAATTAGAGTACTATCAGTATAGAACCTATCTGGGAGTTTCTCTTATCCGACAAGAATCACTTATAAGGCAATGATTGTACAACAATCCTGCGGATGTTACCATAGTCATTCTGTACTTACTAGGTAAAGAACGAATCGAATCCATAGGGGATCTAGTCTCTCAAGTCCTCTATTGCTTTCAGGGACTTCAACTCAAGACGAAACCTCTGATGTAATGGTTCAATCCTTACCTATGCTTGGTGATATAGTTAATGAGTGTGAGTTGAACATATAATTACTCATTTTGGTGTTCGATACTCCTTCCAAGACTCAATACTCATAATACTATCCATCTCAATCAATTATCTCAATTAGTTTCATAAGGACTCTCATCATCTTATCAGCTCTATCTTAATCAGGCCTTCCAGTCTATCATATCAGTCATCTCATCAACTTAACTTCTAATCAATCTCTCAAAGAGATTAGACCAATCATTAGGGGAATAATCGATTAGACAAATCACTAGAGTTCATTTATGAATGCTCACAGGACCATCAAGTTTTATCAACCTATGTTAATATCACAATTACAATCAACATGTTCAAGTTAAGGCTCTAAACTCAATCCTTAGGTTCAGTTATGCATTTTTTGCAAAATATCATATAGATTTATACAATAACTCATGAAAAATATTTAATTAATAAAATTAAGGTTATGAGAATCATCAATATATGAAAATAATGTATAATTTGCAAAAAAAATTCATAGTGACTCAATACATACATCCATCAATCTCTCTCCATTAAGGGGCATATGGAAGAACATTTTCATGCTTTAGTTTAGCCTTACATACCTGGAAAGTTGGTATTACAATTGAAATTTGATGAAATACTAGCTTTATTCGAGAAAATCCTTGATCTTTGTAGTTTTTTTAGAGTGGAAGAACTTGGAAAGACATTATTTGAAATGCTTCTCTTTGGTTCTTGAATTTTTTACTTAGAATCTTTAGAGTTCTTGATGAAGAACCCTTATTCCTAAAGAAGAAGAATCAACAAATCCTTTCTTGGAATTCTTGAATTCATTTTCTTGAAACCCTAGGTTATGATTTAAGATTCTATTAGAGATTCATGAATAAATGTAGAAATTTGTGTTGGGTATAGATTGAAATTTATGAAGAATAACTTACCTTGAGGATGAATCTTGAAAGCTAACCCTAACTTGATGATTTTCTTGATGATTCTTGAGCGTTTATATTTAGGAGTGAAGAAGAGGGTTTTACTTATGAAAAACTGATATGTATGTATTTTGGGACCTTAAATAGACACTCAAAGATTCTAGGATAAAAGTACCCTCAAAATAAAATAAAAGAAAGTAACTTAGCTTATCTAGAAAAGTTCGTCAAGTCCGCGATGTGGAGATATCGTAGACCTTTAGACAGCTCTGCATATCTTCAGTTAAATGGTCATAACCTTTTACTCTAAACTCCGATTAAGGTGGAATTGGCTTCATTGAAAAGCTAATTCAAATATCTTTAATTTGGTGTATCATGGTCCACCTAAATCATTATAATTCAGAAGATATGGTCATTTGAAGTTGATCCTTCTATCAACTCATACAAAAACTTAGTTGGTAGAAATTCTTTGGACTTGGCTTAATGTGAACGAACTCTTATGAGTCTAAATCACAACTAATATAATTTGAATACTTAGGAATTTTTCCTAGCATATATATACAACCTAAAAGTCATTGGTCTATCTAACTTTTATAAAATCTTACATTAGAACTCAAACGCTAAGAAAGTTTTAGCTTAACTTCGTACTAGAGGGTTTGTGTGACCTTAGATTACCTCCAATTCTATTCATACACTAAAAAAATGACTTTAACACCTATGTTCAATTATGAATCATCAATTAAAATTCCATATCATATGAAAGATAGATCATTATTATCTTAAAAAAAATTAGGGTGTTATATTATCTCCCCCTTTGGATTATTCGTCCTCGAATGATGAGTAAACTTAGGGACCCATCAAGTATGAATACCATTAAGAACTCAAATACTCAGATACTCGAATATTTATTATCAACAGTAGACTTGAAACTCTATATCTAGAACTTAAACTTTATCTCCAACATCATTATTAGGTATGAATACCATCAAGGACTTGCATACTCAAGTATGCAGAAACTCAAGAGAAACATCAACTCGAAGATAGAAACTCAATTCCACCATCATAATTCAAGAACACTAACTCTTTACCTTCACTCATAACTCGTCTACTATCATCAACATTATCATCAAGAGTGGAAAGGAGAATTACTGAAAGGGCTTCGAACGAAAAATCATTAGTATGATTCAATCAAGAAATCTAATCTGAGAACATTCATAACATAATATGATCTCCCTCGTCTTTCAACGCTCATTCTAAGTTTATAGAACTATATATAGTGTAAAACTCAAGTCATATCCTCATTCAACATAGGGCTAGAAACTCTTAGATCTGTGTGATAAGATTAGAATCGCTAAATGAAGTTATCACTTCTTATCTCGAAACTCAACATGAACAGGAATCAACATAAGGTGCATGGGACTAGGCCATGGTAATGACACTCACACACAAGACAGGGAATGGAATATCACCTCAACTGGAGTATAAGGAACATATGAGATGGAAAAACATTGATGTCTTATCTGATCAACTCATCACTATCAAAAGCTCAAGAGCTACCTTGGTTCATTACCTCCTCATCTCCACCTTAGCATAAAGGTCATCTCTCTAAGTCTGTGAATTCATTCTCTTTACTATGCTATAGATATAGCTCTTCATACGGTCAGGGCATCACTATCCCTAAGAACATCTTAAACTCTTCTGTTATACTAAATATATACAAAATCGCTATTAAGACTTTCTTCTAAGAGACCACTCTTAACTTTCTTTTATCTCTATGGGCATCTTTCTATACTTGATGCTCTTATTGACGTACTTAGCCATTTTCTGCACTCTTTAGATATAACCTCTTTTGTTAGTATTCTAACACTCAACTTCTATGCTTTTATACTTTTGACTATAGACAAATTGTATTATCATGGAAAAGTCGTCATCATCTATACATAAGTCCCCATCAACCTAATTACTAAGGGTTACAAAGATTTCTTACATTAGCCTACTCCACATCATAACTCAATTATATTATCTAGGTTCCATATCAAGTCATAACTTAGTAACTTAGAGCTTCACACAATTTATATTATCATAGATACACATCTTAAGTCTCTTTTTATTTAATGATTTATCCTCTATTTATTATTTTCATCTAATGGGTACTAACATTATACTCATAGTATCACATTCATTGTAAGTCAACATCTTAATCTCAAACATACACTATGCCAAGCCTATTAGAGAAAATCTCCAACTATGACTATCAATGTCATAATGTTATCTCCTTTTTCACGCTATTCAAAGTTCAAGCTTAGGGTCTAGTGCTAATATGTGCATCACACATTTCTCTTATATTATATCAACTTGTAATTACTAGGTAAAATTTAGGAACATAGGCCTACTAAAATCTCATACTGAATACTCAATCAGCATATCCCCTCTTTACAACTTAAGTATCATTCACCCATTCACTATACCTCTTTATCTGGCTAAGCTCATAACTCTATGAATCTCATGAGTATCTCACTTCGGAAGTATAAGCCTAGTTTAGATCTATCACATTGAAAGCACTTTGTTTCCCTATTCAACATCTACACTTCGCCCTCACTAATACTATGGAACATCAACATAAACCTCTTTCTAGGTTAAGCACATTCCAACTCTTCCTAACAATAATTCTTTTGCTATATCTCATCATGAAAATCAAATGGTGCTTAATATTCTTTTGTCAAAACTTATGGAAATTAACTCATCACCTTATTGCTTACCCAATAGATATATAACTCTAGTTATAAGCCTCAATCAACTACCACTCTCACTATCTGGTCTCCCTTTTTTTTCATCGCCGCCCTTCTAACTCTAGGATGACTCAATTCTAATTATGATTTACAAGATCTCAAATCATATTCCCTTAGGTGGTGACATCAAACTTTAGGGACATGCTTTTCCCCTCTCATGGATAACATCGGGAGTAAGTTTTGGATAAAAGAGTCTGGGGTACATCTTGATCTAACTCAAATGTACTATTTACATAAATAATAGTGCATTTTTTCGAATCAACCAATTCAGCACACTCATTTGCCTCTCTCAATCCTGGTGCAGTCTCTCTATCATTCTGATTTCTTTATCACAAGGGAAATTATCAGTAAGGAGCTAAATATTACTGTCTCTATCACCTCATAAATGATTCAAAGTTGAAAGGTTCAGAAAAATGCCAAGAATTGTCATATATTTCTTAGGGAATAGCTCTATCGCACAATTCAGAATCTGAAAGAAAGGAAACTTTTCATACATGCCAATAGTCTCTCATTTATAGAAGTGGGGACCTCACAACCATAAATAAGATCCTATAGACACGATTTCATAGACACCATAGGACACTTGAACTTTGCACTCTGACACTAAGTTTGTCACGCCCCGGGAGGATAACCTTGATGTGGCCGGACCTCAGAAACCATTGTTCGCTCCCAAGCGAATCACTTGGATTTATCACATTCATTCGATTAGCAAAAGACTTGAAATAAAGAGAAAATAAGATGAGCAAATTAAATCATCAATTTGTCTCAATATATAGAGGTCATAGGCCAACAATCAAACTCCAATTCTCTAAAAAAGAATAGTTTTAAAACAAATCAGTCAAGGAATAAAAGTCTCAATATGAATCATTACTATCTAGTCTATGAAGACACTAACTTTACTTTCAGATCGTGCCAATTATAGGTTCATGGTTACCTCAAATCAAATAAAAGAAAATTTAAACTCTAGTAACTAGATGATCCTAATATGGAAATCCTTCAAAAATAAGAAAGTCTCACCAATCACCTGAATTCAAATAGATCCTCAACAAAATATTTGTTGATGATCTCTAATACCTGTCTCTGCATCATAAAATGATACAGTCTAAATAGATATCAATACGTAGAATATATGAGTATGTGAAATGGCTAAATGAAATAGATATATGTAGAATAATATTAACTCAGAAGATATTAAATCATGATGTCAAATATCTATCTAAAGTAAGAATAAGGAGTAGACAATGACCAATCAATACCAATCTCATCCAATCAAATCAAATTAGAGTACAATCAGTGTAGAATCTATCTGGGAGTTTCTCTTATCCAGCAACAATCACTTATTAGCCAGTGATTGTATAATAATCGCGCTAATATTGTCATAGTTGTTCTGTACTTGCCAGGTAAAGAACAAACTGGATTATAGGAGATCTACTCCCTCAAGTCCTCTATTGCTTTCATGGACTTCAACTTCAGACGGAACTTCTAATGTAATGGTTCAATCCTCACCTACGCTTGATGATGTAGTTAATGAGTACTAGTTGGACTTACTCTTACTTATTTTGGTACTCGATACTCCTCCCAAGACTCAATGCTTATAACACTATCCATCTCAATCAATTATCTCAAGTAGTCTCATAAGGACTTTCATCATCTTATCATCTCTATCCCAATCGGGCCTTTCGACTTATCATATCAATCATCTCATCAACTCAACTCTCAATCAATCTCTCAAAGAGCTCAGACCAATCATTAGAAGAATAATCGATTAGATGAATCATTAGTATTCATTTATGAATGCTCACATGACCATAAAGTTCTATCAACCTATCATCATGCTCATATCACAATCACAATCAACATGCTCAAGTCAAGGCTCTAGACTCAATCGTTAGGTTCATTCATGCATCTTTTACAAAATATCTTATAGGATTTATACAATAACTCGTGAAAGTATTTAATCAGTAAAATTAAGGTTATGATGAATATCAACATATGAAAATACATAGAATGTATAACGTGAAACCCTATAACTCTATCCTCATAAGTAATTATGCTTCAAGCCTCACTCTTATATGTGAGAAATATATTAGGGCCATAAGTGACCTTTACTACTTAGTCGGATTCAAAACTTTCCTACAAGATGAGCTTCTAGTCTTGGATTATGCAAGGGTCAATTTTAAATGATCATAACTCTTAGCACATAAAGAATTAAAAGTCCCATGTTATACCAAATGAAAGCTCTTTTTTAATCTTTCCAACACAACTAATTTCACCTTATTTGGAGTTCAAAGTCAAAAGGAATGATCATTTTACTAAAGACTGCCAGTGCAAAGTTAGAATATGAGACCCCTTTATGGGTCATAAATCGGAGTATGACCCACATTGCTATCTAGTGCAAAAAGTAAAAAACTTTTAATTTTTTACCCCAGACTTTACGGAACCATCTACGGTCGTAGAATGCTCTATGAATCGTAGAATGGGGCTCGTAAAAAGTTCTAGAGACCCCCAAAATTGTTCAAAAGTTTACAAAAGGTCCCCAACGAGCTGTAAATGCTTCTATGAATCGTAGAGGGTCCCATAGACGACCCGACTTGCAATTTTAAAGAGGGGTATTTGAAATGCCTCAAAAATGTGCTTCAGAATGCCTATAATAATAATTTTCATACATCGCAAAATCCATGCGTGATATTCAAAATCCAACTTCATATTCTCGATCAGGGGGCAAAATTGAGTGGAAAATTGGTATAACCCAGATTTTAGAGAACCCGTAGCAATAAATAATTTTCACTAATTTATGATTTTCAAAGAGCATCTGCGCCCTGGCCGCGATGTGCCAGGAGCGCGGATCAGTATTATTTGTTCCTTCATATTAGGTCCGCATTCCAGATACGAACCAGTACAAAAAATTTTTTTAGTTTTTCTTATGTGCCCATGGGCATTAGGGTCATAGCTCCATGCCCACTAAAACATAAAATTACCCATATTTTGCCATTTTTCAACTCTATATCACTCAAAACCCTCACTAAAACCTCTCCAAGACTTAACTAAATATCTCATTCCAAATTCAAAGGATTTCAAGCATAATTTTGGAAATCAAGGATTCACTTCAAGCTCTAATTTTCCTTTAAGCTCATCTCAAGAAACCCAAGTTTGAGGTATGTGAGTTTCATCTATTGAGTCTTTTCACCCATGGAGCCCAATTTTGCTTTTTATGAAAATAGAATGATTTCAAGTTATATTACTTATGGGTATCTTTTATTATGAAATATAAGCATGAATTATGTTGGGGTTTCATCAAATTATTATTGATCATGCATGAGTATCTATTTTGGCTTACACTATGAGCTGATCTTTGTCTATTAAGACTATGCATGTTTTGAGCTATGAAACTATGATCTATTATGAGTTTTGATGATGGATATCAAAGTACCCCATATGAGGGTTTTACTACATGTTGGTGGGTTGATTTGCATTAAGTTTTTTTATCTTATTTCACTCTTCAATTGCATGACTTTGAACTAGTATCATGAACCCATCAAGTGCTTGATAAAATATCAAGTCAAGAATTCTCAAGTTATTGATGATCTATTTTATGATTTACAAGTCTAGTGACTATATGATGATTAAGGAATTTCAAGTATGTATTGAATTCATGAAAATTATGATTTTACAAGTTGCAAGCTAAGCCCTATTTCAAGGTCTTTACCTCTTGTGACTCATTCATGTTAAAGCAAGGGTTCATATATGATTATGATATACTCCCATGTGTCAAGTTAGGATCACAATTAGAGGTTCATGTCATGTTTCCATGTTTCTTACAAGTTATGATTATTTCAAGTATTTCGTGGGATTTAATTTAGCACCGATTGACGCTTAAGATGGGGGCTCGATTCAAAGGGTCCTTATATAAAGTCTTTTGTCTCTAAATTATGTGCCACCATAGAATTATGGTTATTACTCTTGCTATACTAGTGGATCTATCTAGTCATGTAATCATGTTTGGTTTGCCTTGGCAAGTAGACCACACCTAGTCGATGGGTGTCATGCCCGTTCCACCTTATCGAGGGGGTGTCATGCCTTGGATTCCAAGTTGTAGCTACTTGGTCTATGTCGGTTGAGGTCTCTTCCCATACATGTGTATGCTATATTCATTATGCAAGATAAATGATTTACAAGCATGTTTTATTATGAGCATTGATCATGCATCCCATATTGATATTACATATCTATTGCCTATGATTATCCATTTTGACTATATTGGCTTATGTCTTGATTGCATTGCATTTTGCATACTTAGTACATTCAAAAGTACTAACGCATACTCTATGCCTACATGATATTACCAAGTAAGGATCGGAGCACCTTTTGATCATCCTCCACGTGGCTAGTTGATACTTTGGAGATAAGCTTTGGTGAGTCCTCAAGTTCGAGGATACTATCTACAATACTCTTGCTATTTTGAGACTATTTTATGTTGAACACTTGTTATTATAAGGGTGATCTCAGAAAGTGTCTTGGTCCCTGCTCCATTCCATGTTAGAGGTGTTATTGGATATTATGATGTATTTATGCTATGAGCTTGAATCTCTTATGAGTTTATGAATGCCAAGATTTCCCTTAGTCCCGCTTCCCTTTTTATTATATCTCTTGTTATCATTTACTTTACTTTCTTGACCAAGGATGTGTGATTGATATGCTAAGAGGCTTTTTTGGGTCTCTTTGGATTCCCATTCATCATGTCACGTCTAGGCCCTAGGCTTGGATCATGATAATATTTTCAATTTTCTCACATTTTTAAGTCCAAACTTGTCAGTTTTTACTTAATTAAACCCCTAAAATGTGAGTATTCATATCATTAATTTTAAAACACTTCAAGAACTCAAACCGTAGTTTCAAAGGGGCAAAAGTTAGAGCTTTCAAAAATCTTCTTCAATTCTTTCAAGAAGCTAATTTTCAAGGTATGTAAGGCCCTACAAAAGTTATCTTACTATTATTTTAGTATCTATGACCACCAATTTCTACCCAAGATCATATTTATAAGTTGAGATCAAGGTTTTCTCCATTAGTTAATTTCATCAAAATACTTGTTCATGTATTCTTCTTGATAAAAATCATGTCTTTTACTGGTTTTAGCACTAAGAGAAGCTATTGAGCAAGATTTACAACTCTTGTCCTATTCATGAGAACCCTATATCTATTTCATGAAAAGCTATAATGTTCATAGTTTGAGTTAAGTTTAAGGAATACCTAAAGCTTTGTATTTGTAAGATAGCTGAATAATATAATTATATTTTTGAGATACTTGTAATGATACTATTTTCATTTAAGAAAAAGAGACAAGTTGAGAAAAGTTCAAGAAAAGCTAAAGTTGGACTAAGTCCCAAAGCAACGAAAGTAACACTTAAAGCAAGAATATTCTTTTAAGTATGAGCATTACAAAAGTTATTTTAGAAGTAGTATTGAGCACCGATATGAGTGAGAGTAGTAATAACTTGAACTCATAAACTATATTGCCAATGTAGGATAGGATTATACCAAAAGTACAACTCCTTATTGCCACTAAGATAGCCCAGTTTTGGGATGGATCCACTCCCCTAGTTTTTGTTCCTTACCCCGGCAAAGTATGGAACAGCTCTGGCAATGTGGGCAAGACATTGTACCATCACGAAGCTCATAATGATAGTTATCGGTTAGAGAAACTCCCCAAGTTAAAGCAAGTTAGTTTCTACATACAGACTATCAACATATGTTCTATTTTCAGTATGTATTGCATTCTTATTTATGCTATTTTATTTCAAGGCATGTTTTAGCTACTTTAAGCATAGTGCCTTATATTGAGTTTCCGTTTTGCACATTTTACATATCGTACATTCCACGTATTGACGTCCTTTAATCCTGCATAATTTTATGATGCAGACGCAGGTGACAGAGTTCCTCAGCAAATGCTTCGTTGAGGATCAGCTATTCATCCAACCATTGGTGAGGCCTCTTACCAATCAGAGGCTTTGGAGTCTTTGTTTATGCTTTTTTTGTATTTATTTTAAGCAATTGCTCAGATTATTCCAGTTAGAGGTTCTATAGACTGTATGTCAGGAGCTCCGAATATTATTTTCAGTTACTTCAGACATTGTAGTATCTTTAGTTTATATCATTCAAGCCTTTTATATATCATTTAAGTCTTCCACTGAGTAAAGTAGCCAGACCAAGTGGTTCGCTTGGGACCATAGATGGTTCTGGGTGCCAATCATGCCTAGAGTTTGAACTCAGGGTGTGACATATAATTTGCAAGAAAACATTCATGGAAAAACATTCATAGTGACTCAATACATACATCTATCAATCTTTTTCCATCAAGGGGCACATGGAAGAACAATTCTATGTTTTAGTTTAGCCTTACATACCTGAAAAGTTGGTATTACAATTGAAATTAGATGAATACTAGCTTTTTTGGAGAAAATCCTCGATCGTAGTAGTTCTTTTAGAGTGGAAGAACTTGGAAAAACATTGTTTGAAGGGTTTTTCTTACATTCTTGAATTCTTGACTTAGAATCTGTAGAGTTCTTGATAAAGAACCCTAATTCTTGAAGAAGAAGAAGAATCAAAAAATCTTTTCTTGGAATTTTTGAATTCGTTTTCTTGAAACCCTAGGTTATGATTTAAGATTCTTTTAGAGATTCATGAATAGATGAAGAAATTTGGGTTGATTATGGATTGAAATTTATGAAGAATTACTTACCTTGAGGATAAATCTTGAAAGCTAACCCTAACTTGATGATTCTTGAGCATTTATGTTTAGGAGCGAAGGAGAGGGTTTTACTTATGAAAAACTGATTTTTATGCATTTTTGAACCTTAAATAGACCCCCAAAGGGTTTTAGGATAAAAATACCCTCAAAACAAAATAAAAGGACGGAACTTAGCTTATCCACAAATCCACGATGCGGAGCTATCGTGGACCTTCAGACAGGTCCGTGTCTTCAATAAGACGGTCATAACTTTTTACTCCAAACTCCGATTAAGACAAAATTGGATGAGTTGGAAAGCTAACTCAAATATATTTAATTTAGTTTATTATGGGCTACCTAAGTCATTATATTTTAGGAGGTATAGTCGTTTGAAGTTGACCCTTCTATCACTTCATTTGAAAACTTAGTCGGTAGAAATTCATTGGACTTGGCTTGATGTAAAAGATCCCTTATGAGTCTAAATCACAACTAATATACTTTAAATACTTAGGAATTGACCTGAGTATATATACAACTTAAAATTCATTGGTCCACCTAACTTTTATAAAGTTTTTCATTAGAACTGAAACACTAAGAATGTTTTTAGCTTAACTTCGTACTCGAGGGTTTGTGTGACCTTAGATTACCTCCAATTCTATTCTCACACTAAGAAATTCACTTTAACAGCTATGCTCAATTAAGAATTATCAATTAAAATTCTACATCATATGAAAGATGGCTCCGTCTTAGCTTAAAGAATTGAGGTATTATCTCTATTGCTCGTCATCAATAAAGGTAAATGCAGAAAAGATCTTAACAATAGGTGATGCTAGTGGCTGCTCTACTTGTATTTGGGCCTCAGTAGCCTACTGCTGACCCAAAGGCTGAACTCTAACTTGTGTCTGAGAGGTACTCTATGTATCAACTAGGCTACCTACCTGCACCATGATCTTAAATACACTCAAAACCCTTAGAAGAGCATCCTATGGTAGTGATGTTGTAGCATACTCTAGAGGAACCTGCTCCTTTCTTGTCTCCGTAACTAGCTCAAGGGAGATAACCCCTCATAATCTTTGGCAGGTGATGTTCCTCGACCCTGGCCTCGACCTCGACCTTTACCTCAGCCCCTATCCCTAGCTGGGACATCAATAACAATCTTAGGGGGCTGCCTCCCCTCGTCTGGTAGCCGTTATAGCTCTAGTCTTTGTCATCTCGTAAAAGGACACATAACCACTCAACACTTACACAAATTCCATATATGAATTAATTAGAAAGAAGCAAAAGAGAATTTCTTAGCAGCCTTTATATCCTCTCAAAGATAAATAACGAATATCTCTGCATTGATCCTCAAAACTCTACTAGCCTGGGTTTGTACACATGTGAAACTTATGAATCTGGGGCTCTGATACTACATTATCATGACCCAAAATTCATATCGCACTCCCCTAATCCACTAAGGTGAATTAGTCCAAAGTCTGAATAACCCAACATAATAATAAAAGCAGAAGATAAATAGTGTAAGGTAATAGATAAGCATAGGGAAACCAATACTACAACTATCCCAAAACTAGTGTCACATGTACAAGCCTCTAATAATAAGAATACACAAATGATAATACAAGTCTCAATGTATAGTCCTCAAAAAGATAAAACATAATAAAGGATTCTCGAAGGCCTGCCGAAGAAACAACCAACTACCTCACAAGTGATCCAAAAGGTCGATCCTGTAACAAGAAGTTTAGCAAGAGGGATGAGGCTCTCAACCTACAAAATTTAGCAACGTGTGAATGCTAAAAAACATACCTTATCTTGAGTTTTCATTTTGACCACTTTACATACCATATATTCTATGTACTGATGTCTTTTGGACCTGCATCATCTTATAATGCAAATATAGGTACTAGAATTCCTTAACATCCATTGATGACTAGTCATCCATCCAGCTATTGGTGAGGTCTCTTCTTAGTCAGAAGCTTTGTAGTCACTATCTATATCTTCTTTTAGTATTTCTTTCAGTTGTGGCTACTATGGGCTTGTCCTGGTAGTTATTTTAGATTATTCTACTTAGAGGTTCCATACACTATATGACAGGTGTTTCAAATCTTATTTTTAGTTGTTGTGGAGATATCCCACTATTCAGTTTATTCAGATAATTGCAGCATTTTAGTTTATTATATTTTAGTCTTTCACTTAATATTCAAGTCTTCTACTAAGTGAAGTAGTCAGGCCAAGCGACTTAGGACCAGAAATGGTTTTGGGTGCCGGCCATGCCTAGGGTGTGAACTCTAGGGGTGACAAGGTTCAACAAATATTGCATATGCTTCCTAATAGTTTTTATTGCTATAATATGGAGAGAAATAATCTTGTTTATATAGATTCCTATATCTAAGAAGAACCATTGCACGTCTATAAGATATTTCATCAAGTTAAAATTGTCCACAATTACATTTGCTGATTTTTATGGAATGCAAATCATACACAATTTTTTCATCCAAAAATAACATATTTGCCTGTTTTATAGAAAATATATTAAGTTCATGTCTGCACTTGAAAACTATAGGACGTTATACCAAATTACTGCAAACAACAATCATAACAAATATGTATTGCACATTATAATAATGTCACATTAATTTTATAGAATAAATAACTTAATGCATACTCTTAGAAAGATGTGTGAATTATAAATAGTATCTATATAAATAAAAAATAGAAAATTTATACAAACTTTAAGCTAGTATAAAAGAAAAAAAATTATATCTTATTATACGAAATTGTAGGATTTCAAAATTATACTAAATTTACATCAATGCTAGTCAAGAATTTTGTTAGGACCCGTAACGTAAGTTAATCCCCGAACGTCCTTAAATTGGTTCGATTTAATAAAGTTTGGGACCAAATACAACATTTCTTCTAAGTTTGGTCCTTAAGAATAAAAATTGATGTGGAGTCAAGGTGTGTGTGGGTTTTTGATTGGCACAAGTGGATCATGTGTGCCTATATATACATGTATATCCTTACAAGATCAACAACATTCTATACTTAGAAAAATTAGCCAAAAAAATTATTGAACAAGTTGTAGTAGGCTCGGGTTGCTACAGTAACTTTCAAAAAAAATTTGATTTTTTCGTGTTTTCGATTATTTGATGCTTCAAACTCGGTATATTGAAGCCCCTAAGTAGCATGGTGCCGTTGGTTGGTCAAGAAAGCGTGTAGTTTATAGGCTACGAAGGATTTGGGGGTAGTAAAGGATTGAAAGGTATGTTGATTTTTATCCTTATGTAGGTTAATTAAAGGTTGGAACGAGTTAGGAATGTGTTAAAATGAAGGTAAAACGCAAAAATAGGATTGGTTGTTAACGGGATTATGAATTTTGAATTTGTGGTCGAATTGAGAATGAAATTTGTATATGGTTGAATATTGAATTGTTGTCACATATTTGTGTTTCTTTGGCATCAAAATAGTTTTTATGGGGTAAAAGAAGTGTTATAAAATGATTCAAATAATTATGTGAGCGTTAGCTTAAATTGGAGGCTCGTCGAGGGTATTATGTTGCGTTTTAGTGTTAGGGGTTTCCATTGAGCGTTGGGGTGATGTATTGTGGTTTTTGGAGAATATTGGAAGGTTTGAATGTGATGGATATGATTTTGATTCATTGC
>JAOTQJ010000091.1:8006380-8031005 GCA_025642045.1 Solanum sejunctum | reverse complement strand
GCAATGTCTGGTACTGTTGGGTTCGCTGTTTGCAGGTGGGGTTGGTTAGAAAAATAGAGGAAACTCTGTCGAAATTTGGAGAAATTCCTTAGCTATTGTGGATAGAAAATTCGGTATAGTGTATGTCTGGATGCCCTATCGGCACCAATCACGGCCCTTGGGTTGGGTCGTGACAAATTTAACACATTTTTACTTCATGCCAAGTTGATACAAAATATGATCAAGTATAGAGGTGTCTAGAAGTGAAACAATAATCCAATGGTGTATATTAGGGTGATAAAAAATATGTATGACAGATCCAAAACTCAGCTAAAGACGATGGGAGGAGATTGAGAGTATTTTCCTATTGAGATAGGACTTCATTAAGGATCTGTGTTGAGCCCTTTTCTTTTTGTCTTAGTGATGGATTAGTTGACACAGTGGATGACATAGTACTGACTGATGAGAATAGGGATAAAATTAATGCTAGGTTGGCGGTCCGGACACATACTTTGAATTCTAAATGGTACATATTGAGAAGGACCAAAACAGAATACTTGGAGTGTAAATTTAATGTTTCAAGAGATGAAGTAAATACTGAAGTGAGGCTTGCCACTCAATTTATTCCCAAGAGAGAAAGCTTTAAATATCTGAGATCAATCATCTAGAGTAGTAGTGATATAGATGATATTGTCACATATCATATTAGGGCAACATAGATGAAATAGAGGCTTACCTCTGGAATATTATGTGATAATAAAACACCACCTAAACTTAAAGGTAAGTTGTACAAAATGATGATTAGACCGTTTTTGCTATACGGGGTGGAATGTTGGCCAGTTAAAAATACACATGTTTAAAAAATGCAGGTTATAGAGATGAGAATGTTGAGCTGGATGTATGGACAAGATTAGGAATGAGATCATTCGGGAGAAGTTGGGTGGCCTCTGTGAAAGACAAGATGAGAGAAGCAAGACTACAATGGTTTAAGCATGTGCAAAGAAGAAGTGTTGACGCTCCTGTTAGGAGGTGCGAGAGGTTGAATTTAAGGGTTATGCGTAAGGGTAGAGGTAGACCAAAAAAATATTGAGAGAGGTGATTAGACAAAATATGGCGCAACGTAAAATCATCGAGGATACGACATGAGTATTAGGGTAGAAGGCTAGTAGGCTCGTAAGGGTAGGATGATGTCTTGCCTTGTGATAGTAGTAGAATTAGTTTTGCCATTATATATTATGTTGTTATTGACTGTTATTTATTTTACTACTTATATTGTATTTATGAGTTTTCAATTATTTTCCACTATAGTCGTTTTTGTATCTAATATTTTCTACTTTTGGGACTGATATATTTGTGTTGAGGGTCTTTCGAAAATAACCTCTCTATCTCTATGAGGTAACAGTAAGGTCTGTGTACAGTTTACCCTCCTTAAACCTCACTCGAAAGATTTCACTAGGTAAATTGTTGTTGTTGTTGTTTACTAAGTTAATACAAAATTAATTCATAAAATATGTCTAATACATATTATACTAATTTCATATTAAATCCACACCATATGCTACCAAAACTCATATACTTTGAAGTTTGAAGTTATATAGGTTACATATCAATTTTATGCCAATGCATAAATTAGTATACCAATCATAAACACTATACATATAAACGTTATACCAGTATAATAGAGAAATTCAGTTCACGTTTATAATACTAAATTGAAGGATTCCAAAAAATATACTAATTTCAGATAAATGCTCAATCAAATATTTACACTTTACATCATGTTAATGAAAAACATAAACAAAAATAAATAATTAATATATTTTACCGATCGAACAAGATATCGATGTCATCTAAAATCTTAATGTACATTGCCATGATAATATAAATTTCATACCAATTTTATGGCAACACACAAATAACACTGTATACCAGGGGCGGACCTAGGGAAGGGGCCTGTATATATAAGATAAATTTTTTATATTTAAATATATATATTAAACTTGAACATTTTAAACAATAAGAAAAGTCTAGTATAATGGTTGGTCTTCTTTTAAATAAACTCTCACGCTTAGGGTTCAAATCTCACTTAAAGTATTATTTTTTAGTTTCTCTTAATTATTCCTTTTCATCGAATTTTGACCTTGGGAAGCCCAACGCAATATTTCACTTTAATTTTTTAAAAGAAAAAGTGTTGAAATAATATTAGACTATGTATTACTACTTTCTTTGGAAATTGTTTTTGTTGGTTTATTCACACGTTTCTATTTTTATATTTCGAACCCCCTAAGTAAAAATTCTGAATCTGTCACTGTTGTATATCAACTATAAATGTACTACATATGAATCACGAAAATCAAATTTATATAAAATTCATTACAATCAAAACAGGTAATTGTCCTTCTAGAATACCTAATGAAGTTGTTACAATTTTTTTTGCAAATAGTTATTTGAAGATTTTTTTTTTTTTTTTTACATAAATCAATAACAACAACAACATATCCAGTGAAATCCTATAAGTGGGATCTGGGGAGGGTAAAATGTACGTAGACCTTACCACTACCTCATAGAAGTAGAGAGATTATTTTCTAGGAATCCTCATCTAAAAAACCTATAAGCAAAATAAACTAGATATGACAAAAAGGAAAGGAAATGAAACCAATAGAGCAATTAATAATGAAAAACATATGACAGTATGTAAATACGATAAAATTAACACATATATGACAGATAATGACAATACATGACATAAAACATGACTACTCCTACTACTCTACTATACCCCAAGGCTAGACATCCACTTAACCTACCAACCAATCAGCCTGCTACTCTAATTCGCGACCTCCACACCTTTCTGTCTAAGGTCATGTCCTCAGTGAGATCAAGTTTTGCCATATCTTGTCTGATCTTCCCCCGATACTTTTTCGATCTACCTCTACCTCTACCTCTCCATATAACTCCGAAAATGGACCTCTCGCACCTCCTAACAAGAGCATTGATACTCCTTCTCTACACATATTCAAACCATCGCAGTCTCGCTTCCCTCATTTTATTAGCAACAGGGGTCACCTCTAGCTTCTCCGGAATGGTCTCATTCCTAATTTTATCATTCCTGGTGTGACCACACATCCTTATCAACATTCTCAGCGACATGTATCTCCCGAACATGTGCATTTTTTATTGGCCAATACTTCAGCCCATATAGCAAATATGGTCTAACTATCATTCTGTAAAACTTACCTTTGAATTTAGGTGGTATCTTCTTTTCATACAATACTCCAAGGCAAGACTCCATAAATCAATCATAAAAAAATTGTTCCTGTTAAATCCGTCTATAATTTATAATCTTAATATGATTCATAATTAGGGGCTGGATATAATTTGGTTCAAACCAAAAAAATCCACCAAACTAAACTTTTAAAAGTTTCAGTTTTGATTTTTTGATTATTTAAGTCGGTTTCAATTTGAAATTTTAAAATGTTTGATAATTCGATTCGGTTTTCAGTTTTTACAATATATAATTTCGTATAACTGAAAAACCGAATTTAATACTAAGTACTATCTTAGACTCTAGTCCATTTTGATTTTGTCCAATACATAGGCCCAATTCCCAAACCCGAATTCAAATACCCAATAGACCAATACCCAGTACCCGTCCAAAATCCAATAACATCCTATTTAGAATTTCTAATTCTTTTATTCCTAAGTTGAAAGTTGACCTAAATCCTAATCACACTTCACAAATATCCCTAGACGGCTAGTCACTAGACCCTATTCCGATATTCCCTCGACAGTCGTTTGACGACGACTCGTAGCCATGAGCACATAGACATAGTGACACACTCACACAACATCTGGACGCTATTGGTTTGTTTCATTAAACTATGAATATCTTTGATACTGGCTGGGATTTATTCCATACATAATAGTCTTTGGTTTTGTTTGCTTATAGACTTAGTCTAGATACTTGAAAGTTTTTGGAGTTGTTTTGGTGTGTGCAGTGCTGACTACTGTTTTGGAGTTGCTGACTACTGTTTTGGTGAGTAACTCATCATATCCTATTTGACCCTAAAAACTATATAGAATACTACTTTCTTATGGACGAAAGAGCTCTAAAACACTCTCCTTTTCATGGAGAAAAAGAACTCGTGGTTGCTGGGTTTTGGAGAAGCTGCATTCTTGTACTCCCTGCTATTTTGGATATCCAATAATATTTGTCACCTTATGAAATTAAAAATAATTTTACACTTAATTTTTAGTTTACGTTTATTATTAATTATAATTATTTTTTTATTATATTTTTTAAGATATAATACTTATTATATTCAAATGATAATTTGATAAAATTATCACGTTATTTACGAAAGAAATATTTGTATAGGTAATTATGCATTTTAGATGTAAATTAAGGGACTTGGGATGCAAAGACTAATATTCTATGCAAAGACTTGTTCAATTAATCTCACAAATCGAAAATCAAATCAAAATAAATCGAATCAAAATTGTAAAAATCAAACTAAATTGAATTTATTTTAATTTGGTTTGAATTGATATTTTTACTAAATCAAAAATTAAAAATCGAATAAAATTTTATAAATTGAACCAAATCAATCGAACGTCCAACCCCATTTATAATACAAATTAGTTCACATAAAAAACTACATTAATTTCAGACATAATTGCTATTTTGTGAAGAAAAAAAAAAACAAAACAAAACTTGAAGAGATGACTAACCTCTACAATCTCGTCTACAGACATGCTAAATTAGTACAGATACAAACTTTTTATTTTTTATTTATTAGAATATTAATTTATTTTTTCAGTTGAAATACAAAATAACCACCATTGGAAAAAACGTAGAAGATAAAATTGAAAAGGTATTCTAAGAAAGCCTAATAACAAAATAATTACTCAACTGACTTGAGTAATATAAGGAAGTAAAATCTCCTCTTTAATACTTTCCTTATTTTATGACAATTAAATCTAATCAATGTAGATTTTAACGTTTGTTAAATACTTTTTCAATTTTTAAAATTTATTATATAAAAGAAATATTATATACTATTAAAAATTTACTGTTAGAATTTGAAAGAAAATTAATTATGTTATAACTTTGAAATATATTATCTAATAAGTGTCATTTATAAAATTTACTCTAGCATGGTATGATAAATTGATGACATAATTTGTAACTCAAACTTACATATAAAGTATATCGATAAAGAATTGACATCAACTTTTCAAAACAGATCTTAATTATATTATACTACAATTTCCCATGTAGAAATATTAAATAAATAGAAATAGTTCACTTCATTAATCAATTACACAAAAAGGGCATTTCCATGTAGGTACGCTAGTCAAAGTTGTAAAGGCTTAAAACACTAGTCAACCCGCTGGGACTGGGAGATACAAAATCGCAACAAATGAGATGTTATATGTAATTTTGTACTAATACTATTTTATATGTTTATTAGTAATAATATATGTAATACATGTAAATTGTGTATATGATTAAATATACAAGGTCTTTCAAAATGTATAGCAAATACGTATATGGAAAGCGAAACTGCAGTATGGTAATTCGGTATCTAGCAAAGTGTAGTCTTTAATGAATCGAGCTTCGAGAGTAAATCAGATATAACTTCATTTTTTTCTTTTTAGGGAAAAAGAATTACAACTTTGAACCGTGACAATTAAGGATAATTCCAAGTCCCAGTTGAATGATTCGGAAACTTCTCTTACGATAACAGGTCTAGCTGAACTGATATTATACACATTAAAATGGGCAATACCATCGTGAAAGGAAATGTCAAAACTCAGAAACCTAATTGCTAGAAGAGCCATGCTCCATAAGAAATGACAAGCAGGCAATTACTCTTCGATTATTGGAGAAGGATCACTTGCCCACCCAAATATATCAGAGATACCTTCCCAGTTATGTTTTTCTTTAGCTTCCCAATATCCACCAACATACCGATAACAACCATCCTCATCCTTGTTAAACCATCTTGGTCGCCAACCCCTCTCCTGTAGTTTCCTTGCCTGCACCAGCAATTTTAATCAATGAACTTTCGAATCACCATAACCTCCTTAAACATGAAATTGCAGAAATTAATGTGTTTAGGTAGGATATCATGTCAACACCGATATTTGAAGCTACTTGGAAGAATAAAATGTACTGCAGTAGATGTAACAAACTCGTAAAAAGCTGCTAAAGATGCAGAATCTCATCTCTAACTGTGTCTCCCTCCGTTCCTCAATAACCTTTTTGGTTGCTATTTCAGATGTAGGTTATGGGGCTTCAAAGTCCCTTCAATTCCACTTGGATTTCTATCTGCTTTCGTAGCCATTTGAGATAACAGAAGTTATCACGTATTGCACTGCAGTTCTTTGCATAGCTCTTTTTTCATTTTTTACATTTGTGGTCTTCGGGCCAGCTTTAATGCAACTCGAATATTCCACAAATGCTTTCACATCCAACCAAGCACCTGGTAGCTCTGTCACCAAGGCTTGGGATCTTAGGAAGGCGTTTTTGCCTTTGATGGGATTTGATCTTGAGATATGATCTCCTCCCACTTCATTGATCACTAAGTCACACCTTTAGGTGTGGTTCTTCACACAGTTCCTTATTAAAGACAGTAAGAATAGTGACTCAAACAGATCGCAAACAGAGAATCAATAATATCTCAACTTTCAAGTTAGATCCAATGTAAATAAATGTCTATATCAAGAAATATGGATGGCGTTTCAACACAAAAGATCATCATATGATGTATTTCTATGTATCTAAAAGAAGCAGGCTTTTGCTAGTGGAAAGTTGCATTTTGAATTAAATGGTTTCCAAAATGCTCACCTTTTATATTCATCTCATTTTTATGTTTCAATGAAACCTATAAAAGCAGCGCAGGCCCAAACTACAGGGAAAACTGAATGAGTACCTGTCTCTGCAACTGTTCAAGTCTGAGCTTCTCTGCATTAGCCAGTTCATACTCCCCATTCTCTAAGTGGCGCTGATCAGGCCTCAGTCTTGAGTCAGTTGGTGGAAGCTTCTCTCGTAACCCAGGTGTCAATTCATTTAAAGATATTGCGAAAGGTGTGAGGTTGTATCTTGTCTTGGGTGTAGATTTGTCCCTCTCCCACAATAATATGGCTTCAGTCATGGGATCATAACCTTTTGGCTTTGTAGTTGGATCTCCCAACACATAATACATTGCTTCATCCCACTTCCCCAATAACATGGCCACTTTTTCTCCTGTCTTGTTGTCTTGCACAAATCCATGAACCTTTTTTTGCACAGAAAATAGGTGTTAAACCTTTGAATTTGGTAAAAAGTAGAAATATATGCTCCTCTATTCAAATTGAAATTGATATTACATAGTTCTCATGATTTAAACGGAACTAACTTTTAAGATTTGAAATAACTAAGATTTCCAAATATGCAGAAGTTTATCAGCATTATTTAGTAAATGACAGTTTCCATTAGGGCTTGGGTAACATCAATAGCATCCATTCAATGCTATTAATATAATCCTAAAAGATAGAAAGCTCTGTACCCTACACATTGAATATCTGCGTACTTTTTGGATTTTCTGAGGGGACTTATAAGGTTTATGTTTCCACACCAACACTAAAAAGAAAAAATCTATTAGTAATAAATATTACCTGATGAGGATTTCGATCAATAATAGACTGCTCCTTGAATTTGAGCTTGCAAGAATATTTACCACTGCCTTTGATCCGCATAGTACCATAATGGTCACAATAGATTTTACCGATTATTATGTTGTAAATAGAAGTAGTGACCTTGCTCCACTGAAATGTCTCACCATCTTCAAATTGCAGGGTCAGAATCCCCACAGGATCAAGCTGAATTGAACGTCCCCAAAACTTCCCTTTAAGATTAGAATCCGCCCAGAATTTCCACCCTCTGCCCTCACAGTGGCAGGCAACAACCATAGGGTGATGACTGACCTGAAATTCAGGCACATAAACAGGTATCAAAAAGGATACACAACAGAAATATGTGCCATCTAGTTTGTTACAGGAGCAATAGCATTTTATGAGAAGTTTTTCATAGATCAAATCTTTAGGCGTTTCACAAAAAAAGTCCTACTTTTTCAGAAAAGAAGTGTAGACCCTTGTCAGGATAATCTGCTTCATAGGTTTCACCAAGGAGAGGATTAAAAGGTTTGCACTGCCTTCCCTGAGTCGACGCATAACCAGATACAGCAAAAGCTGCAATCTTAAGAATTCTCATCAGATCATTTCCCTGCAGAAATAATTCTGAAGCTCAATTACTTTGAATAAAAGCTTACTAGAAATGCAAGATAAAGATGGTCAAGGCAAAACCATTGTTAACCATGTTTATCAATACAGGGGACAAAATACATGTGAGATTTTAAATACAAAAACTTAAAACATCTGCACGCAACACTAGTTTCAAGACAATAGCAATGTGATACTCATGACTCACAACAATTTTTGGTGTAAATGAGAAAACCCTTGGACCAATTGCAACCTTTGATACCAGGGAATAATGGGCCTGCCCCTCTACTCTTCTTGCTTAAACACCATGCTTAGTTGGCATGGCACAGGCCTCGAACCAGTGACCTAAATCACAAGTCCTTCAACCTTTGCCACTTGAACTAAGCCCAGGGAACCACAACAAAAGCTATTTAAGGCTTCTAAGTCAAAAAAAAGACAAATAGAAAATGGCAATGAATAAGGAGCAAGAAGAATATTTAACTTCTAGGTGGTTATCACTTGTCGGACAAACTTTAGAGTGTCTAATTCCTATATCTGATGGCAACCAAATATTAGGAACCATCAAGGTTAGGATGTATAACAACAAAATACCCACTGAAATCCAACAAATGGGGTCTCAAAGGGTAGAATGTACCCAGATCTTACCACTACCTCGTGGAGGTCGAGAGGCTTTTTCTGAAAGACCCATGGCTCAAGTGCAGCAAATCCAGCTATTGAAGATGTGATGTAAAAACACATTACGTTTTTCCATTTTACAAGTCTAATAGGATCTTACAGAATAACTTAGATGAAAAGTGGATCAATTTTAAAGGAAAAGATCTAATCACTCAATAATTAGCTTTCTACTCACAAAAAGCTCTGCAGTTAGCATACTTGTAGCTATTTTCTTAAAGGAATAGCCGAAATCAACATTGAAATCCAAAACTTTCTACACTTAGATAGCAAATTCTTCTAACAGAAACAACAGTTTATCAAAAGGTTCAATGATAGCCTATTGTGCACCATATTGTAAAACATAAGATTGCAAGGCAAGTGAAAATAACCAACTGAAACAGATAGTAGGAAACTAATTTAGAAATTTCCTCTGCATAGCAAAACAAACACTTAAAAAAAAAGAAGCTAGCCACCATAATAAGCAATAAGAGAGAGAGAGAAAGGGGAGAGAGAGAGAGCTGAGAAGTGACCTGCTTTCCCCACTCCAGTGCCTGATCAACCAGGTGTGAGTACTCCAAATCTTCAAAGCATTTCTGCAGTGAAGATAGTGGCTCATTGAAGTACACAGGAAGGCATACACCAGACAGGTCTTTCCCAATATTATCCTTGATTATTGACCACAAACCAATGGGCTTCTCCTTTTCCTTTGGTTCTGGCAGACTATCCCTTCTTTTGATGTAGGGATAACTGATTGTCTTTACTTCCATCTCCAATTCCCTTGTACGACCAGTAAAGGTCTCATTCTCAGATGTTAATGAGCTACAAGCATTTCCAGTACTCTCTCTACTGCGATAAGAAGCACTTCTAAGAGATTCAGCAGACAGAAAATCATTAGTATCAAAAAAAGCACTATCTTCTTCATCAGTTTCGGCATCTCCTCCATATCGGCTTTCATTGTCAGCATCAGAGTCACTAGCAGTACCTTCAGACATAATGGAATAAAAATCTGCAACATTCACAAAGATATTACGGATTGTTGAATCTACTATAATCTAATAAGTGAAAGACAAGCAAAAATGTTATTAACTGCTCTTCAACAACAAACTTGTAGAGTCCATCCTCAGCTGTACCAAGAGAAAGACTCTTTCACTTGGACACAACTTACAATTTACAGCAAGGTCTAAGTTTAGAAAGGATTTTCTATAAACCGCAATGTACAAAGTTAAAGACCCTTGATTTTCAAATGGAAACATCTAACAACTGACGGACAAGAACTGTGACTATCACTGTGCAACCTAAGAAGGGATAAGGAGATTGAGCAGGAGTACGATAGCTGAAACCAATAATTCATTTGTATTACATTGAAACCCTCCCCCTCCCAACCCCACAGGGGTCAATGACGGTTTTTCACACTTTTTCTCCCTTGGTGACTCAAATCCCAACCTCATGGTTGGAGGGAGAGGGTCTCCTCCAATAGACCAACCTTCTGTTATTTTAAAAAATTAAAAAGAGGAATTAATTTAAGATTAACTTTCCTGATTATAAATAAGAATACATTTTGATTTATTCCAGATCCCAAAATGATCACCTGCAACGTTAACAGAAATTGAACTACATAGACTTTTGAACTACGCAATCTGCATATGTGCCTTATGTTCCTCAAATTTAAAGGTTATAAGGTAATCAATAATCAGTAATGCATCAAGAGGCTCTGGACCATGTAAACAAATCATTCTCAAAGACCAAAAGTTATTGGGAACATACTGTGTCAAATCTTTAAAATTTCTAACACTATACAGAAAAATTGGACAAATATCTGACTCTAAGGTATAAAGGAGTGGGAGGGTAGGAACCAACCACTAAATCTTCGGCCCTGTCCACAACATGAATCTCGTTCTTTTGTTTCATCCACAACAGTGGTTTCCAGCTCAATTTTATCTGTCTGCAAGAGAGAATAAGATCTCACTAAGAAGTAGTACATAATGTTCAAGCTGTAAATACAATAAGTGCCCAAGTAAACTGAAACTACGTAACAATTGAAACTCGGAGCTCAAAACAAGACAGCAGAAAATGAATCAAACATCAATAGAACATAACTTTAGCTGACAAGTGACGACATCAAGGGACAATCTCAGTTTCACAGGTAGATTTATCATTCGTACTGAGCGCTAAAAATAAACCCCATACTTCTTTCTCGCCTAAATCATATGGATTTTCTTTTGATCTCAAAAGCTGAGAGGAGTGATGATCAAAAGCTGAGAGGAGTGATGAACAAAATCTTTGCAAACAAACTTGGAGAGCATTGCAATACCTTTCAGTAAACAGCAATCAAACCACCTTCTCTTGACAAGTTTAGACTTTGATTTTAGGGGCATAAAGTGAAGAAATACCCTATTGAGAAGGAATTCAAGAATGGACTTGACTCCCATTGCTGGAAATCCTTTAGCTCAGAATACTAAAGACACACTCTTATGTTTTCTTGAACCTGGAAGTCTAGGGTTGAAAATAGAATCTAAGAAAATCTTGCCAGGAAACTCGAGGCATGAATAGATAAACACCCAAATGATAACAAAAGTAATTCACTAAGGGCCTGTTTGGAAAGTCACAATGTAATTGGAATTTGGTGTAGTTACACTCTTTGACCTACCAAGTAATTACTTGGCAAGAGAGGAATTGGATGTAATTGAAGGAGTATAATCACATTCTTCAATTCCTCAGGGAAGGTAAGGAATTGAGTGTAATTACACAATGTAATTTTCCTCCTTTTGTTTCTATTTTTTTATTTTTTATTTCTATTATTTGAAGAAAAAAAAATCTTTGGAGCAGGCCAATAACCTCAACACAAATGAAGACAGTTTACAACGGTTGATGGCCAAAAATGGAATATTCACAGCAAAATCAGCTTACAAACTTTGATAGGCCAGCTGCAATACTCTTACCTTGGCCTTGGAAGATGATATGGAAAGTTAGAATACCTCACAGGATTGATTGTTTCACTTGATTGGTAGCCACGCAAGCAATACTAACTCAGGACAATCTAATGAAAAGGGGAAGGCAATTATGTTCCAGGTGATTTTTGGTGAAAGAGAAACAGAAACAACAAATCATCTTTTCATCCATTGCAGAGTGATGGAGAAGCTGTGGCATGTGTTTTTTGACTTGAGAGGTATCAACTGGTCCATGCCAAGGCATACATCAGAAGCCCTAACATGCTGGAATAGAGAAGGAAATATGTCAATCCACAAAGAGAAATAGAAGATTGTCCCTGCTTGCATCTGGTGGACAATATGGAAGGAAAGAAATCAGAGATGTTTTGAAAACAAGAGCACCACTTTCCAGAGCTTGAAATTGAATTACCTTATAAACTTTTTATTTTTGGTGTAACTACGTTCTCCCCAGAAAGATGGAGGATATTTCTCTCCTCTTAGATAGTTTAGGAGGGATATAGGTGATAGATATTTTTAGTTGTGCTAGTGTAAACTCCTGATGTAATTACTTCTAAACTACACCAAATGGTGTATTTTGTCTATAAAATGTTAAATTTCTCAAAAACAATAATACCTTTTTATTAGGGTGATAAAGGACGTGTTTGATGGAGCCAAAACTCGACTTAGAACTGTGGAAGGAGACTCAGAGTATTTTCCTATTGAGATGGGACTTCATGAAGATTTGTTTTATGTCCTTTTACTTTTTGCCTTAGTAATGGATGAGCTGACACGATTTGTTCATGAGGAGGTTCCATGATCTACGTTATTTACGATAACATAGTACTTATTGATGAGACTTGAGATAAAGTTAATAATAAACTGGAGGTTTGGAGACCTACTTTGAAGTCCAAAGGGTTCAAATTGAGCAGGACTAAAATAGAATACCTAGAGTGCAAATTCAGTGTTGCGAGAGATGAAGGGGGCATGGAAATGAGGCTTGCCACTCAACCTACTTTCAAGGGAGATAGCTTTAAATATCTGAGGTCCATCATCCAGAGTAGTGGAAAGATCGATGATGATGTTATGCATTGCATTAGGGCAACATGGATGAAATAAAGGTTTGCCTTTGGAGTATTGTGTGATAAGAAGGTACTACCTAAACTTAAAGGTAAGCTTTACAGAATGGTGGTTAGACCGTCTTTGTAATATGGGGTGGAGTGTACGTCAATCAAAAAAATCACATGCTCAAAAGATGCAGGTTGCAGAGATGAGGCTATTGAGATGGATGTATGACATACTAGGAGTGATAAATTAGAAATGAGGTTATTCAAGAGGATGTGAGGGAGACCTTTGTGCAGACAAAATGAGAGAAGCGAGATTGAGATGGTTTGGACATGTAGAGAGGAGGTGTGTCGATGTTCTAGTTAGGAGGTGTGAGAGGTTAAATATAGAGGTTACGCGAAAGAGTAGGGGTAGACCTAAAAAGCATTGGGGAGAGGTAATTAGACAGAATATGGCGCAACGTTACATCACTGACAATATGATCTAAGAAAGGAATCGAGGTCGCATATTAGGGTAGTAAGTTACTAGACTAGTAGGGGTATACTTTGTCTTGCCTTGTAATGACAGAAGGTTAGTAGGTTTGTCATAGGATTAGTCGTGTCTTTATAAATTATGTTGTTATTGCCTGTTAAATATTTTGCTACTTTAATTTTTTTTTTGAAGAATTTGATACTGCTCTTCGTCTTAGTCGCCACCCGATATCTATTGTTTTTTAATTTTGGGGCTGATAAATTTGAGCCAAGGGTCTTTCGAAAACAACCTTTCTATCTCCATGAGTCAGTGGTAAGGTCAGTATATACTCTGCCCTCTCCAAACTCTATTTGTGGGATTTCACAAGGTATGTTGTTATTGTATTATTTATATTTCATTTTTTTTTCATATTTTCAACCTTTATTTCTTCATGTGATTTCATGCAATTTCCATATATAAATCTATTTTTTAAAATTAGTTAAGAATATATGTTTATTAATTAATATATTTTCAAAAGATAATATATATCTTGAATATTTAATTTAACATCATTTATAAAGGCCCTTATTTGTCTAATATAAATTCTTATTTTTAGATAATTAACTTTTATTTTTAAAATTCAATATAATCTCGTGATTATATTTGTGCAACCAAACAATGCACTAGTAATACACTGTATTACAGTTTGGCAAACAAAAAAATCATTGCAATTACTAGGCTGGTAAAAACTATCTAGTCTTCTAATTACCAAGTGGCTTTCCAAATGGACCCTTAGGAAATTACAAGCATCAAAAGAAAATACAGGACAACATTCAAACTTTCATTCCTTCTCTTCAGATAAAAGCTTTAAAAGGTCTGAATTACCTCCAACTGTCTTAGAGTGTCCAGCAGCATGATATGCTTAAGTTGAAGAGCCTTCATCTGATTTTGTAGCTCAGCAACCTCGTGTAGCATGATAGACTCACAATCTTTAATCACTGCCTCACAAATCCCTTCTTGCTCCAATCTTGATCGGAGATTCTCTGTTGAAACAATAAAATCTTCTGAAGATGCAAAATCACCACTTGACAACAGCCTGGGGAATTGATCTTTAGCAACCCCAAGAGCCTCAATCCAGGTGGTCCTATCCTCTCTTGATTGACATCGCAAATGGAGTGTCTTTGTTCCCGTGAATATAGAAAGCCTTTTGTCATCTGACTTGCTTGCTCTAACTGAGGAGACCTGTATTTTCTTGGTTCGTCAGAATATATAACCACAGGCTACCACAAGCAGAAGTAAGGAAACAGATACAGAGGCATACTTCCAGAATCTGTACAGAGTAATTTTTTTTTTTAACAAGGGAAATAGGGGAGGGGGATTACAATGTGGGAATCGAACCCCCACCAACAAGGTTCGAGTTCAGGTAGTCAACTAACTGAGCTACTAAGATTCCCGTACAAAGTAATTCATGAATTTCATCAAGGATGCCTGAAAATTACAAGAATCAACTATGGAAGAGTGAGTCAGAATATTTAGAACAAGAGGAACAAGGCAGATATGGCAGATCAGCAACCAGTGAAGTAATTTATTATCATGATATCATTTATTCACTTTCATATGTTGGATAAGAAGATACTGTGGTAATAGCGAAAAATGTTGGATAAGAAGATACTCTGGTAGTAATGAAAAATGTTGGATAAGAAGATACTCTGGTAATAATTAAAGCAGGCATTACTTTCGTCAGGAAAAAACCCCCTACTGTTCTAGGACTGTTCCTCTTATGATAATCATCCGTCATTTTCTTCGTCCAGCATGTATTTTATCCAGTAAAAGATTTAAGTTTCTCAATAAATACACTATAATTGGAACATATTATGTCTTTTTTATCTCCGACAAGGCATATGCACAACAAATTTTTACAAACTTTTTTCTTCTGCTCCAAGGATTCTTAAGCCACAATTTACAGGAACAAGAACAGAAATTAAGACAAATTTCCTTCATCTTTATTCTGGTGGTACATTTCTGCATATTTGTCCTATGTCCAAACTCTTTGATATTAATTTCCTGTCTGCAGATAGATATATCAAAGTTTGCATTTTTAAGATGGTTAACGCAATCCAGTAAACAAACTAATTGATGCATTGCATTCATTGTTTAATTACCTTATTTTGGATTACATTCCATTAATGCCGGAAAAAGCTTACCGAGATATCAGAAACTAACTTGCAGTTAAGACAAAACAAAACAACAGACAAACCTTCAAATGTATTTCCCCAAAAGGCTTCCACCTGTTAGATCCATTCAGTCGATTGTTGCTCTCATTAGCCTTCCGCATATACCTCCAAGACTCATCTCCGATAACCTTTAACCCCTTTTCTGTACCTGGACTCATAGAAATTTTATCCGGTCCATGAACCTTGTAATATGACAACACCCCATCTTCAAGCACAAACCATCTCGCACGCCATCCTTTTCCATAGTTCACCCATTTATATAACACTCCAGCTACACTAACACTTCCTTTAAATTCTTTCGAATCATTCCCATTTTCTTCACTTTCATTAACAAAACCCGAATCCGAATCCGTATTCACCTGTGCATTAGTAAGACTCTGCCTCGAGCTGAAACTCACCAGTTTCAGACCCACATTGTTATCAAACCCTAACTGACTTTGAGTCACGGATTGTGACTTTACCACAGCCGGATTTCCTTTATCACGGTCGATCGACACCGGTGCAATGCAACACAGCGGATTCATCCCAACCAAAAGAAGAAACTAAAGAAGAACAAAATAATAATCTCACTTCATCTCAAACAACACAAATACATCAATGCTGAACGACGATCTCTACAAAATCGGCACCAGAGAGAAGAATAACCAGTGATCTGATTCTCCTCCTTCTCTGAAACTTCTGCGCAGAGCAACCGACTGGAGATCGAATCGGCGATACAACCGGAACAGTTCTGATATGACATAAGATCGAAAACCGATACGTAACAACAAATATAAATAATAAACTCCTTTTCTTACAGTATTAATTAATGTAGTTATCAATTTTGCATATAATAATAATTATTTATTCAAATTATAGGTGGAGCAGCTAGAGATATAAAGGATGTATAGAGCTGAAGAGATTTTTACAGATCCATTAATGTCAGTAGTCAGTGATGGAGTGGGGAAGAGTACAAAGCACAGACGAGGGTGCGTAGGTTAGTAGAGGGTGCGTAGGTTAATAAAGAGTGCAGTGAAAGGATTTAAATGCATGGGGCTTTTTGTTTTTAGACTGCTTAGTGTAGATGTAATGATTGCGGAGACAGCTAACATGCGCAGTGATTAACATTGCCGGGACCCATCTTTTTCCAATATCTTCTCTCAATTATTTTATTCCCTGCCTTTTCCATGGTACTTGATTCATGTTTTTTAATTTGACTTGTGAAATATAACGAGTAATATTAAAAATGTGGAATGTATTAAAAGTAGTGGCTACAAAATAAATGTGAAAGTTAAATGGTTAACGACTTAATAAATTTAGAGAAATTGGTATCCTATGTTACACCATTATCATATTCAATAAAATTTTACAAATAAAATATTAAAAAAATAAAATTTATGTAAATTTTTTAACTAATTCATTAAAATAAAAAAATTATTTTTTAAAAATATTTGACTTAAATACAATAAATTTAAATATAAACGGCAATCAAAATATAAAAATAATAAATAATGATGAATATCAAAAATAAAAACTATAAAAATATGACTTTTTTAAATTAAAAGTAGCTTTAAGCCTTTACCACTAAAAAATAAAATAATGTCCGTAGACCCCAAAAATTCGGACCAAAAAATGAAGAAAATCATACTAAAACCTGGTTCGAAATTCGAAAAGCCAAAAATAAAAATAAAAGCTAAATTAAAGCAAGAACTTAAAAATAAAAAGGAGTTGCTATTCGCAGGAAAAGGAAAATCACATGACCTTCCTCTTCCATTTTTGATCTCAGACTGTCCTTGATATCTCTCTAATGGCGGATCCTTCCTTGATTTCCTGCATATGCAAATGATGATAATAGGAACTTCCCTGACCTCTTTAGGAAGTTGTTGAACTTGGATAGGTTATATTTGGGCATTATAAATCTCACTAATATCATGTAATCTAGTCTCATTAAGACTTCGTCAACTCCATCACACTGAATGTCAAGTAATCTCTCCTTCTCGGTGTCTACTGAAGCTATTGATTTGTTCCTTGCAAAGGCACTTTTTGATGTACATATGACTTTTTCTTTGTCATTTTCACGCTTTCAACTAAGTGTCTTTATTATACTTTCGTACATTTGCCTTTTAATAAACACAAACTTGCCCTGACTTTGCTCGTCAAGAGGTTGAGCTCCAAAGGAACTAATACCACTATTTAACCAGCTAAAATTAGGATTATCTTGTGTTTGTTAGGTATTTCTCCTACTCTGATTATTTTTTATTTGTATTGCTGCATTTTTCTTTCCTCTTAAATACTATGTGTATGCCTTATTTTGCATCTTTAGGATTCAAATGTTTGAAACTTGATTAGTATCTATAACCAATAATGCTCTCCTCCGCTTTAGAACCTGTTGTATAAATTAAAAATTTATGCTTTTTGTATCTGCCAAAAAAAAAAAATTAGATTAGTAAAATAATCTGTCACTTTATTTCCTTCCCTTAGAGTGTGTTGCACTTCAATCTCTTTGTAGTTCCTCAAATTATTAATCTTTTTGGCCTTCATATTGATGCACCAATATACCTTCCATACTCCAGATAGACAATTAAAAACCATAAGGGAATCTATCTCTAAAAAATAATAGATAGTCAATTCTTAGAGATGTAATAATTTAATCCTTAATTCTTAAAGATGCAGTAATTAAATTCTTAATTCTTAGAGATGCAATAATTTAATCCTTTATCAAAGCTCAAATTTCAACTTCAAGATTGAATTTTACACATTTCTCATATGAGACAGTATATACGAATTCTCCCTTCGAGTTTCTTATACAAAAACCTTCAGTACTAGAACCTTGCCTTTAGAAGCTCCATGAGAATAGCATTTAAAATACCCCTTGTTGACATCTAATTTTTATCCTCTACAGTATAAATTAATCATTGAACTTTTAATTTTAAGAACTTGAAATAATTAGTTTTCAAAATGCAGAAAATATTTTTCAAGTGATTTTTAGGTCTAAGTCTTTTAGTTTTGATTATGTTTATATATTATGTATTATATACATTTATTTCAAGTATTAATAGTTAAACATTATATTTTTCATTGTTTTTTCAAGAATTTGCTATATAGATTTTATCTTTAATTATTTTAGTTCAATTATGTTTAGGATTAATTACTTCATAGTAATTTAATTATTTTAAGTTGTTAATATTTAAAAGCTCTTAAACTAATTTGTATTAGTTCATGATCAAATTAATCAGTTGATTTTAATTGATCACATTTTAATTGATCATGTTTGAAATTAAAATGGCTAATTATTCAATGAAATTTTGTATCCTTTCACTCCTTTTTTCAGCACCTAATTGAACTCGATTTTAATTCATTTTGGAAAAAATCCAGTCCAAATTAACCTCAGACCCGGCTCAACGTCACATTTTCAGCCTACATCACAAGCCTATACAAACATATACCCAAAAGTCACCCCACGTGCCTCTCTTTTCTCCTCTTCTTCATCCATATGCGTTCCTACACCTTACCCTTCTTCCTTATCGCGAAGCTAACACCCAAAAACGTCCTCAACGTTCCCCATAACAAACCCTCGACAAACCCCTAACGTCTCTCAGCACTTGTCCCCTATACGTATCATCTCTCGTATCAAGCCGTTGGAGAGGATCTTTAAGGTGTTGCATGTCAAAACCGTTGATGGCTCTTAATCTAGAATCAACGTTTGTGATTTGTTGACTTGTTATGTGATATCCAACAAATTCCGAAGATTCTTATCGTCAAGGATTGGAATTTGAATTCGAATTTCAATCCCTCAAATTCCTGTTTTGCCCCAATTTCGTCCAGATTTTCCCCTTATTTCGAACCCTAATCTCCCCAATAAATTCAACCTTTTTCTCACTGCTTCGGGAAGTCATTTTTCACTTCCAGTATATTAAAAATTCCATTTGAAGAGTTAAGTAATTTTTTCCAGAAAACTCGTTCAATTTTGAAGCTCCCTGGTTTGGGAATTTTCGTTTTCGGAACTTGAAGGTTCTCAGACAAAGCTCCGTCCGATGTCGAAGTTTGGCTCAATCTCAAGGTTCCAGCACGCTGTCTCGAAAAAAGTAAATATTTTTTTTGTTCATCATCTGTTTTAGTTAAACTTTTTTTTTCTGTTCATCATCTGTTTCAGTTACAAATGTTGTTGATTTAGTTGTAATCTTCTTCATTAGTAATTTTAGTTTTGATAGTCTATCGTTTTATTAAGGCGAGCATGGAGCTTATATGATGTTCTTGCTTGCTATTTTTTGATGTTTTCGACATGATTCTTAAATATGTTCTTCTACTGTTCCTGTGTAGCTTCTGGATTGAAGCATATCTTTGTTTATCAAATCGTTTAAACTCGATTTTTGTTTAGAATTGCTATTTGTTTTCTCCTATGTTGCTCTTGTCTACTTTGTTTTTAAAGAACCAAATGCATTATTTTGTGCTAAGTATGACGGTTAATGTGATTTTGTTTAGGTTAAGATTAGGTTTTGAATTATGGTGTTATGTATGTTTTGGTATTGTGCCGATGTAAATCCATCATGTTTGTTCATTCCATCTTGAATCAAATTCGCTGTGTAAAGGCTATTATCTTTGAAAGTAGTAATTTCTTATTATTTCTTGTTTCAAAAATATTATTTGAACCTACGAACCTGTTAGTATGCTTTAGTTTAGGTTTAAATTTATTTTTTTTGTGTGATGTGTCTTCCCAACATTTGAATTCATAAGTCGTTTAAGTCTTCATCTCAAGAATTCCTCAACCTAACTATGTGTTTATCTTCTTTACAAACCAAGTTGTGTATGGCTCATATCAAATACAAGTTATTCTAGTTTGATAAGATAGATTTCGTATGTCCAGTGCTTTGTAAGCACATATTTGATTTCATAACTAGCTAGTCCATATGTGATTCCTATCGTATGGTATGTTTGGGTTTTTATATACATCTTATGTGATTTATTTCTTATTTTAAGATCATCTATTCATCTATTAGGATTTTTGGTAATCTAATATGTTAATATCATTTGTTTAGCTTAACTAGTACTTTCAGTAGCTTGTTTGTATTCTAATAATGAAGTCTTGCTTATTGATTAATGTTCAAGCTTTTACTTTACTGTTTTCAACCTCCTCAACTGGTTTGCTGTAAACATCATTCGCTAATTCGTAATTATTTGTGATTTTGCTACTATTATATGCTGGTGCGTTAATGTCATGTTGTTGGAAATGACTAGGCTTCTCATATTTTATCTTTGCCAAAGTTTGCTCAACCCATGTTTATTCAGTTTTCTTGTCACTGTTTAAAATGCATTTATTTTCCTTAAGGAGTTAGATCATTTGTTAATACGAATCTGGTTGGGTTTATTTGTTTACAGCCATTTGAAAATGATCTAGTTTTGATGAGATTCCTAGAATGTATTTCTTTTTCCCCTTCTCTTAGATTCACTAAAATTACTTGAATTTTTCTCGTTTCGATTAAGATCACGTTTCAACTAATCCCCTTTTGTTCATATACTAATTCATCTCTTTTAATTTATTGCACGAAATCCTTGTTCATGGGTCAATGGACTCTACCATTTTGCATTTCTGATGGGCCATGGAGGCCTAAATTTCATTTCCTAGTCTAGAAAGTTGTCTTGGGAATGTCACACTCCCTCACTTTCACTTGGTGATACCCATATCGAAGATCAATTTTAGAAAAGTGACTAGCCCCTTGAAGTTGATCAAGAATGTCATTATTCCTTGGTAGAGGGTATTTATTCTTTATGGTGACTCTATTAAGTTACTGGTAATTAATGCACATCCTAAGAGAACCATCCTTTTTCTTCACAAATGACACCGGTGCAACCCAAAGTGACTTACTAGGCCTAATGAAACCCTTCTCTAACAAATTCCTCAATTGCTCCTTCAAGTCCGCCGGGCCCATATGGTAAGGGAAAATAGAAATGGGTTGAGTATCGGGAAGGAGGTCTATACTGAAGTCTATTTTTCTTTCGGGAGGAATAAAGAGAAGCTCATCAAGAAAGACATCAAGAAACTCATTAACCACTAGAACCGACTCAATAGAAAGTACTTTGGACTCAACATCCCTAACCCTCACAAGATGATAGAGACAATCCTTAGAAATAAACTTTTGGACTTTAAGGCAAGAAATGAATCTACCGTTGACCACCACATCATGACTCTCCCATTCAACGACAGGCTCATTAGGGAATTGGAATTTAACCCTATGGGTTCTACAATCAATAAAAGCATAATATGCATGCAACCAATTCATCTCAAGAATGACATCAAAATTCACCATATCTAACTCAATAAAATCACAAGGCAAGATTTTATGTAATATGAACACAAGATAATTTCTATAGACTCTTTTCGCAACAAATGGACTCACTAACGGGTGTAGACTCTTCATAAGGTTCACACAACAATTTGGGACTAACATGGAGCTTTTTGGCAACAAAAGGAGTAATAAAAGAAAGAATGTCACCCATATCTATCAAAGCATACACATTAAAATAAAAAAATAAAATCTTTAACATACCGGTAGCGACATCGGGCACCTCATCCACCCTTGTCTCCCTTGAAGAGCATAGAATCTGTTTTTTCTTGGAGCACCCCCTTTTTGGCCTCCTATAGCCCATGGATCCACATTTGCACCTTGGCCTTGTGGATGACCATCTCTACCTTTGTTTTGAGAATGAGGACAATCAATCACCTTATGACCCACTTTACCACAACTATAGCAAGAATTAGAGTTTTTTAAACGAGGGCCATTGTGGTTCCTACCATATCTTTCGCACATAAGGTTAGGCACCCCACCATCACCACCTTGGAATCTTGGATAATCAGTATCAAATCAACTATTAGGAGCATTTGAAGAACTTTGGCCTTGGAACTTGTGACCTTGAGGAAATCGGCCACCCTTGGAACCTTAGAATCCACCTTTAAAATGAGCCCTCTCGGACTCACCACTTCTTTTTCTAAGCTTTTCTCCCTCTAGTAGCTTGGCGTAAGTCATGAGACGGGACAAATCCTTATCACCCACTAACATGGCGGTTTGACACTTCTCATTGACCAAGTCAGATACGCCTGACACAAATTTGTACGTCCTTAATCTCGGCTTGGCAACCAATTATGGAGCATACTTGAAGAGTTAATTGAACATGAGAGTATACTCCCTCACACTCATGGAATCTTACTTAAGGTTTATAAACTCCATCATTTTAGTCTCCCTTAGCTTAATAGGAAATAACCAGTTGAGGAATGTGGCTTTGAACTCCTCCCAAGGAATAGCATCATCACATGTCCTCTTCAATTTTCATTGGGTGAACCAAAGTTGGGCCATATATTTGAGTTGGTAGGCCGCTAACTCTGCTTTTTCCTCCAAATTGACCCTCATAATAAATAGCACTTTGTATACCTCATTGATGAACTCTTGGGGATCCTCATCTGTCATGGATCCATGAAACTTCGGTGGGTTCATTCTAGTAAAATCCCTCACTCTAGAAGCTGGAGTGGGAGCATGAGGGGCTTGGGCACCTTGGTGAATTTGGCTTGTCATAGCATGAGCCAACATTGTAATAACATCCCAGAATTCATCTTGGGCTACCTCTCCACCTTCAGGAGCTTGAGGAGTGGGAGGGGTTGGTTGCTCCTCGGGTGTACGGGCTCTCTTTAGTCTCTCTCTTTGAATTAAAAATAATCTAGAATAGAAAAAAGCATTCATTAGGGTAAAAGTCTCACACTCATGTCTAAAGAACGATATAGACCATAAAGAAGTGAAACATTTCCTAAAACGTCTCATAGCTTCCCATTCATAGTCATGGCGCACTTCATAACTATGAATAAGACTTTAATCGATGTAGTGTGTTGGATTCCGAGGATCATTAACAACCTAGTGCTCTAATATTAAGTTTGTCATGACCCAAGCCTAGGGCCTAGATGTGACACGCAAATGGGGAACCCGAAGGAACTCCAAACAAGCCTCTTAGCATATCATTCACATATCCTTGGTCTCAGACGCAAAATAAACAACCTAAGAGATATAAATAAGAGAAATAGGACTAAGGGAAGTCTTGATATTTATAAAAGCATAAAAGATCCAAGCTCATTGCATAAGTACATCAATTATATAACAACACCTCTAACATGGAATGGAGTGGGGGCCAAGACACTTTTCGGGTACACCCTCATAGTATCAAGTGTTCAACATAAGGAAATATCAAGTAACAAGAGTAACATATTAGCATCTTCGGACTTGAGAACTCACCATTACTTATCTCCAAAGCATCAAACTAGCCACGTGGAGGATGATCGAGAGCTACTCTGGTTCCTACATGGTAATATCATGTAGGCATAGAGTATGCATTAGTACATTTGAATGTACTAAGTATGTAGGATGTAATGCAACAATATATAAGCCAATATAGTCAAAATGCATAATCAGAAGCAATGGATAAGGATAGTACCAATATGACATGTATGATCAATGCTTGAAGTAAAATATGCTTGTATACCATAAACTTGAAAAGTATATATATTACATGTGTGGGAAGAGACCATAATCAACATAGACAAAGGGAGCTACTACTTGGAATCTAAGGCATGTCACCACTTGTAAGGTGATTGGGGTACCCACCTCTCAACAAGGTGATTGGGCATGTTACCCCCAACAAAGTGATCGTGGTACCTACTCCTCAACATGGTGATGGGGTATGTCAACCCCCAACAAGGTCATCGAGGTATGCCACCCCTAAACATGGTGATTGGGCATGTCAACCCGCAATAAGGTGATCGAGGTATGTCACCCCTCAACATGGTGATTGGGCATGTCATCCCCACCAACAAGGTGAGTGAGGCATATGACCCCCTTAACAAGGTGATTAGGCATGTCACCCCCTAACAAGGTGTGGTCTATTTGTAATATCATAGGTACTTTTCATGAATTCTACTCATACATGCAAGCCCTTAATCATCATAAAGTAACTTGACTTATAAACCATGTAATAGATCATCAATAACTTGAGAATCCTTGTCAAGACATTTTATCAAACACTTGGTGGGTTCATAAT
>JAOTQJ010000091.1:7953742-8002209 GCA_025642045.1 Solanum sejunctum | reverse complement strand
TGACCCCACATCCCTTTTTATTCTTAAGGACCTAACTTAAGTAAATTGTTACATTTGGTCCCAAACTTTATTAAATCAAACTAATTAAGGATATTCGGGGTTTAAATTACGTTGCGTGTCCTAACAAGGCTCTTATGATTAGTATATATATCAACGTGAACCCCATGCAAATAGTGGTATCATATTTCCAAAGCAAATACAACTGCTGCAAGCTCAAGATCATAAGTTGGGTAACTTTTCTCATGTGGTCGCAGTTGTCTAGATGCATAAGCAATTACTCTACCATGCCATGCTAGTAAACACCCTAAGCCATTTCCTGAAGAATCGCAATACACTGCATACCCCTCAGGTCCTTCTGGAAGTACTAGCACTGATGCAGAAGTTAGCTTATTTTTTAGTTCCTGGAAGCTCCTTTCACATGCATCATTCCTTTGGAACTTGGTTGCCTTATGTGTCAACTTAGTTAAAGGTGTAGAAATAGAAGAAAAACCTTCAACAAACCTCCTGTAATAACCTGTCAAATCTAGGAAGCTTCAAACTTCCATGGGTGTTGTTGGTCTTGGCCAATGTCTCACAACCTCTATCTTTTGTGAATCAACCCTTATTCCTTCCTCAGATACAATATGACCCAAGAATGCCACTGATTTTAGCCAAAATTCACATTTAGAAAACTTGGCATAAACTATCGATCATGAAGAACCCATAACACTTGTCGTAAGTGCTTTGTATGGTCCTCTTCTGATCTTGAGTATACCAAGATGTCATCTATAAATATTATCACGAACACATCCAAGAATGGCTTGAATACCCTATTCATCAAATCCATAAAAATTGCTGGTGTGTTTGTTAGCCTAAATGACATACAAGAAATTCAAAGTGACCATAGCGGGTTCTGAAAGTAGTCTTGGGTATATCTTCCTCCTTCACCCTCACTTGGTGATACCCCGATCTCAAATGAAATTTTGAAAAGCATTTGGTACCCTATAACTGATCAAATAAATCATCAATCCTAAGGAGAGGGTATTTATTCTTAATCGTCAACCTATTCAGTTATCGATAGTCGATACACATTCTCAAGGTGGCATCCTTTTTGCGTACAAATAACACTGGTGCACCCCGGGGGGACATACTAGGTCTTATAAAACCCTTCTTCAATAGGTCATTTAGCTGCTCTTTTAATTCATGCAATTCTACTAGGGCCATTCTATATGGAGGGATAGAAATAGGTTGAGTACCTAGAAGTAAGTCAATACCAAAATCTACCTCTCGTTCTAAAGGTAAGCCTGGAAGTGTTTCAGGGAACACATGAACAAATTCATGCACTACTAGAACTGATTGAAAAGTTGGTGATTCTACCTCCATATCCTTTACTCTAACTAAATGACATATATACTCCTTAGACATCCTCTTTCTAGCTTTAAAATAAGAGATAAACTTCCCCCCTTTGATGCCCTAACATTGCCTTCCTATTCAAGGACTTTCTTATTTGGAAAGTGGAAGTACACTTTCTTAGTTCGGCAATCCACAGTGGCATAACAACAAGATAACCACTCCATACCCATTATTACATCAAATTCGACCATTTCTAGCTCAATAAGGTCAGCTAATGTGTTGCGGTCACAAACAGTTATTACATAGTCATAATAAACCTTTCTAGTCATAATAGATTCACCGGTTGGTGTAGACACTTCAAATGGTCTATTCAATAATTTAGGTATTCTCTTAAGCTTCCCAGCAACTAGTGGGGTAATATATGATAGAGTAGAACTAAGGTCAATTAATGCATATACATTATGTGAAAAGATGGACAATGCACCTGTGACCACATCGGGTGAAGCTTCTAAATTTTATCAACTCCCCAGGGCATAGGTGCACTTCTAGACTCCGCTAGAGCTAGCTGCTCCTCTAACACCTCTACCATGACCCATAGGTGCTTATTAGCCCCTACCTAATGAAGGAACTGATGATGATGATGCAACAGGTGACCCAGTAGACTGTGCTATATCACCCATACACCTTCTCAGGCAATTGTGCCTCGGCGCACCAAACCAATAACAAACATTTGTCCGTGTCTCTTTATATTCACTCTGCTTCGTCCTTTAAAATTTTGCAGATTGGACATACGAGCCCCCAACTATGAGCCGTATGACGTCTTATGACTCTTAGGTCCCGATATAGTAGAAGGCCTAATACTTAAAAAAAATTTGAAATCATACCTGGACACTACGAACCCCTTTTACGACTCATAGAGGGTCCTACTACGAGTCGTAAGGTTGGCTTGTAGTGTATGTGACACCATTCAAATGCTCATTGTTTCCTTTTACGAGGTATAACTAGAGTTGTAGTGAAGAACTATGGCTCGTAGGCTTGCTCGTAGAAGCTGCCTCAAAACAAGGTTTCTCCATTCTTCAACTCTTGGTTTGCTTCTGCAACCTATAACTTAAAACATACCAACATTCCAACAGATGCAACTAGTCCAAGTTTAACAATTTTAATCACATAAACAACTACTAACCAACAAGTTGAATACGAGAAAATATCTTAAAATAAACAAAAATACATAAAATACTTGGGTTGCCTCTCAAGAAGCGCCTTGTTTAAAGTCATGGCTTGACTTCGTCAGCATAGATACTTAGAATTCTCCATGGGACACATTGTTGCCCCGTGCAAGCTGTCTTTGTTCATCTTGCACATCTTCAAGCTTTCCATCGAGCTGCTCCATCCTATCCCCAAGTCACCGCATCGATATAGCTTGTTCCTCTAATTTATCATTAACTTTGAGGACATCAAGCTTCATCTCATTCACAATCTCTCCTTGCTCATTGGCCTTGGTGAGGAGTTGCTCGAGCATGCGCTCAACTCTTCTTAGCTTTTCATTGACGCTCTGCTAGTGGGGTAACCTTAACTGAGTAGGCACACTTTCTCGGTTAGCACTGGTTGGGGCACCCTTCAACACACTTGAGGATACTTTTGTCTTCTCTATAAGAGGCTGGTATATTTCCGCCACTGTAGACAGTTTATCCATATATTCAGCGATCTCACTGAATGGTCACCTCAAGAAACCCCAGTAGTCGCCTCCAAACAACTCATCAACATGCCATTGTTGCTCAGATGTTAGTGATCGATAGAAGCTCGAAATTCATCAGCATTCATACTATAGTTGATTTATTTATTTTTTTAAGTTAAAGAAAAGAGAGAGAGAAGGCAGGAAAAAAGAAAGAGTAGGCAAGGAAGAGACACATATAGAGGAAAGAGACACGTATATATTCATATAGACAACTGAAATTATATAATTAAGCCATCAACATCTTTGAAAATTGAAAAGTTCAATTTTGCCCTTATAGGCAGCCACGTTGAAATAACATATGACAACTGGAATTATATAATTAAGCCATCAACATCTTTGAAAATTGAAAAGTCCAATTTTGCCCTTATAAGCAACTATTTTGAAATAGCAAATTTCTAATATATAGTAATTCACAACAACTTTTAAGTTTATTACAGCAAATGCACATTTTTTTAATTCAATACAAAAAACAACTAACTACCGACACCAACTAAATGCACATTATTTTTTTATTACAAAGAGCACAACAACAATCAAGAGCAACATATTTAAGAAAACATCAATACATGAACATCTAAGAAAAATATGCTGCTCACTTAACTATTTAGAAAGTTTAGCAGTTGTTATAGGTACTTTTGAAGTTGATATAAGTACTTCAGCAGCTGCTCTATTTATTCATCATAAAATTTGAGGAACCAACCACCAACACCAATTTACCACAACTATAAAAAAATATATTTTTTCCTCACAAAGAATACAACAACTTCAAGAACAACATATTTTTTCACGAAAAAATACAACAACAATCAAAGAACAACAATATACTTAAGAACACACTATAAAAAAAATAAGTCAAGAACATATTTTTTAGGGCATACAACATTTATAAATTCATATTCTTCTTCATCTTCTTTAACCTAAATTATCATTTTCACAAGAAAAATTAAAATCTTACTATGAGAGAAAAGAAAAAACTAAGAAAAAACTTTACCTTTAAAAAATGTTGAAACCTAATAATAATGAGGAGCAACCAATGACGAAGTGACTATAAGAAGGATGACAATGATAGTGAAATGGAGAAGGAAAAAAATCAAATGAAAAAGAAGAAGGTGAAGATGATCAAAAGTTGAGAAGTTCCTTTTCTTTGATTTTGAATTCTAAGAGAAACAAGAAAAAAAGTGAATTTGAATTTGAAATTATTTCTTTGGAAAAAGGTCAAGAAGGTGAGTTATTTTTGCATTTTATTAAAGTTTAGAAAATATATTTTACCCCTAACTAAACTTAATCTCCAATTAGTAGAAATTTTTTGTCTACCTCCTACTTATTTTCTCAGGAGACCCACATCGGACCAAAGACAAGCACAACGTCGGGGCCTCTGAAGACTCAACTTTTTGATTGGTAAAGAAGGAATCCAAAACACCCAATTCGACAGTGAGACCAAATCTATAATTGAGTAGAGACTATAATGATGATCAAGTGTTTGATGAATGTTCCTAAGTGTTCTCTTTACTGCTACTTCAATTCTTGTCACCTTTCAGATTGAAATGGATGGATTTTATCTTTCACCAACCTCCATTATCGTCTTCTTTTTAGTATTACATATGATGTCCTCTTTTCATCAACCCCCTTCTTTGTTTCAACGACCATGATCTTTTGCGTTAAACCTCATATTCGATCCATCTTCTCTCTTTCTCATGGACCCAGCTACCTCTCGCCCTGCTCTAGTCATCGATAACGGAACCGGGTGTGCTCTAAATTCTTATTATGGTTCTTGCTCATTAAGTGTTTGATGGATTGTCTCAATGAAATTAATTTATGTTTTCAGGTATACTAAATTGGGGTTTGCTGGAAATGTTGAGCCAAGTTTCATTTTGCCGACGGTGGTTGCCGTTAATGAGTCATTTGTGAACCAGACTAGAGCCATGACTAAGAACAGTAACTGGATAGCTCAGCATAATGCAGGGGTTATGGCGGATCTGGATTTCTTTATTGGGGAAGAGGCATTGACTAGATCTAAATCTAGTAATACGTACAATCTTAGTTATCCTATTAAACATGGTCAGGTTGATAACTGGGATGCCATGGAGCGTTTCTGGCAGCAGTGTATATTTAATTACCTTCGTTGTGATCCTGAAGATCATTATTTTTTATTGACTGAAAGCCCCATGACTGCACCAGAAAGTCGAGAGTATACTGGTGAGATTATGTTTGAGACTTTCAATATACCGGGGCTTTATATTGCCGTGCAGCCGGTGCTTGCTTTGGCAGCTGGGTACACAACATCTAAGGTCAGTAGTCTGTGTGTTTGAAAGTTTCTGCTGTTGATAGGTTTAGTACATATTTCCACATAATACTTTGGTTGCAAGAGCACCTTATCCAACAAAATAACCTTGTTCGATAAGCTTATAGCTTTTTCAAGTAATTTGGATCTTTTAATTTCTAAGGGGTTATAAGAAGGAGCTGTTTCTGTTGAAGGTGATAAATTTGGATCTTGGCATGTTTGATGCGAAGAGCTTCTGTTCAGCACAATCTTGCTGCTGTTTGTTTAATAAATTTTGCCTTTCTGATATAAGTATTACTGGGCAATGCTTGTAGGCAGAAACTGACCAATCAAGCCTTGGGGAAACATGAGGAACCGAAGAAAAAGAATTAAAGGAAAGTTAACTAAAAAAAGATGATAAAAGCATAGTTTTATGGGTTGGGGAAATGGAGAGGGATGGGGAAGCAAGATAGAAGGGGGGAAATTCTGGATAAATTTCTGGTAAGATGACAAATGCCAGAATATAAACCTTGGTTAATCAAGTTTAAGGAAAAGGTAAAGGTGGTAAAAGACTTCAACTATCTTTTATCAGGGATGCGGTTGGTTCAGTTCTAGTGCGAGTCACAATGTTATTAGGTTGTCTCATTTGTTATGTAAAATAATAAACTTTGGCGTTGAGTACAATTTTACTTCAAGAGCTTGTACATATACATGCCCTTGTATGTTTTTGATTTACATGACAAAGATTGCAAGAATGCAAGATGTGCACTCCTAATACTCTCTTTACCTAAACAAAATATTTCTCAACCTTAATACAATTGTTGAGTTTAACAGAGGTAGCATCGCGTCGATGTAACTATAGGTTCGTTTACAAATCATGTAGTACAAGAACGGAAAGAACCTTTACAATCCCAACATAGCTCAAACACCGCCTCAATCATGGTTAACATGGGCCTTACTAGGAACATCGGACTAACTAAGATCTTTCCTCCCTTGGAATGCATTACATTGATTTTAGAGACATCAATGCAGTCCTTTTTTCACCATGTCTTAAGTCTTAATAGTTTAGATTGATGTTAGTCCAACACTAGGTATTTAGCTTATCATTTAGCCAATTAAAAACTTAACACATTTTAAATAATAGAAAAAGAGGAGGAATACCTTAATTATAAGGTCCAACAATTTTAGTTAGATAATAGTGAGAATACAAAAGTAGTAGTACAAGATAGGTTGGCTAAAGCCCGCCTGTCCTCTAAGAAAGAGATCTTTATATTGAAAGGATTTGAAGAAAAATCGAAAATTCATTACATAAGGATTTATGTCATATTACATTATTGGACTCCCATTGAGGTCCATTACTCTATAAAAGTATACACAATAATCCTAACTTTTATAAAAGTTAGTGTCCTGTCATTTCTTCACTTTTCTTCTCATTTGATTCCTTTAACTTGTCTGAACCAGAAGATTCTTCTATCTGGTTTTTAAACTGTTGTGGAAATGTTTCAATGTCCATCTCTTCTGTGCTACAAATACTTTGAGCTTCATCTGCTAAACAAGTGTCTTTTTCCTTTGTGGATGTTGCCATTGATATATTATCTGAGAATTCTATACCCATTTTTTGAATTAAGTCTTTCTTAACTTCTTCCATATATGATGCAAGAATCTCAGATTAGAGATAGCCCTTTTTTTATCAGTAATTTTCGTCTTAATATGTTTAAATGGACTTATATCCTCGCCGCCGTATATACTTCTACTAGGGCTTTACTGACCTCAATAGAGACACTAATGGAGTCCATAATCTCCCAGCTATGGACCTTTCTCTCAGCATCTCTTTGGAGCAATTTACTCTAAAATTTTGAATGAAATTTTCTTTTAAGTAGGGGATCCTTCTTCATTTGTCTGAACTTCTATTGTCTACTTCATAATCCACGGAACAGAAAATTCTATAAAGAAAATACATTAATGACATCCTCGTAAGATATATATCATCTTTTTGTAATTTTATTAGGTTGGATGATATGTCACCTGTTTCGGCATATAATTTTTTGTACTCTCTTGGGAGAATATTTAGAGATGGACCGTATAAAGTCCACCATCAAAACCAATTTGGTATATGCTGCTTAAAAACATGAGAGCATATTCTTATAAATCATGAATGCTTTTTATTGGCATTATCGTATAATAAGACTTTATTAAAGCCTTTAATATAGTCCCAGTAATTGAATGTAAATGCAATCTTCTATCGGATGGTTGTATTCCCTTTCTTTCATAGTGCTTAATCCCTGTTCCTCTGGGGTAAATATTTTCTTTGGATAAAGTTTGAAAAGTTATCAACTTTTTTGGTAGTAGTCGGGTAGAAATGCTGGAATCCAACAGACTCGATTGATGAGAGTATTATCTCATAAAGCATTCTGTATTTGTAAACCGGAATAATTTAAGATGCTGTATCAAAATATCTGTACATGATCTATCATGGATCATCTTTTCATTGTAAATCTATTAGTTCAAGAAGTATTACTTCATCTTTTTCATTTTATCATAAACTTCAATATTTTCATTCCCTTCTTTCGTGATGGCTGAAGAATATGATGGTGGGGTATTATCATGAGTTTCTCTTGATTGTATAAAATCCAAAAATTCTCTGTGCATCAGATGTTCAACATTAATTCCCGATGTGCTTGTAGGTGCTTCTGCAATGTTTGAAGCTATTAGCTTCTGATTTCCTATTTGGGCTAGGATATTATTTTGCCCATATTTGCTTTTTCTCTTCCCTTCTTCTATTAGAGGAGGAACCTCCAGTTGGCCTCAGCCATTTGCTTGCAACGCCTTGAGTGGGTAGATAATTACAGCCACTAGATCCTTCATACTCTTACTAAAGTACCTAGGATGGATGAGGATGAGCTACACTTTCAACTGTATAGGGTACATTTGTGAACTGCAGCAGGGGTGAATTTACCCCTATTTTTTGGGTCACGCGAACCCGTGGTCATCCGACTAAATTCGGTATATTACCTGTATAATTCTTAAAGAATATATTAAATACTAACTAAAGGAACCCATGATCAAAATGATAAGTTGGTTCACTGGTTTATGGGCTCTTTGTTAGCATGAAGGTTGGGGGTTCAATTCCAACCATCAACATCATTTTTTCCCTTTTTTAAAAAAAATAAAGTAATGGTGCAGTCATGTTCTTGAATTCCTAGATTTGCCTCTATTTTACTGCAGCTTGACAACAATAAGGAATAAGTAAGATTCCTAAGCAGAATTCTTTTTCAAAGAACTGGCGATCCCTTAACTACAGATTCAATAGCACCAAATATGAACCCAGAAAGAGAAGAACATTGTCTACTCATACTGTCACACCGGCAAGGGAGAGACCACACACTCTCTGCTATCTCAATTTTTCCTCTCTGATCACCATTCCGACCTTGGTCGGATGCATCGTTCGGTGGACTTAATTGCCCCACCAGATCCGCCACCATTATTTCATCAACAAAACTCCACATCAGTTTTAGATTTATCCCATCAAAGTCAATTCCCCCAACTTCCTTCACGTGCTTACCCTTCTCCCTCAAATCCCCTTTCTAATCCAAACTCCATCCCTGCCAAGTTCAATAGCTTCCAGCAACAAAGTTTATTGGCGGTGAAGATGGGTTTGAATGCCCAAATATCTCCTGAAGAGGAGCCCCAAAATTCATATGCTGGAGCATTGAGAAACAAAGAGACCACTAGAGCCAAGAAGTTTGTCTTTCACCCAGATCTTGTGAGATGGTGGTTGGAAAACCAGTGGTTATTTTCACTGCAGAGGAGAATGAAATTCTTGCTCAAACATGTAAATGGACATTGGTTGGTAAGTTCTCTCAAATTCGCCCCTCTATTGATATTATTAGAAAAGACTTTGCTAAAATTATCCAGGGGAAAGGTGTTAGCACCATTGGAGCGTATGATATGAGGCATGTTTTCATAGACTTCGATAATGTTGAAGGCCACCTTTGATGTTGCTTCAAGAAGCTATATTCCGCTAGGAGGTGACATTATTATGAAAATTGAAAAATGGAGCAAGAACTTCAAACCTGAATCCAATGACACCACTGCCCCCATTTGGATTACTCTTTCAAATCTACCATGGCTCTACTACGAGTGGGATGCAATTTGTTGTATTGTTGAACCAATTGGAATCCCAATAGTGCTGTATAAGGCTACTATTTCCAAAACAAGGCCCACTACAGCCAAGCTAAGTTGTCAAAGTTGACCTTGCAACACCAATTTTAAGAGAAATTACAGTTGAGATAGGAGACAAGGATGACAACATGGATGTCTTTTTACAAAAGGTATAATATGACAATCTGCCAGTCTTCTGTTGCCATTGTAAAATGCAAGGCCGCAATGATAAAAACTGTAGAATCCTTCATCCTGAGTTAAGTGAGGGGCAAAGAGGAGGGAGGGACAACGAATCTACGAGGGCAGATCCCTCATCCAATTGCAAGATAGAGTTGGCAAAAAACTTCAGAAGGGATACACTTCCAACAAATGAAAAGGGGCAGAACAATGGGCATAAGCCACAAGCTAAGGCTAGTCTTACTAAGTCAATGGATACACAACTTGAATCAGATCCACAAACTGTCACAAGTGCTGATGGGTGGAAGATGTTACAAGAAAGGAAGGAAATGTAGCCAAGCCTAAACTCAATAATACAAAGAATGAAAAACGTAATGGTGTTGGTGGAGTGATGGATGGAAATATCAATATTCATACAGGTACACAAAAATGCGGTGGTAGTAACTTACAACACTGCTGAAGAGGTGGAAATTATGGAGGTTGTCATTCCAGAAAGCTCTCAGCATATGCAGCAACTCAACACCCAGATGATTACTAACCACACTAGAATTGACAAAGAAAAGGAAACCAAAGAGAAAAAACAAAAGAAAAAATTACTCCCATCAGAAGAAACTCAAAGAAGGGCAAACAGGAAAAAGAAGTTGAATTTCCCCACGTTGAGGATCAATGGCAAATGATGAACACTGATCTAGTGAAAGTCAATACGGAGGAGGTCACAAAAGTTAACAGAGAAGGAGGAAGTTTACTGCCAAAATTGTTATACCTGATGATTTGATTATTGGTAATGAACATATTGCTAAGGAGGGTAAAAAGTCAGAACATCTTCCTCACTTTGGGCTAGATTCTATATTGGCAGAGAAATATGCAAGCTGGAGAGACAAAGAAAGAGTTCGGGAATATCAATTTATTGATGAACCTGATCCACCGAATGTCCAGGATCTAGGTGGAAGTGGTTTGCCAGTTAATATGAATCACAAGGACAATGGATCATCTTGAAGTAATGTTGATCATGACCAAGCCATGCCTATGGCAACTGTACCATAGGAAAAAGATCGCTTCAGATCAAATGATGAACACTCTACTGGAGTTGGAGAACGACTGGCTTGCAAAACTGCCAAATCCACTAATATTCAACATAATGTGATCTTTCTCAACAACCTTTCTCCAAGAGGCCTTACTGGACAGACTGGAGAAGAGGACAATTGTTCATACAACGAAGGAACTATGACAAAGAAGGTCATCAGGATTTTTCTGTTAAATATTTTCAATGATCAGTACACTTTCGTGGAATATAAGAGGCATTGCCTCCCAGGGTGCAGCTGACAGACTCAAATCCATCAAACTACAAATGCAGCCTGCCTTTCATCTTCCTCCAAGAACCTTTGGTAAGAGCAGGGAAAATTGAGAGATATAAAAGAAAGCTAGGCTTTCAATACTGTTTTTATAATAGTTCCAACAAAATGCGGATCTTTTGGTTCTCTGATTTTATGATTAACATAATTGATGACAAGGAACAACAGGTTCTTCTACATAGTACTCAAAAGTCCAGGGCCCTCTGGATTTTTATAGCTCAGTAGTCTATACCAAATGTGATGAAGCTCTCAAGACTAAGCTGTGGGATGAAATCAGAGCTTCTTCCGGCGCCATTAATGGCCCTTGGGGGATAGTAGGTGACTTTAATGTGGCTGTAACTCTAGTGAAAAAATTGATGGAAGACCTTGTAGAGCAGAGGAAGTTTTTGATTTTATCTCGCCTTACTGACTGTCATCTTCAAGATGGAGGTTATCTTGGTGCTTCGTTTACTTGGAGTGACAATAGAGACCCTCCAAATACCATTTGGAAACAGTTGGACAGATTAGCCTATAATGCAGAATGGTTTGACATCTTTGGAGGTACTACTGTTACTCATCTTGCTAGAACATGCCCTGATCATGCCTCGCCTCTTATTAACTGCGGTTCTAATATTAGGGATCATACAAAATATTTTAAATTTTTGAATATATGGGTTGATCATGAGGACTACTTGAGCATGTGAGACATGTTCTGATATCTCTAAGGTCAATGTAATGTAGTCTAAGGGAGGAAAGGTCTTGGCTTAGTCTATTGTTCCTAATAAGGCCCATGTTAGGCATGATTGAAGTGGTGTTTGGGCTATGTTGGAACAATAAAAGTTCTTTCCAATCCTTGTACTGCATGATTTGTAAACGAACCTGTAGTTACATTGAAGCAATCCTACGGAGTGTTATAGAATGTGACTTAAGTCGACTTTTACAAAATATCTCTACCCTTGTTTTTGGATGAAGTTTAGCAGCCAAGATGGATGATTATCTCTTACTTTCAGTTGTGAGTGTGTGCATTTTGTTCATCTCAGTTAGAGTGGGTAAGATAGAGCTCATCAAACATGCTAAGGTCCACTCATCCATGAGGGTTGTGCCAATGCTCTAAAATGCAGGTGAAACTTAATTATATTAAAGATAATAGCCTTAGGATACACCATGTTATTTTCTTCTTTTATCTGGCATTCTACCCATTTAACTTGTTTTCATGGAATTTAGATCATTCGCTTTTGGATTAGGAGTTATGCCTGCAATAAATGTTCCTTTGGAAGATTTGGGCAAGAACTTCGAAAGCAAGTTGTATATGCTATTTATATGGATACCATGCACTTTATGAAAACAATTAAAAACCAGAGAATCAAGACAAGAAGAAGGGATAATGAAAGAACTAGAAGAAAAAGAAGAAGAAAACAAAGGGAGAGTTAAGAGCTTCTGGTCAGCATAATCTTGGTGCTGTTTAATTAATAAATTTTGTCTTTCTGACATAGGTATTACTGGGCAATACTTGTAGGCAGGAAGTGACCAATCGAGCCTTGTGGAAACTTGAGAAACCGAAGAAAAAGAACTAAAGGAAAGTAAGCTGAAAAAAAGATGAAAACTGTAGTTTATGGGTTGGGAAACGGAGAGGGGGAGAAGCAAGATAGAAGGGGGAAAATTCAGCATATATTTCTGGTAAGATGACTAATGCCAAAATATAAACCCTGGTAAATCAAGTTCAAGGAAAAGGTTTAGGTGGTAAAAGAGTTCAAATATCTTTTATTAGCGTGCTGTTAGTTCGGTTCATCCCGTCCATTTAAAAGATTTTTACCATATCAATTTTTCAGTTACTCCATGGTGTATTACGGAAATTAGACTTTTCGAAAACGTCCCATTGTCTCAATCTCTTTGATATCGATACTATTTGGTTTATTTTTAAAATGTCAAATAAAAGTTGCCATATCAAAAACAAAACATCAAGTGAGAGTCATAGTGTTATTAGGTTGTCTCAGTTGTTGCGTAAAATAATAAACTTTAGTGTTGAGTACAATATTTGCTACAAGAACTTGTACATATACATGCACTTGTAAGCTTTTGATTTACCGGACAAAGATTGCAATAATGCAGGATGTGCACTCCCTGTACACTATTTATCTAAGCATAATATTGCTCCACCTTAATACAATTATACAGTTTCTAGCTCAGAATCTGTAGTTCAAAAGACATAAAATCCGGCAAATAACATGTACTATTTTACTTGGCCTTTTTGGAAAAGAAATAGACTTGATATTTGATTCAAATTCACACACACACAAAAAAAAAAAAAAACAGGAGGGGAAAGCATACCTTGGTGGCTTGCTTCTAAAGATTGTCAGAATCAGCATCAACATTGACATACCTAGTGTGGTCCCATAACTGTGGTTTGAGGAGGATATATTCTACGCAGACCTTAACTGTACCTTTTGTGAGGTAAAGAGGTTGTTTCCAATAGACCATCAGCTCAAGATGAGTGTTTTAAAAATAGGTTTGAAAAATACAAGAGTGAAACCAGGTCTAATGAAATTTCTTGGAAAGAGAGGTCTTGACAACAAAAATAGTGAGATTGTCAGAATCACTTTAGTTTTAATAATAATAGAGTATGTTTGAGTGTTACTTGTAGCAATTTCCATATGAATCCATCCCCATGGCCAAGGCAAGAAGTGATAATATTTTATTATTTTTAAATTTAATATACGAAATTAATTACCTACTCCAATTATTTGGTACAGTTATAAATTTATTTTTAGACCTATAGTTTTAAACTAATAATCAGTTTGGTCTGGCTTGGTTCTGTTGGTTCTCAGAGAAGCATTGACACCCCAATCTTTATAATTAAAGAATCTGGCTGTGAGGTCGAAATCATTACTTTTTCAATGAGATGTTATTGTGATTTTTAGCCAAAATGCTCATATTTTAGGACGTGGAAAGAATTCCCATACTATCATAACCAGAAACAAGTTTTACAGTACTCATCATCCAATTATTAAGGGCCACCATCAATATTAGCATTATAACTTTTATAACATTCTAGGAACCTAAATAAAGGCAGGTCCTAGCAAGCTCGTATTACATCTTCATATATTCTTCTTTTCCCTTTTTCTTGAGCTATGAAGATAGACTGCTAATTTTTGGGTCACATTCTGTTGTTGGTACATCCATTACTTGCTTCTTTAATGCACGTATATTTATTTTTCGTCTACTTCCTGACTGGCCTTCTATTAGATCTGCATTAATTTCATGATATATTAATCAAGTATTTCTTGTTCCTTTTTTAGTGTGAAATGACTGGAGTTGTAGTGGATATTGGAGATGGTGCTACTCATGTTGTACCTGTTGCTGAAGGTTATGTTATCGGGAGCAGCATTAAGTCAATCCCCATTGCTGGAAGAGATGTTACACTCTTCATTCAACAACTCATGAGGGTCTGTACAACATCTCTCAGAATTGGTTGAAAGAAAATATGTGTTGTTTCCTTCATTGAACTCGTCCCCTAGTTTGTTTCCTATCTAGTAGACAAATAGAACTTAAAAATAGAATCAAGTCGGATGAATGAAATAGAATTCCGATATCCTGATATTTGGCGTTTCCTTGTAATAATAAAAATTGATTGGAGTTCAAAGAGTATCCAAGATATTGAAAAACAAGATTATTTAATTAAAAAAAGAAGATATGGAAACGATATAGTAATTGCAACCTCTAGATTTGACTATGCTCTTTAACCGTAGAAGGGGGAAATATATTCCATAGTGTGCAAGCTCCTCTAATAGTAGTGTTTAAGGTGAGAATGGTAATACCTAGGTTCAATATTTTGTTTACTACATGATGATATCTCACTTATTTCATCAGAAAAAGATGTTCATTATATGAGGACAGGATAGCTTTTCTCTGTTTATTTTCTCTTTGTATACGGATTCTTGGTAATAGATCAGGGTATTCTTTGCCTGAAAAATATTACTGAGGTCTTATGGCATTGTTCTTTTCTTCAAGTGCTAAATTTATGTTTAGGAGAGTGCCTTGTTGGTTGCTGTAGCAAGCATCATCTTGGAAAATTTGTAGAAAACGTACCCTCTGTCAGCAGTTCCAATTGATTCTCTATTGCTAAATCTACAAAATATCTTCACTAATGGCAGTACCTACATTGTTTGATTTATGCTATGAATCTGTTTTTATTTCTTTAGAGTGTTGATTCCAAAATTGGGTTTGCTAGTGTTTCCCATGTGCTTACTCTGAGGGAAATCATTTTAAAGCTTGCACAATTGACTTTATCAGGTTCCAGAACAGAGACATGTTTTGAGGTTTCAGTTTGAACTTTGAAATTTGTAAAAGGTGCGTGTTAGCAAGTAAGATGATCAGTCTAATCTATTTGATTCAATGTAGGAACGGGGGGAGCACGTCCCACCTGAGGATTCCTTTGAAGTAGCCCGGAAAGTGAAGGAAATGTATTGTTACACTTGTTCAGACATTGTCAAGGTATGATTTGATTGTAGCATTGTCTAGCATACAGCTAGTGGAAAGGATAAAAGAACCTTGAATAAGAAGAAACATAAATATTAGACGTTCCTTGTGATAATCCTTCCTCTGCATGTTGTTCTTCCATCCAGCTTTTCAGTTGAAGAATCTGTTGTCATTTCTGAGAATGAGAGCAACTATGTGATGATTTAAGCCACTTATCATCCTATTCTTACATCTGAGAAAGAAATTAACAACTGAGGATCACTTGTGATTTATTTTGTTGCTGCAAATGATTTCAGGAGTTCAATAAGCATGACAAAGATCCGGGGAAGTACATAAAACATTGGAGAGGTACAAAACCAAAGACGGGAGCACCTTATTCATGTGATGTTGGCTATGAACGATTTCTTGGTCCCGAGGTCTGCACTGTGCTTCAAGTCTCTGATAATTTCAAGCTCCAATGTCTTCTTGTAGCTTGTTTTACGCTGACAAATTATGTAATTGTAGACATTGCCCCACATACTTAGAGATGTACCGTACCCCTCAAATACTACTGATTTACTGCATGGCAGAGTGAAATCTAAAAGCTCTAATAATCAAAACATAAAAGGGCAGCCCAGTGCACTAAGCTCCCGGTGTGTCCGGGGAAGGCCGGACCACATAATCAACATAGTCATTGCTAAAGAAGAAAACAAAGATTTAGAGGTGATGCATTACCGCTAGGTTGGCTGAACACCTTTCTGATTTAAAAGCTGGTTTTTGCAGGTTTTCTTCAATCCCGAAATATTTGACAGTGATTTTACAACTCCTTTACCTGATGTGATAGACAAATGTATCCAGTCTGCACCTATAGACACGAGAAGAGCTTTATATAAGGTAATTGTTTCGTTGATCAACCATATACAATTTCCGTTAATCAAGTGGTGATCCAGCATTGTGTGACCAGTAGAAAAGTCTGCCTTATGTGGTTGAGCTAAAAGTCATGATCTTGATATCACGCTCTTTGAAATTTTCCTTTGAATGTGTGTGTGATATTATGCCCTTGTAAAATACCAGAATATTGTTCTATCTGGAGGATCCACCATGTTCAAAGACTTCCACAGAAGATTGCAACGAGACATCAAGAAGATTGTGGATGCTCGTGTTCTTGCATCAGATGCTCGGTTAGGTGGAAATGTAAAAGTAAGCATCTGTGTTTTAGTTTATATCTGAATTAGCTGATGAATGAATCTTTTGTCTCTGGTACTTAAAAGATGCTCGCCTGCTGAAAAAATATTCGCCCAGGCACAGCCAGTTGAAGTGAATGTGGTCAGCCATCCTATTCAGAGATATGCAGTTTGGTTTGGAGGATCTGTACTTGCTTCTACTCCTGAATTTTTTGCAGTAAGTTAATCATTTGATTTCTGTTACTTGAGGTTTATACCTGCAACTGAAGTAACTCTTTGTAAATGGCTGGTATGTGAAGTCTGACCATTTTGTTGCTTCCCATATATCAGGCTTGCCATACAAAGGCTGAATATGAAGAATATGGAGCTAGCTTATGTCGCACAAACCCTGTATTTAAGGGAATGTACTGATACTAACTACAATTGCAGTGAAGACATTTCCCGTTGTCATGTTCTCCTCCTAAAACCCTGATCCTTGCCGTACTTCTCAGCTTCAGTTTGAAATCCACATCTATGACTGTGTATGTTAACAGGTTATTGGAGGCAATGCGTTCCAGATTTCATTCATTGAACTGTGAGAAAACAAAATTCTTGTATTCTTTCCATAGGGAGCACATCTGTCCTGTACCTGCAGGATATGGTTGTTCCCCCTGGCAGGGCTGGTTGGAGCTTCAATGGCAGATACGTTTCAACGAACAATTGAACCTTCCCTGAGCTGAATGTCATTTTCTGAGTGTTCGGTTGAGTCTGAGGGTTACAAATTTACTTAGTTCAGAAGGAAAGATAATAAGCTGTCATACGATTTGGTGTAGTCCTTTAGGTTGTTGGCGTTTGATTAGAGGATTGTGGGATCATTTGTATTCTTTTTTCAATCTGCTTTAATTGAAACTCTGATTGTTATAGCTACACTTGAACATTATTCTTACTGTGGGGGAACCCTCTATATTCTTTTCTAGGAATAATGTATCCTAAATTGAAGTTTTTCAGGCTAAAGACAAATCTTTAATGTTTGCTTTGGTCATAGGCTTAACATTTCATTTACTGCATAGTTTCCTACTTGTGGGACTACACTGGCCACCGGGTATGTCTTTTACTTCATAATTTCAAGTGAAATATTTTTGTTGCTCTGGAACTTAAATAGAATTACAATCGAGTTTCCATTGGCGGTGCCGGGAAAATTACATTGTCACAGCATTATTTTTGACTTTTCATTCTTTAAAATCAATATTTAGTCCAAGGTAAAAGAGGAATCCACAAGACACTTTGGAAGAAGCACCTATCTTTATGTCTCTTTTCACAAAAGATGGAGATTGAGAAATAGTAATTTATAAATATCTAGGAAGTAGGAAAGTAATTTTCTGATCACATTGGGTTTATAGCTTTCCAGATAGTAAATTGATTATTTTGCATTGAACATTCTTGGTCATAGTGTTGAAGAGAATTAAAAATGTCTCCTTGAATCTCATTTCAAGCTAATTAAATAAACATTTGTCCAGTAAACTCTTGTACACACGTCCCTTTGACAACAAAATTCGCCAAGGTAAACAGACACATCGAAAACCTCGATTCTCTAGATTCTGTGGGTCGTGATTAATGGAAATATAAATTATTGGTGCTCTATGTTTATGAATAATATTATAGAGGGCTACAACTTACGTAAGACATTCTTTTTGGCTAAGTTATTTATTTAATACTTGTGGTGATTATTGAAATAACCAAGGCAGCACCCCTATATTGTTTTTATTATAAGGAAGAAATATAAGATTAACACCTCAATAGTTAAGATCTTATGTGTGCCAGCGGCGGATGCTTGAGATTTTAAGGTGGAGTTTGAACTCAACCTCTAATACTATGCTTAGTAAGTTCAAAAGCAATATATGTATATCAAAAAAATAAAAGAACATCTTATACACATAAATGTAATTTTTTGCTAATAAGATTTAGGCGAACACCTCGCTACCTTCTGCATCTGCCTGCTCCTCTATGAATGATTTGTGTTCCGTTCTCCTGTACGTCGGAAGACAATTCTTAAAAGCCTCTTTTTCATATTTGACTATATAGTTTGTATGATGTATTTCTAAGTTCTCTATACTGAAGAGTCAGTAACCTATATGTGTTATAGGATGAATTGGACAAAATATTTCACTTTCACCCCTCCACTATTGAAACACTGCACATAAAATGGTAAATTATGTACATGGTGGTGGGGGGGGGGCGGGGGGGGGCAGCCTACTTTTTTAGTCACAAACCACTGGAAGGGGTTGGGTGGAAGCATTTTTCCAGCAAACAAGCATGGTCTCTTGGAGTCACTGTCTCCAGCGATTTTGATGCGTTATGCAGAGGTTAAGTCTGTCTAGCCACTATAATTTTAATCAGATTGCTAGTGGTGTTCCAACTGTCTTTCTTATTTGCAGTAGCGGATCCAGGAATTAAAGACTGTGGGTGCTCATCTGACAGGTGTATTTTAAGGTAAAAAAGATGGTAATACCAATTAGATTCAATCCCTCATCTGACAACTTGCTTTGAGCCTTAGGAGCGCAACGTGAACCAAAACATCTATGAAATTTCTTGTTCACTAGATGCTTATCTTTATATGTATATAACTTTTACATATTTTCTATATAAATACACAAATTTGTTTTTAGGGTCAACGGGTGATCGAGCACCCAGTACCACGTAGATCCGCCCCTGCTCATTTGATTTTAGGGGCTTTACTACTCTTCTTCTTTTTTGGTGCAATTGATTATAGATTTTGTTAAATGTCATAGGAGAGCAAAAGTATATACACACTTTAATTGATCTTTTTATCGTATCAGGATAGTTTTAATTATATACAATAAGGTAATTAACTTAAAGTAGATATAATCATAATTTTACTTATATATAACACAGCCAAAAGTCATAAAAACTATAAACTGACTATACATTATGATATAGTAAAAAAGCTAGATATAGCTTACTTATACATGAGTATACACTAACTATACATTATGAAGCTCTTAAAAAGCTAAATATATCTTCATTATGCAAGAAATATACATTACTATTTATCCAACTACTCCTTCCATCCCATTTTATGTGGAACCATTTGACTTAACATGATGTTTAAGAAAAAACGGAAGACTTTGGAAACTTGTGGTATAAAATAATTCTTAGATATTTGTATGATTGTAAATCATTTTATTAAGGTTAAAAAGAGAATTTTAAAGTTCAAATATTTCTAGTTATAAAGGTGACATTCTTTTTAGGATGAACTAAAATTGAAAGGGTGCCCAGGCTATTGTCAGATTCCGAATCGAGTGTGATTGCACTTGCCTTAATCCACTTATACAAGTCAGTCCAAAATAACAAAAATACTGATAAAGCCAAAATAAAGCGGAATAATAACTTAAATAACTAAATAAATGATCAAAAAGCCACAATTCTAAAAATATACTTCAAAACCTGGTGTCAGATGTACCAGTTTCTAAAATATGTCAGAAATAAAAAAAATACAATTCTCAGATGTCTTTGTATCTCAAACAAAATAAAAACATAATAAGGGAGTCAAGAGCATACTAAGGAGTCAAGCAATTACCTCTCAAAATTCCAATAAAAGCTTAGACAGTGAATAAGAGGAATGTACTCAACTGGATTCAAGCTTGCAACCTACATAGGTGTAGAAGCAAAGAGTGAGTAACCAATAAATACAAAGTAGAGTAACGAAGAACGTAAGTATTTCTAACACACTAATCGAATCTTTTCAACTATAGTCTGAAAGTAAATCAACACAACCTAATAATTTATAATTGTCACGACCCAAGCCTAGGGACTAGATGTGGCACGATGAATAGAAAACTCGAAGAGGACCCCAAACAAGCCTCTCAACGTATCATTACATATCCTTGGTCGTAGAAGCAAGTAAATGACATAAAAGATTAAAAACAAGGGTAAAGGGACTAAGGGAAAACTTTCATATCATAAACCACAAGAAACAAGAGAGTCAAGACTCATAGCACAGATACATAACATGTTCAACAACACCTCTGTTATATAGATAAGAGCGGGGGCCAAGAAAAACAACCGGGCTCACCCCCATAGTCAAAGTATACAATAAAGAAAGAGAGAAGCAATACATAGCATAAGAACATAGACCAATGTCCCCAAAATGGGGGACTCAACTACTAGCTTGAGAGATATCGTACTAGCCACATGGAGGAGGAACATGATTAAACGATGCTCCGGTTCCTACATTGTGATATCATTTAGGCATAGAGTATGCGTTAGTATATTTGAATGTACTAAGTATATAGGATGCAATGCAACAAGAGATAGGCATTATAGTTAAAATGCATAAAGATAAGCAATAGATAGCATGATAACATTATGACACGTATGATTAATGAAATGACCCCAAAAAGTGCCCGTAAATAAGCCTCAAAAGTGCCTAGAATCATAATTTTCATATATCTAAAACTCCATTTGTTATTTTGAAAATCTGACTTCATATTCTTGTTTGGGAGGCAAAATTGAGTGGGAAATAGGTCTAACCCAAATTTTAGAGCAACCGTATCAAAATCCAAAAATCGCAAAAATACGATTTAGGAGGATCAACTTTAAAGGGACATATCTCTTAGCATATAAAGAATTGGGTGGCTAGAACCAACCAAATTAAAGTTCATTGAATTAGCTTTCAATTGCCCTTAGTTTTACCTCATTCGGAGTTCGGATGAAGAATTTATGCTCGTTTTTGTGGAACTCATTTGTGCAGAGATACAAATTTCAGTGAGTAATCTGCGTGGCGGACCAGTGTTATTATGGTCCTGTTTTTTTTACTTCGGTCCAAGACTTTCAAGTCTTGGGTCTACGGGTTCCCATATTTGAAAATACCTATACGTAGCCTTATATCACCCTCATATCATCCTAAACATTTCCCAATACTCACACAAACACTTAGACTCATATTTTACCCTAAATTCAAGTCCCAAAACTCAAGACTAAAATGACCCCCAAAAGTGTCCGAAAACGTGTCTCAAAAGTGCCAGGAATCTTGTTTTCCACATACATAAACATCTATTCGGAATTTCAAAAATCTTACTTCATATTCTTGTTAAGGGGGTCCAAATTAGGGTGACAAGGGTCTAACCTCGATTATAAAGCAAAGGAATCGAATTATGAAATTTGCGCTTGGTCCAATGTCCAATGAGGGTCCGCAACCTCTCTGCGACGCGGAAAGGTGTATTTCCAGCACTGTCTTTTCCTAATTCGCCCAGATTTTGCTAAGTGTAAGACCTAAGTTTTTTCAAACGTATTTTCACCTATACTTAGCCTTATTTTGCCTTCATATCACCCAAAATATTCCCCAATATTTCCCCAAACACCTAGACTCATTTCTAACCTTAAATTCAAGTCCCAGAATCAAGGCCAATCTCAAGGATTTCTTCAAGGATCTCACCCAAGCTTCAAATCTCCATTAAAGTCTTCTTCAAGAACTTCACAACAGCTAAGGTATGTGGTGTTGAACCATTGGGTCCTTTCATCCATGGTGTCTAAACCCCCCTTTACTTAATATTGCATAATTTAAGTTGATTTTACATGTGGGTCTTGTACATTGAGAAATTTACTGCACAATGATTTTAGTTCATGAAAGTATGGTTTGTTTTAGCATGTTTTGAGCTTCAAATCTTGGATCAAATATTGGATTTGATGACGGATTTTGATATGAATGTCTTGGGGGTATTGCAACGTGTTGATTTAAAGGTTTTACCACTGGTTTTTTTTGCATGATTTCATCCCTAAATTGCATGCGCTTTTACCCCTGTTAAATACCCCCAAGGTGTTTCATAAAATGTCCGATTATGGTCTCTTGAGGAAATAAATGTCTAAAGCATGAGATATAATATGATTGACTATATGATGATGAAATGAGCTTATGTACATGATGAATACTATCTAAAGTGTTATGATAGACCATTCCCAATTCGGGTGTCTAAGCTGTCGGTGAGTCCTCTACATGGCTAGATGGTGCTATTCCAAGCTTGTTGGTGAGTCCTCCATTTCGGAGATCTCGGTCTAAGTTACTATTATCCTTATATTAAGACACTTTCTTATATTCTATTGACTATGAGGGTGAGCCCAATAGCTTGTCTTGGCCTCCGCTATATCTATGTATTAAAGGTTCTTGTTGGACATGTTGTGTATTTATATATGAGCTTTGACTCTTGACTCTTGATTATGATGTTTATACAAGTTTTCCCTTAGTCCCATTGCCCCATTCTTAATCTATATGTCTTTGTATGCTTCCGTGACCAAGGATGTGTAATGACAAGTTAGAGGCTTGTTTGGGGTCCCTTCGGGTTCCCCATTAGCTTGTTATGTCTATGCCCTAGGCTTAGGTTGTGACAAACTTGGTAATAGAGTACTAGGTTGATAGATCCTCAAAGTGCAACACACGACACTGATTAGATTCCTATTCATAGTTGTGAAGCGCGCCATGACTATGAATAGGAGTCTATGAGGCATTTTAAGTAATGTTTCCCTTCTTCATGTCCTAAGTCATTCTATATAGTTGTGATAAGTATGCCCCCCCTAACGATTGTTCTTTTCCATGCTAGATCATGTCGAATACTAGAGTAAGACGGGCCTAAACTGAGCAACCTACCAATGGTGAGCTCGGGGATGCTCTAACTATGCTTGTCCAAGTGATGTCCAACCAAGTTCATCAAGGGGCCCAATCTCCTCATGCTACTACCCTGGGACCTAGGGTAAGGGACTTCATAAGGATGAATCCTATGATTTTCCATGGGTCCAAGGTGGATGAGGATCCACAAGAGTTTAATGATGAAATCTACAAAATCTTATCGATCTTAGGTGTTGGGCCAAATGAGAAGGCGGAGTTGGTGGAGTACCAACTTAAGGGAGTGGCCCAAAATTTGGTTTGATCAATAGAAAGGTAAGAAGGGTAATGGCCATATGGTGCTTTGGGAGGAATTCAAATTAGCCTTCCTTAATCGATTCTTCCCTCTTGATCTTAGGGAAGCAAAGTTGGTTGAGTTTATGAACTTGAAACAAGGAGGTATAAGTGTGAGGGAATATGCTCTCAAATTTAACCAACTTTCAAAGTATGCTCCCTCCTCACTTGGTGGCCGATTCTAGGTCAAGGATGAATAAGTTCGTTATGTGTGTCTCTAATTTGATAAGTGAAGAGTGTTGGTCCGCCTTGATTATTGGTGACATGGACTTATCTCGGTTGATGATATATACCAAGCAAATGGAGGATGAGTAGTTGAGAAAGAAGGGAGGTTATGAGGCTAAGAGGGCCTGACTTGAGGGTAGGTTCCAGAAGGGTGCTAGATTCCAGGGCCAAAGGCCTCCTCATGCTACTAATAGGGGGTTTGCCAATGACTTCCCTAGGCCTCAAAGGGGGGTTGGTGGCTCCTAATGATATGTGTCGTAGACGTGGAGGGGGTCATAAGGGCCCATGTTTGAGGGGGTTCCAATGCATGTTTTGAATGTGGGGAGCTTGGTCACAAGAAGGTAGATTATCCTAGAAACCGTGATAAGGTTCGGATGCAAATATGGTTCCATTAGGTAGAGGTGATCCTCAAGGTGGTGCCCCAAGGCATAACCAGTTCTATGCTCTACATGGAAGGAAAGGGGATAGTGATTTCGTCAATGTTATTGTTGGTATGTTAAAAATCTTTGATCTTGATGTATATGCTTTGATTGATATGGATGTCACCCTTTCCTTTGTTACCCCCTTTGTTGCTAAAAAGTTCGATGTTGAGTTGGAGTTATTGCATGAGTCATATGAGGTATCTACTCCTATTGGTGCCTCTATTGTTGCTAGGAGGGTGTACAAAAATTGACCCATTTGCATGTTGCATAAAATCTTACCTTGTGATCTTGTTGAAATAGATATGGTTGATTTTGATATTATTCTTGGGATGGATTGGTTGCATGCCTACTATGCTTCTATTGATTATAGAACCCATAGGGTCAAGTTTCAATTCCCAAATGAACCTATCCTTGAGTGGGAAAGTCATGATGTGGTAATGAGAGGTAGATTCATGTCATGCATTAAGGTTCATAGGCTAATTTTCAAGGGGTGTTTGTATCATCTTGTAAGGGTTAAAGATGTGGAGTCCATAGTCACTTCCATTGAGTCGGTTCTGATTGTAAATAAATTTCTTGATGTCTTCCCAAATGACTTTCTCGATGTCCCTCTCGAAATAAAGATATATTTTCACATAGATCTCCTTCCCGACATCCAACCTATCTCCATTCCCCCTTACCATATGGCCCTGATGGAGTTAAAGGAGTTAAAGGAACAATTGAAAGATTTGTTAGAGAAGAGATTTATTAGACCTATCCAATCACCTTGGGTGCACTGGTGTTGTTTGTAAAGAAGAAAGATGGGTCACTTAGAATGTATTGACTACCGACAACTCAATAGGGTCACTATAAAAAATAGATATCCTCTTCCAAGAATTGATGACTTGTTGACCAATTGCAAGGGGCTAACTTTTTCTCTAAGATTGATCTTCGGTCTGGGTACCATCAAGTGAGGGTGAGGTAGTGTGAGATTCCCAAGATGACCTTTTGGACTAGATATGGGCACTACGAATTTGTGGTGATGTCCTTTGGATTGACTAATGCACTAGCCATCTTCATGGACCTAATGAATAGGGTCTTCAAGCCCTATCTTGATTCCTTTGTTGTGGTCTTTATTGATGATGTTTTGATCTATTCACATAGTATGGAAGAGCATATGGGGCCATTTGAGGGTTGTGTTGCAAAGATTGAGGGAGGAGAGATTGTATGCTAAATTTGACAAGTATGGATTTTGGTTGAAGGAGGTTGCATTCCTGGGTCATGTGGTGTCGGGGAATGGTATAAAAGTTGATCCTAAGAATACCGATATAATTAAGAATTGGGCTAGACCATTGACCTCGTCGGGTATTAGGAGTTTCTTGGTCCTTATAGGTTACTGTAGAAGGTTTGTGAATGGGGTCTCCTCCATTGTTTCTCCTATGACAAAATTGACTCAAAAGAAGGTTAAGTTTCTGTGGACCGATAAGTGTGAGAAAAGCTTCCAAACATTGAAAGATGGACTTGTGTCTGCTCCTATATTGTCACTATCGGATATGCTTGAGGGTTTTGTTATTTATTGTGATGCATCTAGAGTTGGTTTAGGTTATGTACTAATGCAAAATGGTAAGTTTATAGCCTATGCTTCTAGGCAGGTCAAGGTGCATGAAAAGAACTACCCTATCCATGATCTTGAATTAGCCGCCGTGGTATTACATTAAAGATTTAGCGACATTATTTGTATAGGGTGCATGTTGATGTCTTCACCGATCATAAGAGCCTTCAATATATCTTCACTCAAATTGATCTCAACTTGAGACAAAGACAATGGCTAGAACTCATTAATGACTATGACATGAGTGTGTATTACCATCCGGGTAAGGCAAATGTTGTGGTGGATGCTTTGCGTCGGGTGTCCATGGGTAGCCTAGCTCATATGAATGGTGGTGAAAGGGAGATGGCTAGGGAGGTGAATGGGTTGGCTAGATTAGGGGTGAGGTTGGAGGATGTGGGTAATGGTGTTATTGTGGTTGATGGTTCTAAATCCTCTTTGGTTGATGAGGTGATAAACAAGATTTTTACTCCGCCTTGCTCGAGTTAAAGGCCTTGGTGAAAGAAGGCAAGATAGAGGTTTTATCCCAAGGGGGAGATGGGGCCCTTAGATACTAAGGTAGGTTGTGTGTGCCATGTGTTGATGGTTTGGGGGAGAAAATTCTTGACGAAGCCCATAATGCCTCTTATTCTATCCACTCCGATTCTAACAAAATGTATAGAAACTTAAGGGATATGTATTGGTGGGGAGGCATGAAGAGGGACATTGCCAAATTTGTTTCTGGTTGCCATAGTTGCCAACAAGTCAAAGCCGAACATCAAAAGGACGGGTGGCCTAACCCAAGACTTAGGGATTCTTACTTAAAAGTGGAAGGTAGTTAATATGAATTTTATGATTGGGTTGCCCAAGACTAGAAAAGGTTTTGATTCCATATGGGTGGAGGTTGATAAGGTGATGAAATCAGCTCACTTTCTATTGGTCAAGACTACATATGAAGTTGAAGAGTATGCAAGGTTGTACATCCATGAGTTGGTGAGGTTGCATGGGGTTCCCTTATCTATTATATCAGATCGTGGTGCACAATTTACCTCCCACTTTTGGAAGTCCTTTCAAAGGGGTCTTGTTACCAAAGTTCACCTTAGTACGACCTTCTACCCTCAAATAGATAGCCAAGCCGAGAGGACAATTCAAACACTTGGGGATATGCTTAGGGCTTGTGTCTTGGAGCTTAAAGGTAGTTGGGATGACCATCTTCCATTGATTGAGTTTGCCTACGACAATAGCTATTATTCTACCATCGGTATGGATCCATTTGAGGCTCTTTATGAGGACATTATAGATCACTGGTGGGATGGTTTGAGGTTAGAGAGTGGCTTTATTGGGGTCGAATCTGGTTTTAGATGCTCTTGAGAAGGTAAAGATGATTAGGGAGAGGTTGATGACAGCCCAAAGTCATCAAAAATCCTATGCCGATGTAAGAAGAAATGACCTAGAATTTCAAGTGCTTGATTGGGTTTATTTAAAGGTTTCTCCAATGAAAGGTGTCGTTCGTTTTGGTAAGAAAGGGAAATTGAGTCCTAGGTATGTTGGTCCTTATGAGGTGATAAAAGAGGGTTGGTAAGGTGGCTTATGAGTTGAGGTTGCCAAGTGAGATTAATTTGGCCCATCCGGTGTTTCATGTCTCTATGTTGTGAAAATGTGTTGGTGATCCTAATGCTATTATACCTCTTGATGTTGTGGGTGTTGTTGAGGATAAACTAACTTATGAGGAGGTTACGATTCAGATTTTAGATAGACAAGTAAAGAGATTGAGGAACAAAGAAGTCGTATCCATTAAGGTCCTTTGGAGGAACCAACAAGTCAAAGGTGCTACATAGGAGGCCGAAGCAGACATTAAAAAGTGGTACCCTTATCTATTCCACTCCACTCAAGCCTAAGATACTAATTATAAGTCCCCTATGTGACTTCAAGCCTTACATTTCAGCCCCTATGTCATTCATATGCATTCATGTTAAAGTTGACAATTGATGATGATTTCACACTTATAATGGGATTTTGAACATGATGTTTTAAATGTAATATTGCAAATTCATGTTGGGGCTGATTTGTTCATAATTATTCTTATATTGTACCTCTTATCTACATCCATAAATGAATATTCCCAAGGGGGTGATATTGAAATGACCCCAAAAGTGCTGGAAAACGTGCCTCGAAAGTCCTTGGAATCTTGTTTTTCATTTATCTAAAAATCCATTTGTAATTTCTAAAATTTGACTTCATATTCTTGTTTAGGGGGTCCACATTTGGGTGACAAGGGTATAACCTTAATTTCAAAGCAAAGGAATCGGATTATCAAATTTGCACTTGGTGCAATTTCCAGTGAGGGTCCGTAACCTCTCTGCGATGCGGAGAAGTGTATTTCCTGCACTGTCTTTTTCTAGTTCGCCCAGATTTTTTGAAGTGGTGGACCTAAGTTTTTTAAAATGTATTATACCTATACTTAGCCTTATTTCACCCTCATATCACCTAAAACATTTCCTAATATTTCTCCAAACACCTAGACTCATTTCTAACCCTAAATTCAAGTCCCAAACATAAGGCCAATCTTAAGGATTTCTTTAAGGATCTCACCCAAGCTTCAAATCTCCATTAAAGTCTTCTTCAAGAGCTTCACAAAGCTAAGGTATGTGGTGTTGAACCATTGGTTCCTTTTACCCATGGTACCTAAACCCTCTTTTACTTAATATTGCATGATTGAAAGTTGATTTTACATATGGGTCTTGTATATTGAGAAATTTACTGCACAGTGATTTTAGTTCATAAAAGTATAGTTGTTTTAGCATGTTTTGAGCTTCAAATGTTGGATCTAATGTTGGATTTGATGAGGAGTTGTGCTATGAATGTCTTGGGGGGTATTGCAAGGTGTTATTTAAAGGTTTTAACACTGATTTTTCTGCATGATTTCATCCCTAAATTGTATGCTCTTTTACCCCCATTACACCCCCCAAGGTGTTTGATAAAATGTCTGATTATGGTCTCTTGAGGAAATGAAAGTCTAAAGCATGAGATATGATATGGTTGACTATATGATGATGAAATAAGCTTATGTTCATGATAAATACTGTCAAAGTTTTGTGGTAGACCATTCTCAATATGGGGGCCTAGTTGAGGGGTCAAAGACTCAACCACTAGGGTGATAGGTCTGATCATCACCAACCTAGTTGAGGTGTTGATTTCTCAACCACAAGGGTGATGGGTGGGATCATCACCAACCTAGTTGAGGGGTTGATTGCTCAACCACTACGGTGATGGGTATGATCATCACCGACCTAGTTGAGGGTTGATATCTCAATCACTAGGGTAATGGTTTCGATCATCACTTACCTTGATGAGGGGTTTATACCTCACACTAGGGTGATGGGTGCTATCATCACCAATCCCAAGGGGTTTATACCTTGGCAATCTAGCTTGGTCTCCCCTTCACATATGATATTCTATATCAAGATGATTTACTTAAGCATGTTTTACTTATGCATTGGTCATATATGTCATATAGCTCTATTATGCCTATTGCCTATCGTGATGCATTTTGGATTATGATACTTACCTTTTGTTTCATTGCATCCTACATACTTAGTACATTCAAATATACTAATACATACTCTTGCCTACATGATATTACCATGTAGGGACCAATACCCAAGTTGATCATCTTCCTCCTTCACATGGCTAGATGGTGCTATTCCATGCTTGTAAGTGAGTCCTCCATTTTGGGGACCTTGGTCTAAGTTACTACTATTGTAACACCCCAAACCTTACAGTACTAGTACAATGCAAATGAAATATGATGTTGTTTGGTCAAATTAGTGCTAATATTTAAAAGTACTTAAATCTCATGTTAATGTGCTATATGTGCATCTAATGCTTAAGAGGGTCGAGTGTATACATGCTTTGTATCGAATTGAGGAGATTACAACCTTAAATCAACTTGTGGGCTGTTGGATAGAAGGCTATTGCCTCACGTCCTTAATGAATGGTTTATTACTATTCTGAGACTGGATCAAGGCTGTTTGTTTGTGTAAATATTGCTGGAACAGTTTGGTTAGAGTTGGAATAGGTTTGAGATTGTTGACGTCGAAATATAGCGAAGGAAGGTAATGTTATGCTGTCCATTTCTATGTTGTGTAGACTTGGTATGCGTTGTGCTTTATAGGTTGTTGTAAGACTATTATGGCACTAAAACAGGCTAGACATGATGTGTACATTCTAATGTGTATTAGAAAATATGATTAGGGGCGAAATGATTGAAGGAATACACTCGGATTTATAAATATCAGCTTGCTGCCCGTGTGTTATTTTCTTATGTGATTGGGCTGCCAAGATGTATTTATTGACTGCTAATGCTAGTCTTATCACCTACTATATTGTAGATAAGTATTTGGAGAAAGAGAAGGTTGTCTCGAGGTAGTAACAAGGTCATACAGTTAGGTATGTAAGGCTACTTGATTCCATATTATTTGGCATGAAGCATAGATACTTCCTTGGCACAAAAAGGCATTTGCCAACTCTGACACAACCATTAACCATATCTCCATGCTTGACATGTTCATATACCCCCATACATAGTCACCCTCAAATCTGCATACATGCTTGTATACCAAGTTCATGGGTTCTTGTTACTAAACAAAGGTCACGAGTTATTCCATTTCATACGCATTTCATTATTTGTGTAACATACTCTTTTTCATTGTCATATTATCTTCTATAATTACCTATATGTCATATGCTACATATACAGTTGTACAACTCTAATATTCTGACCACCATAAGAACCATCTCAAAGGTAATCGAAAGGTAAAGTATAGTTTTTATTGATGGTTGGTAGCCGAAGGGGTTGAAGAATCACCTAGCTAGGGATGATCCTATCATGGGTGGTAGCCCAAGGGGTTAAGAAAGAACCTAGATAAGGACGATCCCGATACAACTTACCACTGATCAACTGGTCATTTGTATTACAGTTGTGCACAGATTATACAGTAAAGGTAAAGTAATATAAAGAATATAAAGTACATGATTCTAAAGTGTAACCAAAGGTGGTCTTTAATCTTGCACCGGCACATGATCTCATTTGAGGTATTACTTCACATACAGTATATCCTGCCTTATATATTCAGTATATTATCTTGTACTGACATCCCTTACGGGGGACCTACATTTCATGCTTCCAGTACAGGTGCTAGTAGATCTCCCCAGTAGGAGTACAGGATATCCAGGTTGCTTCAAAGCTTTGTATGTCTAGAGTTTATATGTTTATATTGTACAGTTAGTAGAGGTGGGCCTATCTCGACCCTTATCAGATATTTTTCTTTATCTAGAGGCTTTATAGACTATGTAAATTAAAGTGTGGTCATGCCTAGTACTTAAAACACCATGGCCCCAATGGCCTAGTCTTATGCATTTCCTTTTGGCTTGTTATCACTATTTATTTTGTTAAAGGGCATGCCAAACAGAGAAACCCACCATAATATGTATAAAAAGTGAATAGATATAGGTTGGTTCTCCCGAGCCTTATCGGCAATATGGGCTAGTCCGCCTTAATAGGACTTTGGGGAGTGACAGAAGTGGTATCAGAGCGGGTCATCCTAGGGAGTCTAAAAAGCCATGTCTATGTAAAATCTTGTTTATCGATGTATTGTGCACCACATCTATAAGCAGAAGGCTACGTGGCATTTAGGAGTTGTTACTTTTTTTTCATTCTTTAGATCGTTCCGTAAAGCCAAGTGTAATAGGTGCATTATATCTAACTCCTAAAGTATTTTGTACGGCAAGTATGCCAGAAATATGGCAGAACAAAGGTAAAGGGAAAGGAGTAGAAGTGGTGGTTGGAATACCCAGCCAGGTGAGGCAATGAGATGAGGTTCGAGAGGAGTCTTTGTCACAGATATCTCCAACTCCTACAGTTCTTGATAAACCCGAGAGTAGTGAAATTCCTCCAGAACCACCTATTGATACTACCTACAGGATCTGAGAAATGCAGTCCAACTATTGACTCGTATAGTTGCTGGCCAAGGTCAAAGGCAGGAAGATCCAGTTATGGGAATAGGTGGTACAAATAGGGCAGTTGGTACCAGGATACGTGATTTCTTAATTTGAACCCTCCATCCTTTACTAAGTCTGATTCTAATGAAGATCCCCAGGACTTTATCGATTAGATTCAGCGTACTAAAGATATTATGCACGTGAGTGGTACATAAGCTGTCGAGTTAGCAACATATAGGTTGAAGGGTGTGGCTATATTGTGGTATGATGTTTGGAATCAATCTAAGGGTATAGATACACTCCAACTAACTATAAAGAATTCAAAAAGGCATTTCTTGACCATTATTTTCCATTAGAGATCCGAGAGGCCCATGTAGACCAGTTCTTGAATCTCCACCAGGGGAATATAAGTGTGAGGGAGTATAGCCTTCAATTTAATTCCCTGGCAAGGTATGCTCCTAATTTAGTTGCTATAATGGCAGATAGAGTTCATCAATATATAGATAGGTTGGATACATATCTGGTCAGAGACTGCACAATTGCTTCCTTAAAGAAAGATACATAGCGAGGATGTAAGCTTTTGCACAAAAATTAGAGGATCAGAGGCAGAGGAGAAGGACACAAGAGTTAGCAAGGAGCAGGCCAAAAGAGCCAAATCCAGGGCAGTTTACACCACCCTAGGGTGAGATTAGGCCTCAGTGTTCTAATAGACCACCTAGGCTATCATCCTCCTACACTGTAGCCAGTGCTCCATCGCAATTTCAAGGGTCTCGAAGTAATTAGTTTTGTCAACGAGGTGAAGGGCAAGATGCCCGAATAATGGGTTATCTGGTAGACCAACCAATGACTCCTAGGCAGCCTTGTAAATAGTATGGAAGGAGTCATCCGGGTATATGTCATGTTGGGACAGATGTTTGTTATTGGTGTGGTATGCTAGGGCACGTGATGATGGATTGCTCGAGAAGACGTATGAGTGGTATAATACAACCTACTAGGTCAGCTGTTACATCATCATCATTAGTTCCTCTAGTAGGTAGGTGTCAACAAGCAGCTATAGGTCATGGTAGAGGTGTTAGAGGGGCAGCTAGCTCTAGTGGAGTCCAGAATCGCACTTATGAACTAGGGAGTCGGCAAAATTTAGAAGCTTTACCTGATGTGGTCATAGGTACATTGTCCATCGTTTGACATCATGTATATGCATTAATTGACCCTAGTTCTACACTATCATACATCACTCCACTAGTTGCTGGGAAGCTTAATAGAACTCCCAAATTATTAAGCAAACCATTTGAAGTGTCTACACCAACTGGTGAATCTATTATGGCTAGGAGGCTTTATTATGACTGTGTAGTAACTGTTTGTAACCGTGACACATTGGATGATCTAATTGAGCTAGAAATGGTGGAATTCGATGTTATAACGAGTATTGATTAGTTAGCTTCTTGTTATGCCACCATGGATTACCGAACTAAGAGAGTGTACTTCTGCTTTCTAAATGAGGCAGTTCTTGAATGGCAAGGCAATGTTAGGGCACCAAAGGGGAAGTTTATCTCTTATCTTAAGGCCAAAAAGATGATATCCAAGGGGTATATATGTCATTTAGTTAGAGTAAGGGACATGAAGGCAGAGTCGCCAACTCTTCAGTCAGTTCCAGTAGTGAATAAATTTGCCGATGTGTTCCCTGAATAACTCCCAGGCTTACCTCCTAAACGAGAAATAGATTTTGGTATTGACTTACTTCCATGCACTTAACCTATTTCTATCCCTCCATATAGAATGGCTCTAGCAGAATTGCGGGAATTAAAAGAGCAGCTAAAAGACTTATTATATAAGGGTTTTATAAGACCTAGTGTGTCCCCCTGAGGTGCACCAGTGTTATCTATGCATAAAAAGGATGGCACCTTGAGAATGTGTATCGACTATCGACAATTGAATAGGGTGACAATTAAGAATATATATCCCCTCTCTAGTTTTGATGATTTATTAGATCAGTTATAGGGTGCCAAATGCTTTTCAAAAATTGATTTGAGATCAGGTTATCACCAAGTGAGGGTAAAGGAACAAGACATACCCATGATAGCTTTCAGAACACGCTATGGTCATTTTGAATTTTTTGTTATGTAATTTGGACTAATGAATGCACCATCTATTTTTATGGATCTGATGAACAGGGTATTTAAGCCATTCTTGGATGTGTTTGTGATAGTATTTATAGATGACATTTTGGTATATTCAAGGTTAGAAGAGGATTATGCATATCACTTATGACTGGTGTTACAGATTCTTCGTGATCGACAGTAGTCAATAGAATTCTTGGGTTATGTTGTGTCTGATGAGGGAATAAGGGTTGGTTCACAAAATATAGAAGCTGTGAAAGATTGGCCAAGACCAACAACACCCACGGAAGTTCGGAGCTTCCTAGGTATGGCAGGTTATTACAGGAGGTATGTTGGAGGTTTTTCTTCTATTTCTCCACTCTAACAAAGTTGACACATAAGGCAACCAAGTTCCAATGGAATGATGCATGTGAAAGGAGCTTCTAAGAACTGAAAAATAAGCTAACTTTTGCACCTGTGCTAGTACTTCTAGAAGGTACTAAGGGGTATGCAGTGTATTGCTATGCTTCAAGAGTTGGCTTAAGGTGTGTACTGACATAGAATGATAGGGTAATTGCTTATGCATCCAGACAGCTATGACCACATGAGAAAAACTAACCAACTCACGATCTCGAGCTAGCAACAATGGTATTTGCTTTGAAAATATGGTGCCACTATTTATATGGGGGCCATGTTGACATATATACTAATCATAAGAGTCTACAACACATCTTTAAGTAGAAAGACCTAAACTTAAGATAGCGAAGATGGCTAGATCTAATAAAGGATTATGACGTTGATATACTATACCATCCGGGGAAGGCAAATGTGGTAGCTGATGCTCTGAGTCATAAGGCAATCATGAATACTGGTGATCCAACTGTAATAAGTCACGAAATAGCTAAAGATCTGCGTCAGCTAGCCAGTTTGGGAGTTCACCTTGTTGAAATCCAAAGGAAGGGGTTATTGTGCATAATACTATGAAGTCTTCATTGGTAATAGAGGTGAAAGAAAAATAGTTCGAGGATCTTGTTCTGCGATAGTTGAAGGAAAAGGTGAGTCAGGGTGCATAAAGGACTTTGACCTGGCACAAAATGGAGCACTTTACTGCCAAAATAGATTATGTGTGCTTGATATTAATGGATTAAGAAAGAGGATAATGGAAGAAGCCCATCATTACCGATATTCCATCTATCCAGGATCAACTACGATGTACCATGACCTAAAGGGAATGTTTTGGTGGGGAGGCATGAAAAAGGACCTTGCAGAATTTGTAGCTCAATGTCCAAATTACCAACAGGTGAAAGTAGAACACCATAAGCCAGGAGGTTATATGCAGTGTATAGAACTTCTAACTTGGAAGTGGGATATGATCAATATGGATTTTGTTACAGGTCTGCATCGCTCATTTCAAAAGTTTGACTCCATATGGGTAATAGTTGACAGACTCACAAAGTTAGCACACTTCTTACCAGTCAAGAATGATTATACAGCTAAAGAGTATGCCAAGCCATACCTCAAAGAGATAGTCAAGTTTCATGGAGTCCTAATCTCCATTATATCGGATCGAGGAGCTCAATTCACTGTGAAGTTTTGAAAGTCTTTCCACAGGAGTTTAGAGATATAAGTGAATTTGAGTACAACATTTCACCCCTAAATAGACGGTCAAGCAGAACGTATCATTTAGACACTTGAAGATATGATGCGAGCTTGTGCATTGGACTTTAAAAGTAGTTGGGTGGACATTTGTCACTTCTTGAGTTTGCCTATAATAATAACTACCACGCGAGTATCAAGATGGCACCTTACTAAGCTTTGTATGGGAGAAAGTATAGGTCACCAATTGGATGGTTTGGAGTGGGTAAAACCACCTTACTTGGGCCATATTTAGTACAACAAGGCATGGAAAAAGTTAAAATGATACAACAATGGATAGAAACAGCTCAAAGTCATCATAAATCATATGCAGATGCTAGGAGGAGAGTATTGGAATTCTCAATAGGGGATTGGGTACTTTTAATGGTGTCTCTAATGAAAGGGCTTATGAGATTTGGTAAGAAAGGAAAATTGAGCCCACGTTACATAGGGCCATGTAAAATTATTAAGAGGTTCGGGCAGGTTGCGTATGAACTAGAGCCATCTCATGAGCTTTCCATGGTTCATCCAATTTTTCATATCTTAATGCTTCGAAAATGCATAGGTGACCTATCCCGTATTCCTCCTATTGAGGATGCACAGGTTATAGAAGATCTCACCTATGAAGAGGTACCTGTTACCATTCTAGATCGTCAGGTTAAGAAGCTAAGGAATAAAGAAATAGCTTCAGTGAACGTACTTTGGAGAAATAAGTAAGCAGAAGAAATAACATGGGAAGCCGAGGATGTGATGAAATTGAAATATCCCCACTTATTTGAAGCTAAAGAGGAAGTTCGACATGCAGAATTATTACACTAATAGGTACGTGTTATTGAATACTTAAGTGTGTTGTCAAAAGTTTGTGTAAGTAAAGGTTTAAACTTGGTTAAGCTATCCAATTATGCTAACATTCGAGGACGAATATTCCTAAGGGGGGAGGATATAAGACCCAAAACCTTATAGTACTAGTACAATGCAAATGAAACATGACATGATTTGGTCAAATTAGCGCTAATTTTTCAAAGTGCTTGAATCTCATGTTAATGGACTATATGTGTGTCTAACAATTAAGAGAGTCGAGTTTATACATGCTTTGCGTCAAATTGAGGAGATTACGACCTTAAATAAAGTGAGAGAATTGAGGTGCTTGTAGGACTTAACAAGCTATCAGGTGAGTCACCTACTTGCTTAGCTTAAATTTGCTAGCTACACGGAGACAAGGCTCGACGTCGAATTTATCCAAGTCTGATTATGAATAAAGCCTATGTTAAGGGTCTAACTTTTGCCCATGTTATAGCATCATAAATGAACTATATTTTCATCCCAAGAAGGATATTAAAAAGGGACAAAATGCACCACAACCTACTTGCTTAATTGGACCCAAACTAAGTGAAGAGAAAGTTGGAAAATGGGCAACCCAAGCCCATCAACTTGGAGACCCATTTAGGCCCAAGTGTAAGGTTCAAGCTACTGGATAACTAGCTTGAAAATATCTGGTATAAGGTGGTCAAAAGGTCAAGAGAAGGTCGGCCAAAGACCCCTTTATAAAGTGCTCAAAAGCAGCTCCCACAAGTCATTTCTCAACTTGAACACACAAAAATCAGATTGCTCTCTAAATTTTCTCTCAACTTTTCTTAACTTGTAAAGCAGCTAAAAGGAAATTCTAGGGTTCTTAGAGAATATCTACACCTTGAAGTTAGTGGTAAGTAATCTTACACATGTGTTTAGTATGGTTTGTTTATCAAAACCAAAGAAACAAGTTAATCACACATATGCTGAAAATTCTGGACAGCTTGTATGCTAAGGATTCTTGTGCAATTTTCTTGTTAATTAAGAGGTTCTTCTCTTATTGGTTGGCTTTATTATGAATTTATACTTATGTATTTATCAAAGGTTGGTCTTCTAGTAATGTAACAAAGCTAATTAACCACTTTTACAGTCCATAATAGTGAGTCCTTATATGATATCGCAATTATGTGCTTAGTATGAACTTCTGGGCTGTTGGATAGAAGGCTATTGCCTCATGTACTTAATGAATGATTTGTTACTGTTTTTAGACTAGTTAAAGGCTGTTTGTATGTATAAATGTTGCAGGAATAGTTTGGTTATAGTTGGAATAGGTTTGGAATTGTCGATGTTGAAATGTAGTGAAGGAAGGTAATGTTATGCTATGCATTTTTAGGTTGTATAGAATTGTTATGCGTTGTGCTTTGTGGGATGTCGTAAGAATTTTATGGAACTAAAATAGTCTGAAAATGATGTGTACATGCTAGTGTGTATTAAAAAGTACAATTAGGGGCAAAACGATTGAAGGAATACGTTTGGGTTTATAAATACCCGCTTGCTGCCCGTGTGTTGTTTTCTTATCTGATTGGGCTGCCAAGATGTATTTATTGGCTGGTAGTACTAGTTTTATAACCAACTATGTTATAGATAAGTATTTGGAGAAAGGGAAGGTTGTCTTGAGGTAGTAACAAGGTCATAGAATGAGGTATGTAAGGCTACTTGATTCCGTATTATTTGGCATGAAACATAGATCCCCCCTTGGCACATAAAGGAATTTGACAACTCTGACACTACTATTAACCGTATCTCCGCTATTGACATGTTCATATGCCCTTATACATAGTCACCCTCAAATCTGCATACACGCTTGTATAACAAGTTACATGGATTCTTGTTACTAAACAAAAATTCAAAAGTTGTTCCATTTCATACATATTTCATTATTTGTGTAATATACCCTTTTTCATTGTCATATTATCTTGTATAATCACCTACATGTCACATGCTACATATATAGTCCTACAGCTCCAATATTGTGACCACCATAAGAACCATCTCAAAAGTAATTGAAAGGTAAAGTATAGTATTTATTGATGGGTGGTAGCCCGAGGGGTGGAAGAATCACCTAGCTAGGGATGATCCTATCATGGGTGGTAGCCCGAGGGGTTAAGGAAGAACCTAGCCAGGGAAGATCCCGATATAGTTTACCACTGATCAGTTAGTCATGCTGAATACTAGAGGAAGACGGGCCTAAACTCCCGAAGAGCAACCTACTAATGGTGAGCTCTGGGATGCTCTTACTATGCTTATCGAAGTGGTGGCCAACCAAGTCCAATAAGGAGCCCAATCCCCTCATGCTACTACCCTAGTAGCTAGGGTAAGGGACTTTATGAGGATGAATCCTCTAGTTTTCCATGGGTCAAAGGTAGATGAGGATCCATAATGAAATCTACAAAATCTTATCGATCATGGGTGTTGCGGAGTTGACAGCCTTCAAGTGTTTGACAAAATGCTTTATAAAGGATTCTTCAAGTTTTGATGATCTATTGGTTGAGTTATGATTCAAGTGACCCTTTGATGATTATGAGCTTACTAAAGATGTCTTTAACTCATGAAAATGTTGATGATGTTGTAGGTTCGAATTAAGCCCCTTTTTCTAAGATTATACCTCTTATGACCCTTTGATGTTTGATGATAATGAAAGGATAATGATGATGATGATCTATTCTTTTGATTGAAGTTAAGCTCACCATATGAGGTTAATGATGTTAAGAGCTACTCGTGCCATGTCTCTATGTTTAGTCATTAAAGTATGATTATCTTATATATTTTGTGGGATTAGACTTATCATTAAGTAGACTAAAGGTGAGTCCCCAAGTCCTAGAACTGTGGGCCACCATAGGTAAAGGGATTAGAGGCAAGTCCCCAAATTTCTAAGAGGCGAGTTCCCTAAATATGAGGATTTGTGGCGAGTACCCTAGTCTAGGCTTCTAAAGAGTATCCGAGTCTAAGAACTAGAGGTGAGTTCCTAGTTCACCAGAAGGCTTAGTAGATCCACTTAGTCATTAGGAGGTTTACCTTGGCAAGCAACTTCCCCCTTTCTTCTGGTGTAGGGGTAACATCGTGATTCCAAGTTGTAGCTTGCTCGATCTTATGTCATGTAGGTTGAGATTTCTTCCCACACTTATGTATTGTGATCTATATGAGTTGAATGAATTGTAAACATGTTTTACTTCACGCATCATGCATATATGTCATATCGATATTATGCCATTTATTGCTTATTATTATTGTGTATGTTGATTATGATATGTATATCTTGTTGCGTTGCATTCCACATACATAATACATCCAAATATACTAACACATACTTTATGACTAAATGATGTTACCATGTAGGAACTAGAGTTCCTATTGATTCTTCTCGTGGCTAGATAGATTATTCAAGTTATCCTTTGGTGAGTCCTCCATTCCGGGGACAATGACTATTCTCTTATATTATATACTAAGATTCTTTTTGTTTATTGTATACTTATGACCATGAGGGTGAGTCCGGTTGCTATGTCTTGGCCCCTGCTAAGTATCTATGTTTAGAGGTGTTGTTTCACAAGTTATGTATTGTGTTTGAGCTTTAACTCATCTATGTTATTTATGTATTTAATTCTCTCTCTCTTTCCCTTAGTCCCAATTACCCTTGTTCATGTTTCTTATGTTATTTTATATTGCTTCCACGACCAATGATGCGTAATGATATGCTATGAGGCTTGTTTGGGGTTTCTTCGGGTTCCCCATTTGCCGGTCACATTTAGGCCCTAGGCTTGGGTTGTGACCAAGATAATATCAAAGCACTAGGTTGATAGATCCTCAGAGTTCAACACACCACATTGAATAGAGTCTTATTCATGGTTGTGTTGTGGACCACAACTATGAAGAGGAGACTATGAGGCATTTTAGGAAATATTTCCCTTCTTCATCGTCTATGTCATGTTTTAAAAGTTAGATAGGGTCTTCCTCTCTAACAAATATTCTTTACTCTTCTAGTTGATCATGGCACTTCAAAGAGAAAGACAAAGGAAGGTAAGTTGAAGATTTTGATGTTGATGGATATGAGTTTTACTATTTCTTTCATTATTACTTTTGGTTGTTAGTAGGCTTCTTGTGTGTCCCGAGCTGTGATGTGAACCTTTGGTGTTTACCTTTTTGTTGGGTGCATTGTTGCTAGAATATTCATAAGTGTTGATTTGGGTATGTATTGTATTAGATCTTGCTTTGTGGCTTGTTGGAGTTAGCGTGGTGGATTTTGATGTCATACTAGGGATGGAATGGTTACTTGCATGTTGTGTATTTATGGATGGTAGGACCCATAGAATTAGATTCCGATTTCCTAATAAACCTATCCTTCAGTGGAAGAGTCATGATGTCATGGTCCAGTGATAGCGGGGGGTAGGGGGTAGGTCCATTTCATGTCTTAAGGTAAACTTGGTCTCTACAGAGATGCATTTATCATCTTATGAGAATTGGAGGTATTGAACCAAGGTTATTCTATTTATAGAATTGTTGTTATTGGTAAATGAGGCCTTGAATATCCCTTTCTGGTACTTTGAATTTGGGGTAATGTCTTTTGGTTTGACTAGTACACCAGTTATGCCTATAAGTCTCATGAATAAGATCTTTAACCCCAACTCTAATAGGTTTATGGTTGTTTTGATGATGATATGATAGTTCATTTCCCTAATAAAGTGGTGCATATGAGTCGTTTGAGGGTAGTACTACAAAGTTTAAGGAATAAGGTTGGATGATAAATAGTAGAAATGGAATTTTTGGTTGCCTTCCTAGGTCATGTGGTGCTAAGTTATGGTATTAAGGTGGACCCTGGTAAGATGAAGGTGATTAGAGATTAGCCTAGACCATGACTTCCTTGGGTATTAGGAGCTTCTTGGGCTTAGCGGACTATTATCAGAGCTTGTGAGTAGGTTCTCTTCTATTATTTCTCCTATGACTTAGTTGACCCCAAGTAAGGCCAATGTTGTGACCGATGTTTTAAGTAGGGTGATTTGATAGGTCCAGGGGTTGCTATCTCTGGTGTTATTACTTTGTCCTAGTAGGATTCTTGTGTATGTCCCGGATGGTTGCATTAGTCTATTGTGTCTAGTAGGGGTCTATAAGGGTTGCCCCATATTCTTGTTGCATAGAGTCTTGTCTTGTTATCTTGGTTGACCCTGGTTGATAGGTTGGAGGTCTTGAGGTAGTTTGGCTACTTGCATAGCATGCTTCCAATGAGTATAGAACCTGTAAGGTTATAACATGATCGTTGAGGATGATTGATCTATTTAGAAAACTACAATGGGTTAGTTGTTTATCTAAGGTTGATTTGAGGTTCAGGCTTTGTCCCCAAGTGAGGATGAGGGTAGATGATATCCCTAAGTGTCTTTTTGAACTAGGAGTGAGCATTATTAGTATTGATGGAGTTATTTGGTGGACTTATGCAGCGGTGGTATTGTGGGTTTCTTGAATAGGGTCTTAAAACCTACCTTGATATGTTTATTGTGGTCTCTAATGATGAGGTATTAATTTGTTTAGAGCATGTGAATCATTTGTGGGTAGTGTTGCAAGTCTTGGAGGATGAGAGATTGTTTGCTAAATATGATAGCTGTGCATTGTAGATAGCAAGAAGGTGGTTAGAATTCTTTAACGATTATGAAATGAGCGTGACTATTTTTCTCGGGTAAGGCTAATATTACGGTTGGTGCTCTATGTAGCCTAGCATGTGTTGTTGATGGTGGCAAGGAGGAGACTAGTGGAGTCCGTCGATTGGTTAGATTGGAAATTAGGTTGAGGGAAGTTGAGCATAGTAGTGTAGCATTCTTGATGGTTCCAAATCTTCTTGGATTAAGAGGTCTAGATTAGACAAGGCCTTGATTCCACCTTATTGAAGTTGGAAGTTTTGGGTTAGAGAATGAAAGAGTGGTGGTTGTCTCCCAAAGGGGAGATGATGGTTATAGTACTTAGTGGGTTAGGTGTATTTAAGGTTGACAATTGAGTTGAGAATTGTGAGTCCTTGCAGAGTGTAGAGGGAGATTGGCAAGGTTGCATACGTTTGGGAATTGCTTGTTGTAGGGGTATGGTTTATCCAGTTTTTTATGCTTCTAGGTTGATTGGATGTATTGGTGACTCTAGTGATATAGAACTTTTTGAAATTGTGGGTTTGGTGGAGGATAAGTTGGCTTAGGAGAAGGTCCCGGTTGAGGTGTTGGATGGATGAGTGGAGAAATCAATTGATAATGATGTAGTGTTGGCCAAGGCCCTTTGGAAGAGTCGCCTATTAGTATGTGTCTCTAGGGAAGCCGTGCGGGCATGGAGAAGCAATATTCATATCTCTTTCATGCTATTCAAGCTTATTATGACATGTCAAGTCCTTTCTCTGATTCCGAGTCTTATGTTTCAGTCCCCATGTCATTCATATGCATTCATGTTTAAGTTGACATGTTTATGATGATTTTACCCTTATTTTGAGATTTTGAAAATGGTGTTTTGAATGTAATATTGCATTCTTGTTAGGGGTAATTTATTCATGATCACTCTTCTCACGTACGTTTCTTTCACATTCGGGGACGAATGTTCCCAAGGAGGACATATTGAAAAGACCCCAAAAAGTGCTCGAAAATGTGCCTCGGAAGTGTTCGAAATCGTAATTTCCATATATCTAAAAAATCATTCATTATGTCAAAAATCTGACTTCATATTCTTATTTGGCTGGAAACATTGAGTGGAAAATGTGTCTAGCCCAAATTTTAGAGCAGCTGTATCAAAATTCAAAAATCATAAAAACGCGATTTAGGAGGTCAATTTTAAAGGTGCATATCTCTTAGCACACAAAGAATTGGGTGGCCCACAACCTACCAAATTAAATCTCTTTTATTAGCTTTCAAATCACTTGGTTTCACCTCATTTAGAGTTCGTATGAAGAATTTATGCCCATTTTCGTGAAACTCATTTGTGTAGAGATGCAAATTCCAATGAGTAAAGCGATGCGAACCAGTGTTATTTTGGTCCTATTTTTCTTACTTCTGTTCAAGACTTTCAACCTTGGGCCTAAGGTTTTCATACTTGGAAAATACCTATACTTAGCCTTATTCCACGCTCATATCATCCTAAACATTTCCCAATACTCTCTAAAACACTTAGGGGTCATTTGGTTTGAATAGAAGTTATTATGGGATTAGTTATGTTGGGATTAGTAATGATGGAATAAGTTATGGTGAGATTATTTGTTATTGAGTGTTTGGTTTATTGTATAATTTTTAAGAATATATTATTTGTTTACAAAAACACCCTTCACTTTATTAGTTTTTTTTAAAATTTATTTTCTTTACTAGCTTTAGTCATTCAATATTTTGTTTTTAAAATAAATCTTTCATCTTAGTTAGCTTAAATATTATAATGAGTGCATTTTCATGATAATACTATATGCATTTAAAATAAAAATTTTGTCTTATTTAATTTAAAAATAGAGCTCGCATTTTAAAGTTTGTTAAAGTAAAAAAGAATTTATGAAAAATAAAATATAAAAAAATATAAGAATTAGTCAATAAAAATTATATTATATAGTATCAATAGAAAAATATTAAGGAGTATCACAAAAATATGGAGTGAAGATTGTGAATATTATTATATATTATATTTAAAAAAATATAAATATACAAAGTGAGGAATAAAATGGTTTCTTTGTCATTTATCATTTTATCCCCGGATAAGTTATCTCGGGATTAGTACATCACCCAAGAGGATGGATAACTTATCTCGGTACTATTTATTAGTCCAGGTATGAGTTATCCCGGATTTGCCAAAAAAATATTGATTCAAGGACCATTATATTTTTATCTCGTGATTATTAACACTTATCCTTCACACCAAATGACCCCATAGACTCATATTTTACCCTAAATTCAGTCCTAAAACTCAAGATCAATCTTAAGGATTTCTTCAAGGATTCATTCAAGCTTAAAGTATCCATCTCCAATCTCTTTCGAGGGATCTCCAAAGCTACGGTATGTGGATTTCAACCATTGGATCCTTTCACCCATGGTTCCTAATCCCTTTTCTCTACTTAAATTGCATTATTTAAAGTTGATTTTACATGTGGCTTTTGTATATTAAGAAATTTGCTGCACTGTAATTTGAGTTCATGAAATTATGGTTATTTTAGCATGTTTTGATCTCTAAATCTTTGATCTAATGTTGGATTTAATAAAGGGTCTTGATGTATGTTGCTTAATGGTTTTACATGGGATTTACTGGCATGTTTTCACTCTTGAATTACATGGTTTTACACTAGCGCTACACACCCTCCAAGTGTCTGATAAAATGTCTTTTTAAGGATTCTTTAAGTTTTGATGATCTATTAATTGAATTATGATTCAAGTGACACTTTGATGATTATGAGCTTTCTAAAGATATGTTTAAGTCATGAAAATGTTTATGATGTTGTAGGGCCAAATTAAGCCCTTTTTTCTAAGATTATACTTCTTGTGAACCTTTGATGTTTGATGATAATGAATGGATAATATTGCTGATGATCTATTCTTATGATTGAAGTCAAGCTCACCATATGAGGTCAATCATGTTAAGAGCTACTTGTTTTATGTCTCTATGTTTATTTCAAATTATTAAAATATAATTATCTTATATATTCTGTGGGATTAGATTTAGCACCAAGTGGACTAGAGGTGAGTCCCCAAGTCCTAGAACTATGTGCCGCCATGGGTAAAGAGATTAGAGGCGAGTCCCCAAATCTCTAAGGGGCAAGTACCCGAAATGTGAGGTCTTGTGGCGAGTACCTGAGTCCGGGCTTGTGGAGAGTGCCCAAGTCCAAGAACTAAAGGCCAGTACTCGGTTCACCAAAAGGCTTAGTGGATCCACTTAGTCATTAGCCTTATGTTATGTTGGTTGAGGTCTTTTCCCACATTTATGTATCATGATCTATATGAGTTGAATGATCGTAAACATGTTTTACTTCACGTATCATGCATACATGTCATATTGATATTATGCTATTCATTGTTTATTATTATTATTATGCATGTTGATTATGATGCCTATCTCTTGTTGCATTGTATCCCACATACTTAGTACATTCAAACATACTAACGCATAATTTATGCCTACATGATGTTACCATGTAGGAACCGGAGCTCCTATTAATTCTTCTCGTGGCTAGACGGATTGTTCAAGTTAGCCTTTGGTGAGTCCTCCATTTTGGGTACAATGACTATTCTTTTATGTTATGTACTAAGAGTCTCTTTCTTTTATTATATACTTATGACCATGAGGGTGAGGCCGACTGCTTTCTCTTGGCACCCACTAAGTATCTATATTTAGAGGTATTGTTGGACAAGTTATGTATTATGTTTGAGCTTTGACTCATCTATGTTATTTAAGTATTAAACTCTCTCACTCTCTCTGTCTCCCTTAGTCCCAATTACTCTTATTCATGTTTCTTATGTTGTTTTATATTGCTTCCATGACCAAAGATGTGTAATGATATACTATGAGGTTTATTTAGGGTTTCTTCGGGTTCCCCATTCACTGATCACTTCTAGGCCCTAGGCTTGGGTTGTGACAATCAATGCTTAAGTAAAACATGCTTACATAGAATTTAATTCATGTGTAAGAAGAGACCATCATATATTGGTGGATCGTCTCACCTACAACCTTTGGTGATTGAGGTACCAACCCCATCAATTGGTTGGTGGATCGTTGCACCCTACTACCTTTGGTGACCAAGGTATAAACCTCCTGACATAGTTATCATGGTACAAACCTCTCGACATGGTTGGTGGATTATATCACCCTACCACCCTTGGTGACCGAATACAAACCCTTTGACATGGTTACCCGGGTTCTTAACCCCACCCCCACCCGAAGTAAGACATGGTCAATTTCCAACACTATATAGAAGAATATCATATACATGCATTTATTTTATCATCATATAGTCATTAAACTCATAAGATATTCATTGGACCTTCAATTCCTCAAGAAATCATATCTAGACATTTTATCAAACACTTGGCAAGTGTAGTGCTAGTGTAAAACCATGCAATTCAAGAGTAGAATCATGCTAGAAAATTTATTGTAAACTCATCAATAGATACTTGGTAACACCCTAAAGCAATATAAATTAAAGCCCTTTATTAAATCTCACAATAGATCCTAGATTCATAGCCCAAAATATGCTAAAACAATCACAATTTCATTAAACCCCAACATAATGTGCAGTGAAATTCAAAATGAGTAAGACCCATGAGTAAATAAACTTTAAATCATGCAATTGAGGGTAAAAGGAAGCTTGGGTATCATAGGTGAAAGGAACCATGGAATAAACCCACATACTTTAGCTTTGGATAATTCTTGAAGAAGATTGGAGATGGAGATTTGAAGCTTAAATGAGAACCTTAAGATCCAAATGAGTTTTGAGACTTGAAATTAGGAGTGAAATATTTCGCTAAGTGTTTGAGTGAGTATTGGGGAATGTCTTGAATGATATGCAGGTGAAATATGGCTAAGTATAGATAATTTCACATTTGGCAACACTTAGGCCCAAGACCCAAAACCCTTGGACCGAACTTGAAAAACTGCACAAAATTAACACTAGAGCTCGCCCTTGGCGCTTGGCGCCTGCGATTTGCTCATTGGAATTCGACATTTTGAAAATTTAAGTTTTGATATGATTGCTCTTAAAGCTGGGTTAGATCAATTTCCACTCAATTTGACCCATAAATAAAAATATAAAGTTAGATTTTTGAAATCACACATAGATTATGAGATATATGGAAATTATGATTTCGGGCACTTTCGAGGCACATTTTTTGGCACTTTTTGGGGGCATTTCAATATCTCCCTCTTGGGAACATTCAACCTTGAATGTCAAAGAAAGGTATATAATACACGTAAACATGACAATTTCAGCACACATAAGGATGCACCAATGCACTTAAACAACATTTCAAAAATCTCAACATAAGTGCAAAATCATCATTAACTTGTCAATTTAAACATGAATGTATGCAAATGTCATGGGCTGAACTTAGACTTGAAATCACAAAGGGGACTTAGATGGTTTACTTAGGCTTGACTGGATTGGAATAAATAAGGATATCGATTTTACATGTGCTCTTCGGCCTCCCATGTAGCACTTTCAACTTGATGATTCATCCAAAGGACCTTAACGGAAGCTACATCCTTGTTTCTCAACCTCTTCACTTGTCTATCAAAAAATTTGAATCAAAACCTCTTCATAGGTCAAATTGTCTTCAACGACACCCACACCATCAAGGGGCACAATAGTATTAGGGTCTCCCACACACTTCCTCAACATGGACATGTGAAAGACCGGATGAACCAAATCTATCTTACGAGGCAATTCGTAAGCTACCTTGCTAATCCTCCTTTTCACCCTATAAGGACCCATATATCTTGGAATCAACTTTCCCTTCTCACCAAGAAAACTACACCTTTCATGGCTGACACCTTCAAATAAAATCAATCACCAACTTTGAATTTCAAGATCTCTTCTCATCATATCGGCATAGGACTTCTGGAGACTTTGGGCCGTCTTCAACCTTTTCCTAATCATACTAACCTTCTCAAAAGCCTCCTTAACCAGATCTGGTCCTAACGTAGCCACTTCCCCAACTTCAAACCCCCCAACCGTTGATTTACAATGTCTACCATAGAGAGCCTCAAAAACAGCCATACCGATGCTAAAATGATAGCTATTGTTATAGGCAAACTCAATCAATGGTATATGACCATCCAAACTACCCTTAAGCTCCAATACACAAGCCCTAAGCATATCCGCAAGTGTTTGGACAGTTCTTTTGGCTTGGCCATCAGTTTGAGGGGTGGAAGGCCTTACTAAGCTTAACCTTTGTACTAAGACCCCTTTAGATAGACCTCCAAAAATGTGAAGTAAATTGAGCACCACGATCTGATATGATGGATAAAGGAACCCCATGCAATCTTACCATGTCATGAGTGTACAACCTAGCATAATTTTCATCCCATATATAGTCTTAATTGGTAGAAAGTGAGCCAATTTCGTCATCCTATCAACCACAACCCAAATAGAATCAAAACCCCTTCGATCTTGGGCA
>JAOTQJ010000091.1:7917496-7953642 GCA_025642045.1 Solanum sejunctum | reverse complement strand
ATCGGTTTGCCTCGCTCATTTCAGAAGTTTGACTCCATATGGGTAATAGTTGACAGACTCACAAAGTCAGCACACTTTCTACCTATCAAGAGTGATTATACAGCGAAGGAGTATGCCAAGCTCTACCTCAAAGATAGTCAGGCTACATAGAGTCCCAATCTCCATTATATCAGATTGAGGGGCTCAATTCACTGCAAAGTTTTGGAAGTCTTTCCAAAGGAGTTCAGGGATATAAGTAAATTTGAGTATAGCATTCTACCCTCAAACAGATGATCAAGCAGAATGCACGATTTAGACACTAGAAGATATGTTGCGAGCTTGTACATTGGACCTTAAAGGTAGTTGGGTGGATCATTTTCCACTTATTGAATTTGCCTATAGTAATAGCTACCATTCAAGTATCAAGATGGCAGCTTATGAAGCTCTATATGGAAGGAAGTATAGGTCGCTAATTGGATGGTTTGAAGTTGATGAAACCACATTACTTGGGACAGATCTAGTACATCAAGCTATGGAAAAAGTTAAGATAACACAGCAGCGGCTAAAAATAGCCCAAATTCATCACAAATCATATGCGGATGTCAGGAGAAGAGGGATGGAATTTTCAGCAGGAGATTGGGTACTTTTAAAGGTGTCTCTAATGAAAGGGTTATGAGGTTTGGTAAGAAAGAAAAACTAAGCCCACGTCACATATGGCCTTATAAAATTATTAAGAGGATCGAGCAGGTTGCATGTGAGCTAGAGATACCCCAAGAGCTTTCAATGGCTCATCTAATTTGCCATGTATCAATGCTTCAGAAGTTCACAGGTGACCTATCCCGTATCACTCCTATTGAAGATATGCAGGTTACAGAAGATATCACTTATAAAGAAGTACCTGTTGCTATTCTGGATCGTCATGTTAGGAAGCTAAGGAATAAAGAAATAGCTTCAGCGAAGGTACTTTGGAGAAATCAGCAAGCAGAAGAGATAACCTGGGAGGCCGAGGACACAATAAAATCAAAATACCCTCACTTATTTGAAACTAAAGAGGATGTGTAACATGCAAAATTGGAACACTAATAGGTACGTGTGATTGAATACTTAGTTTGTTGTCAAAGGTTTATTTAAATAAAGGTTTATACATGGTTAAGCTACCTAATTGTGTTAACATTCGAGGACGAATGTTCCTAAGGGGGGCAAATGTAACACCTCATATTTTACATGTACTAATGTTGTATGAATGAATCATGATACGGTATGGTCAAATTAGCGTCAATTCTTAAAAGTACTTAAAGATCGTGTTAATGGGCGATATAGGCATCTAACGCTTAACAGGGTCGAGTGTATATGTATTTTATGTTAAATTAAGGATATCACAACCCTAAAGAAAGTAAGAGAATTAAGGTGTTTGTATAAATTAATAATCTAGTAGGTGAGTCACCTACTTGCTTAACTTGAATTTGCTAGCTAAACAGAGATGAGGCTCGATGTCAAATTTGTCCAAGTCCAATTATGGATAAAGTCTATGTTAAGGGTATAATTTTATCCCATGATTTAGCATCTTAAATGGACCTTATTGTCAGTCCAATAAGAATATAAACAAAAGCCTAAGTATATCCCAAACCACTTTACTATTTTTGCCAAAAATGGATTAAGAGGAAAGCTGGAAATTGGCAGCCAAAGTCTATTAGATTTGATGCCCATTTAGGCAAACGTTTGGGGAACTAGCTACTTATTAATCATCCTAAGTGTATAAGAGATTATTTGGTCAAAATGTCCAAAGAAATTCATCCAAATGAGGCCTTTAAAAAGGGGTTACAAGCAGCAAAACTTCATTTACTCTTACACTTGGAAAAATTTCAGCTTTCCCCATTTCCTCTCTGCACTTTCTCACACTATCAAAGCAGCCACAAGGGAACTTCTAGGATCTTAAAGGAATACATGGATCTTGAAGAACAAATGTAAGTAATTATAGTTATGTATTTAATATGATTTCTTCATGAAAAATCAAGAAGTATATGATAGTATGTTATGTTGGAAATTCTGGACAACAGGTGTTCAGAAAATTGTTGCATACTTGCCTTTTATTTTAGTGACTTCTATATGGTTTGTGGGTTGTATTATGAAGATAAATTGATATTCTTACCATGGATTGAGTTATAGATAATACCTTAAGGTTGCTACCCAGATTTTGGAATCATTTAACAAATGAGTTTTATTGTGCTATCTTAAGTGTAATGTTGATCGGAACTTATGGGATGTTGGATGGAAGGATACTGGCTCACGTCCTTCATAACTTCTTGGATGCTCTTCTAAGAATATTTTAGGACTGATTGTAGGTATAAATATTGTTAGAACAGTTTGGTTAGAGTTATAAAAGGTTTGGAATTGTCAACGTCGAAATTTAGCGAAGGAGGAATAACGTTATGTTATCCATTTGTAGGTTGGGTAGAATTGTAATATGTTGTTCCATGAACTTTCCCTATTTTGGGACTATTTCTGGACAATATTAAGACTGATTTTATATGGTAAAAACATTGGAAACAATTTAGGTAAAGTTAAAATAGTTTCGGGATTGTTGAGTCGAAGTGTGGTAAAAGAATATAATGTTATGCCGCCTGTTTGTATATTGTGAAGAATTATTATATGTTGTGCTTTGTGGGCTATAGCAGGACTGTTAAGGGTCTGAAAATAATATTTACATGACATGTACATAAGAATGGTTATTAGAAAATACGTTTATAAGTGAAAAGGTTAAAGAAATGCCTTTGCATCACTAATTGAAAGCTTGTTGTCCCGGTGATCATTTTTATGAAATTGGGCTGTCATAAAGTGTTTCCTTACTGCTACTGCTAGTCTTATTGCCTAATTTGATGTAGATAAATATTTGAGGGAAAAATAGCCACTTCAAGGAAGTAGCAGGGTCATACGACGAGGTATGTAAGGCTACTTGATTTCGGATCACTTGGCATGAAACATAGATCCCTCGGTAAGTAAAGGCATTTATCTATTCCAACATGACAAATAGCCATACCTCCACTCTTTCACATGTTCATATGCTTCCATATATATATATAGTTACCTTTAAATCTATATACATATGTGAATACCAAGTACATGAGTTCTTGTTGCTAAACAAAGTTCATGAGTTATTTTATTTCGTACGCATTTCATTATTCATGTAACATACTCTCTTCATTACCATATTGTTTTGTATGATTATTTACATGTCACATGCTGCATATACAACCTTATAGCTCAAATATTATGACCATCAAAAGAATCATCTCAAATATAAATGAAAGATAAAGTATATTGTTTTGATGGGTGGTAGCCCGAGGGGTAGAAGAATCACCTAGCCAGGGACGATCCTATCACAGGTAGTAGCCCGAGGTGTTAAGGAAGAACCTAACCAGGGACGATCCCAATACAATTTTACCACTAATCAGCTAGTTATTTATAGTATATGATGTACACAAATTATATAGTAAAGGTACAGCTATATAAAGAACATAAAGTATATGATCCCAAAGTATATCCAAAAGGTGGTCTCTTATTACACACCAGTGCATGATTTCATTGAAGTTGTTACTTCATACACAGTATTTCATGCCTTATATAGTCAGTACATTATCTTGTACTGACGTTCCTTATATGGGACCTATATTTCATGTTGCAGGTACAGGTGCTAGTAGATCTCCCCAGTAGAGTCCAGGACATCCAGCTGCTATTACCAAGCTCCAGGTTGTTCTGGAGCTTTGTATGTGTCTAAAGCTTATATTTTTGTATTGTACAATTAATTGAGGCGAGGCCTGTCCCGACCCTTGTTTGGTACTTTCTCTTATTTAGAGGCTTTGTAGACTATGTAAATTAAAGTGTGGTCATGCCTCATACTTTCGACACAGTGTCCCCAATGGCCTAGTCATATGCATTTCTTTTTTGCTTATATCACTGCTTACTTGCATAAAGACATGTTAAATATAGAAATCCTTTATAAATTATATAGAAAGTGCATAGATATAGGTTGGTTCTCCCGAGCCTTATCAGCAATGGGTGCCGGTCCGCCCTAACGGGACTTTGGGTGTGATAATTTTTGCCCAGTTATTTCATCTCGGTCCAAGGATTTTGGGTCTTGGGCCTAAGTCTCCTCATGCATGAAAATACCTATACTTAGCCATATTTCACCTTCATATCGTACAATTCATTTCCCAATACTCTCTCAAATACTTAGACAAATATTTTATTCAAATTAAGGGTTCCAAACTCATTCTGGATCTTAAGGATTTCATTCAAGCTTCAAGTCTCCATTTTCAATCTTCATCAAGGAATTCTCCAAATCTAAGGTATGTGGGTTTCAACCATTGGGTCCTTTCACCCATGGTTCCCAAGCTTCCATGTGTGACTGTCTAAGCATGTTTTAAGCTATAAATCTTTGATCTATCTTGAGACTTCAAGAAGGATTTTGATGTATATTGCACGAGGGTACTGCCAATTGTTGTTTGGTGGTTTTACATTGGATTTACTTGCATGATTTCACTTTTGAATTGCATGGTTTTACACTAGCATTGTACACCTACCAAGTGTTTGATAAAATGTCCGGATTATGTTTCTTGAGTTGTAGAAGGCCTAATGCTTGGCATATGAGTTAAATGACTTTATGATGATGAAAGAATGGTATACATATGTTGATTTCATGAGAATTGCCTATTGTGTTGTGAGTTGACCATAGCCAATTGAGGGGTGATGCTTCCATCGTGTCGGATAGGGGTGGTAAGCCATCAACTAATTGAGGGGTTGGTACCTCAATCACTTCTGGCGGAGGGTGGTCATGTTCGTCAACTAATTGAGGGGTTAGTACATCAATCACCTCAGATGGGGGTGTAAGCCATTAACCAATTGAGGGGTTAGTACCTCAATCACTTCCAACGGAGTGTAGTCATGTTCGTCAATCAATTGAGGGGTTGGTACCTCAATCACCTCTAAGGGGTGGTCTACCTTTGATTCCAAGTACTAAGTTTGCTTGGTCTATGATTATTGTCTCTTCCTTTACCTTTAATATGTTCTATGTAAGCTATTTACTTCAAGCATCATTCATGCACGCCATATTGCTATATGCTCGTTTATTGCTTAACTATAAATTTTGATTATGTTGCCTATCTCTTGTTGCATTGTATCTTACATACTTAGTACATTCAAACGTACTAACATATACTCTATCCCTATATGATGTTACCATGGAGGAACCGGAGCTCCTTTGATCATCATCATCCTCCACGTGACTAGTACAATTACTCTCAAAGCAAGTTGGTGAATCCTCAACTTCGGGGACAATGTCTTTGATCTTATGCTATGTATAAAGACTATTTTATTTTATTATATGCTTTAACTATGACGGTGAACTCAGTTGTTTGTCTTGGCCCCCACTACGTTTTATCTTTAGAGGTGTTGTTGGACAAGTTATGTAATGATGCTATGAGCTTTGACTCTCTTGACTCTTTGATGTTTATGATATGAAAGATGTCCCTTAGCCCCGTATTACCCATTTTTCTATCTATTATTGTTATTTTATTGCTTTCACAATGAAGGATATGCAATAATATGTTAAGAGGCTTGATTGGGGTCCCTTCGGGTTCCCCATTCGCCGTGTTACATCTAGGCCCTAGGCTTGGGTTGAAACATGAATAAAATCAAAATAGGTAGAATAATATGAAACATCAATCAACTTAAGAGTAATAACAAATCAACATATCAAATATCTATCTAAAGCAACAATAAAGAGTAGACAATTGACTCATCAAACCTCATCAATCAAATCAGACTCATCTCAGATGCAATCACCTTAATTCATCTCATCTCAGCTCAGCTCGGCTCAGCTCAGCTCAACTCAGAGTACGTAGTTTTGGGAACATTATAAGAGTTTCTCTTATCTGATAATAATCACTTATAAGCCAGTGATTGCATAACAATCTCACTAATGTTTCCACAGCCTTTCCTACTTGCCAGGTAAGGAATGAATAAAAATCACAATGGATAAGTCTAAATAGAGACAACAATCTATAAGTCCTTTATTGTTTTCGAGTACTTCTAATCAGAGGGAACCTCAAAATATTGTGATATGATTATCCTAATTCTCACCTATGCTTAGCTACGTAGTTTAACGAGTGCGAGTTGGATTAACTCTTACTATTTTGATGCTCGATACTCCTCCCTTGACTCAATGCTCATAGAAAATCCATCTAATCAAACCAAGGAACTATCTCAAATCAACCTCGTAGAGGCTCTCATCATTCAATCAGTCCCATATAGACTCTCATCATCTCATCAATCAACACCTCAATCATTAGCTCAAGGCTTACAACAATTATTAGGGAACAATTGAATAGATAAATCATTAGAGTTCATTTGGGAAGACTTATGGACTATCAAGAACTATCAATGAATCATCATTCTCATATTCATAATCACAATGATGATCGGCATTCTCAATTAAGGCTCTAGGCTCAATCTCTATCTTCTTTCATGTATGCTTTCAATAGTTAACATATAGATTTTATGCAATAGTTCATGTAAAGAATTCAATTCAATAAAAAGAGTTTATGATGATCATTTACATATAAAAATACATGTAATTAATATAGTTTTCAAGAAATAAATCAAGAAAATACTTCAAGAAACATATATAAAAATTTTTGAACTTTCAACACTTCTATGACTATCTATGGGGCACACAGGATAATAACCTCATGCTTTCGTTTAGCCTTACATACCTAAAAAGTTGATATAACAATCATAATTTGATGAATAAAAGCTTTCTTAGAGAAAATTCTTGCTCTTGATAGTTCTTTTAGAGTGGAAGAACTTGTAAAGATATTACTTGAAGGACTTCTCTTTGATTCTTGAATTGTTGAATTAGAATCTTTAGAGTTTTTGATGAAGAATAGTAATTCTTAAAGAAGAAGAATCGAGAAATCCTTTCTCGATATTCTTGAATTTGTTTTCTTGAATCGCTAGGTTATAATTTATAATTTATTAGAGATTCATGAATAGATGAAGAAATTTAGTTTGGATAGCTTGAAATTTATGAAGAATAACTTACCTTGAGTATGAATTTTGAAACCTAACCCTAACTTAACGATTTTCTTGATGATTTTTGAGTGTTTATGTTTAGGAGTAAAGGAGAGGTTTTGATTATGAAAACTGACGTTTTATGCATTTTAGGGCCTTAAATAGACCCCCAAAAGTTTAAGGATAAAAATACCCTCAAAATAGAATAAAGGGCCATCACTTATCTAATCTAGTAAGGGTCTGTGTTAGGTACGCGACACGATGCTGTCATGGACCATCAGACATCTCTGCACTCTTTCACTAAAATGGTAATAACGTTTTACTCTGAACACTAATTAAGATGAAATTAGATATATTTGAAGTTAACCCTTCTATCAACTCAAATGAAAACATAGTCGGTAGAAATTCTTTGGACTTAACTTGATATAAAAGATCTTTTATGACTCTAAATCACATAATATACTTTAAATACTTAGGAATTGATCTTAGCATATACATACAACCTAAAAGTTCTTGGTCCATTTAACTTTTATAAAATCTTACATTAGAACTGTGACTTTATATCATCTCTAATTCTATTCCCACACTAAGAAATTGACTTTAACATTTATGTTTAATTAAGAATTATCAATTAAAATCCTATATCATATGAAGAATGGCTCAATCTTAGCTAAAAAAAAAGTTGTGGTGTTACAGAAATCCTCCCATCTATCTTCATCTTCAAGTAAGGCTCCATTAAATACCAAGCCAATTTCTCCATTGATTTTCAAGATTCTCAAGCATATTACTCAAGGTATATGGGTGTTCATTTGTAGTTCCATCTCATCCATGGAGCCCAAGGAAATCTTTACTTTTTCGATTAATTTCAAAGATGTATTTTGTTATTGGTGTTCTCAATTTCTTAAATTATGATTTATATTATGACTGTTGTCCTATTTTGATATGAAGTTATGTAAATTATATGAAATTGATAATTTTTTTCATAAATTTTCTATAATGCTATTTTGAATTCATTATATCATAATGGATCTTATTTAATTATATTTTTATTGCACGAATTAAGTTTCAATTATTAATTATTTAATCAATTAAGTATGAATTACCATTTAATTGCATGAGTATTGATGATTTACAAGTAATTTTTCTATAAAGCTACATAGAGTCATGGTGAGTCTGTTCAATTATGATTCTAACTAATGATATTCATTGTATTATGCATGATTAAAATTTAAATTTTCATGATTTCAAGTGATCAGCACATAGGCCCATATATTATGTCAAATTCAAAAGATAGATTTGTCAATTTCTTAGTAAGTTATTTCAATTATGATGCAATTGATAATGTTTTACATGATTATGCATAGTATCAATCGAACATAATTTTAAGATGATTCCATATAGATTCATGCATTAGGGTATAATTTCCAATGATAACATGTTATGATTATGAGTTGTTAAGGCGTTGAAGTAAGTTACATGAAAAGAATGAAATATTTTTTTATGATGAAATTCAAATCAAGTATGAATGGTTGTGAGTTCTCTCACCTAAAAATGAATATGTAATGATGGAAGGTCTATACTCATATTACATAAGACAATGAGAAGGAGTCATCTATGATTATAATTTCTATGAAATGGATGGGTTAGTAGATATTTCCCCTCCCATGATATGACATAATATAGACTTTATGACTTATGATTATGATATGTTCTGTCAAGAGTTTACTTAGTAAGTAGAAGACCTTAGAATTAAGGCTCTCCTTCTAGTTGAGGCATGACTTATAAATAGCAAATCTCATTATTCCATAACTATGTGCCACTGTAGGATAAGAAGTTACCCATTAGTAGAAGTTTGATTCCTAAAAGGTCCACTTGTTAATAGAGGCTTAGTCATATATAGAAATTAGTGGATCAACTTAGGCATGACAAGTCAAGTTGGGCAAGTAGTCTCCCCCTTTCTCTAGTGTAGGGGTAACGTTGAGACTCCATGTTATGGCTTACATGATTTATGTCGATTAATGGTAGCTCTCATAATATTCCAAGGTGTTCCTTACTAAGATTAATGATACTTCTCTTATAAAAGTTATGGTTCTCATATGACTACAAACTTCTCAAAATTTTATGGTATATTTCTCTCATGATTGATGAGTCTTATTATGGTGTATGATTTTTCACTACAACTCATGTATTTTATAAGCTTTTATGATTTCTTACTATGACTTATTATTATCCATGCATCATACAAACTTTTTCTAAGGTTGTATTATGATTTTAGAGTGATATTAACCTTGTTTATGACTTATTAATACCCTTCAAATAACTTAACACGTGTCCTGCCATGGATCACTACATCATCACTTTTATGTCATATAATGTATTGCTCACATACTTAGTACATTAAAAGTACTAATGCATACTTTTTGTCTATATTGTGTTATAATGTAAAACTTGGTACCATGCTATATCTCATTTAGTGGATAGATAGAAGACTTGTTCACTTGATTGGTAAGTCCTCATGCTTTGAGGGTTGCCTATTGATTTTATATTTCTTGTTACCTCTAAGCCATGTTGTTATTATGAGACTATCTCTTTTCTTTGTTTGGGTGAGATAGTGGCTTGTTTATGCCCCCACTTATGATATTAGAGGCATGTCAAATGAAAGTTTGTTTATTCGAGCCTAAGCTTTCTTTTATCTTTGGATGTCATTTTAAGATTTACCTATTTTCTGCTCCCTATCATTGATTTACTTGCCTTATGTATGTTTGATATAATAAGATGACTTGGTTGGGGCTTCTTTGGAAGTCCTAATCGTCGTGTTACATATAGGCCCTAGCTTGGATCATGATAGAATGAGTCACTAGTATCACTTAGAGATAGAGTATTATAGGGTGATAGAGCTAGGCTACTATAGATATAGATAGGGTAATGGTAGGATGGTCATCTTTGCAAGTGTTGGAGGCTTTTTAACTAATTTTTCAAAAGGCCTATGATTCTAGATATTTTATCCATTCGGGCATTGTGAAGATGTATTAAAACTTAAGGAAATACTGTTGGTAGGGCAGTATGAGAAGAGATATTGCAAATTATATGTCTTATTGCTCATGTTACCAACAGGTGAAGGCTAAGTATTAGAGGCCTAATAGGTTATTTTGGAATTACTAATTCTTTAGTAGAAAGGGGTGTGTATCACCATAGACTTCGTGATGGGGATGCCTTAAATTTTAGAGATGTTGATAGTATTTAGGTCATCATAGATCGATTGATCAAGTCAGTGTATTTCCTCCTAGTTTGATCATCCTTCAGTGCCGAGTAGTTATCTTATATTTATATTTAGGAGGTGGTTCGTCTTTATGGGGTGTTGGTGTCTACCATTTCAAACCAGTAGCCTCAATTTACTTCTAGATTCCAAAGGGGTTTTCAAAGAGAGTTGGGTATCTGAGTCGATCTCAGTACAACTTTTCACCCATAGACTGATGATAGTTAAAGCATACCATTCAAGTCCTTAAGGATATGTTATGAGCCTATGTGTTAGAGTTTAGAGGTCAGTGAGATCATTTTTTCCCTTGACAAATTTTGTGGACAACAACTACCACTCGAGCATTCAGATGGACCCATTTGAGTATGGTAAGCATTGTCTTTCTCTGATTAGTTGGTTTTAGTCTTTGGAGCCTAGGCCAGGTACAAATTTACTTCAAGAGGCCCAAGCTAGAGTTAATAATTCAGGATAGGATAAAGCAACTCAAAGCAGGCACAATAGTTATGCTAACCATAGGCATCATCTTTTATACTTTGATGTTGGTGATCGTGTGTTCTTACAGATATCGCCCTTGAAGGACATGATGAGATTTGGCAAGTGAGACAAGCTTAACCCCAGGTATATAGGCCCTGTTATGATTTTCAAGAAAGTTGATGATGTTGCATATGAGGTAACTCTAACTTTAACATTTTCAATAATTCATTCAATCTTGCATGTCTTAATGTTACGTCAATATGTTCAAATGAGTCTCATGTGCTCAAATATAACACAATTGATTTGGATGACCGACTGACCATTATAGAAGAGCTAATTGTTATTTTAGCCATAGATGTTAGGCAGCTTCATTCCAAAACAAGTCTTGTTGCTAAGGTTCGTTAAAGGCATTCTCTAGTCAAGAAGGCTACCTAAGAGACCGAGTAGGAGATGCGGGAGCAGTTACTGGCTTATTTGAGCCTTTAGGTACTTTTTAAGTTTTAATTTCATGGATGAAAATTTTTTTAATAGTGGATGTTGTAATAACCTTTTAAGTCATTTTTGTGTTACTAATTTCTTTTTATTAGTTAGAGCTTTTCCACGGCGAACCAAAGTCATTTATGATGTGTTGTCACTGTCAGGTCGGTCATTCATTTGGATTTTGCATAAATTTTTGTATTTTAAGGCCTTTGAAGTTGAAGAGTTGAATTTAGTTGAAATATCAAGTAAAATAACCTCCAAATCAAATTTTGACAATTTTGTCAACCCTATAATGGTTATTTTATTCTAGTAAAATGGTCGCCTGAATCTCGAGACTTCTAATGCGAGTTTGAACCATTTGGAGTCATAGTCTTTGAATATTAGCCTAATTTTGACTTTGATCATCTTTCATGGAAATCATTTCTTGAATAAAAAAACTCATCAGCATAGTTAGCTCCAGAACGTGGACTTTGGTCTCAAATGACCTTTCATTTACTTTGCGAGGCTTTCGGACCAATTTTGAGGTCTTTGGTGGAATTTTGATAGAGATTGGCAAATGCGAGTGGTACCCACATTTAGTCAAAATTACCTTGTGTTGGAATTGTTAACTGCATATTTGGGTCCAAAATATCAAATTTGATTAGGCAGCATGGTCTATTTGTGCATATAGAATTCCAAATGCAAATCTCGAGTGCATTGCCGAAGACCTTGAAGTTAGCAAAATTAGTTGATGCAATAGCTAGTGTTGAAGGCGATTACTGTCCTATCACATCCAGAGCCTACATCTTAGACATTTCCGGCACTTGAAAATTATTGTTGGTCCAAATCGAACCCTTGGCCTAGCTGACTCACTCAATTGAAGGATTTAATATTTAATATGCATGCAGAAGTTTTATAAGATGGACCTTTAAAACATTTAATAAAACTCAAAGAATCTCAATCATGCTTTATATAAAGATCGAAAATATCTCTTGATACAAATACCAATGATGCTTATAATATTTGAATGAATAAATTAAACTAACTCACTAACTCTGTCCATGAAGCCTCTACTATACTGAAGATAGGTGTCGCAACATGACCTACGACTACCTTTCTTGAACGAAACCTTTGATCTTGGAAACTTGATACTTATTCTTGAGGAAAAAAAATTCTCTTTTGTAGTTCTTTTTAGAGCGAAAGAACTTGAAAAAATATTAGTTGAAGGGCTTCTCTTTGATTCCTCTATTTTTGACTTAAAATCTTTAGAGTTTTTGATAAAGAACCCTAATTCTTGAAAAAGAAGAAACAAGAAATCCTTTCTTGGAATTCTTGAATTCTTTTTCTTGAAACCATATGTTATGATTCAAGATTACTCTTAGAGATTCGTGAAGAAATTTAGGTTAGAAAATTTGAAATTCATAAAAAAATTACTTACCTTGATGATGAATCTTAAAAGATAATCCTAACTTGGTGAGTTTCTTGAAGATTCTTGAATGTTCAAGTTTAGGAGTGAAGGAGAGAATTTTAATTATGAACAATTGACGTTATATACATTTTGTGACATCAAAATAACTCCCCAAAGATTATAGGACAAAAGTATCCTTAAGAAGTAATAAAGGGACATCATCTAACTTAGGCAGAAGAGTTTGTGTCTACTCTGCATCGTTGAGCTATCACGGACTTCATCCAGCTCTACACATCTCCAATAAAATTGTCATAACTTTTTATTTCAAATTCAAACTGAATAGTCTTGATATCATTGGAAAGAAGGCTCGAAGACCTTTAATTTGATAGGTTATGGGTGATATAGCTCTTTATATTTTAGGAGATATGGTCATTTGAAGTTGACTCTTCTATAAACTCATACTAAAATTTACTCGACAAAAATTCTTTGAATTAGACTTGGTGTAAGAGATCCCTTATGATCCTAAATCACATTTAATACACTTTAAATACTTAAGAATTGCTCCTAAAATATACATACAATTTGAACTCATTGAATTTACCTAATTTCTTTATACTACATTGAAACTTAATCGCTAAGGAAGCTTTTAAGTGAACTTTGTGCTAAAGGGTTCTTGTGACCTTACTTCAACTTCAAAGCTATTTCCACACTAAGAAATTGACTTTAACACTCATGTTCAATTAAGAATATAGGGTATAATCTTATAGCATACAAAGGATAACTTGATCTTAGCTTTAAAAAAAATAGGATGCTTACATATGGCCTTTGCGTTCACGAGCCCCATCGTTGCATTCACGAGCCCCATGGTTTCTCTCAAATCTTCTTTAAAGAATTTCTCTCAAGGTAAATTAGAATTTTTCAAGCTTTAAACCTCTTTTTCAAAAGCTCAAAGCTAGATTCATTGAGGTACGTGCGAATTTCATCCATGGAGACCCAAAAGATCTTTAAATTCTCCTTATAATTTCTTTTAAAATTCTAGATGTTGATGATTTTTCATTGGGTTGAATTAATTATGATTTTATACATTCTCAATGGTCTTATCATGTATGAATTGATCTGTATTTCATGTTTTTAAGAATTTCTACATGGACCCATGCGTTATGCTTATTTTATGAATGTGAACTATAAGGAGATTTTGCATGCATCATGATTTTTGATGAACTATGATTTAAGGATTCTTTTAGATAAAATATCATGTGTTCTTTTATAAAAAGCTTATCATGAGTAGGATGTTAAGACAAGTATCTTTTATGAAATTAAAATACATAATTTTTAATGTGTGTGTGTGTTTGTTCAAAAAAATAAACTAAAAGAGAACTAAAACTAATTACCTCATAATTTCACTATGTAATTATCATTAGCTCTCACCTCTCACTCAATTACATTCAATTTATGTTGAGCAAATAATTACTTAGCCAAATAAATAACTAAAACTATGTGATTACATTCTACTACGCCCAAATTCAATTAAAAGAATTTCAGAAAGGCACTAAATATCTTTTTGCATCATTGGTTTATTCTACTCTATTTGATAAACTCACCCTTCTCCACAGAATTTAAACCAAATGAAAACCTAGTCGGAAGAAAGCCAACCAGCTCGGGATATTTGGTTTTATAATTGATTCTAAATGTTATTTTATTTATATGATATTTTCACAGGAGATCTACAAAAAAATAAATAAGAGAAAATTGAGAAATAACATACGAAGTTGGTGGAGGTAACACATGAGAGTTGTAAAAATAAAACAAGAGATCTTTTGTAAGAATTTTTTTTTTTGAGAAAAGTACAAAAAAACACAATTAAATTATTCCTTTTTTTTTAGTTTCATATCTAAACTATTGAAAGTTTGAGTTTTATACCCAAATTATTATTTATTAGTTTGAGAAACATATCTTAATGGTGTGTGTAATATACACTCTACTTATGCACCGAATACAGAAATAAAAGTTTTATTTTAAAAAAAATCTTGCGACAAGTAAAAAATATTTTTTTAAAAAATAAAAGAAAAAAAAACAGAGAATTAGGTGGGTAGAACAAAATTATTTTTCTAAAAAGTAATATCTGAATTATTATTTTAAGGGGGAGAGGGGGAAGATTAAATAAGAACTTCTTTAAAAAAATTATAATTTCTTTTTTTTAAAAAATAAAATATTTGGTGGTTCGGGAGGGCGTGGGGGTTATGGGAGAGGAACTGGTGAAGGGAAGTAAGAATAATATTTTATTTTAAATTTTTCTAAAAATTAATAATATTTTAATATTTATTTTTAACTAATACTATAATTAATTTATTTTTTATCAAGGTGAAATATTTTATCCATGTGAAGTGTGATATGGCATTTTAATTAAAATAAAAGAGAAATTGTAGTAGACACTATAGTAAAAATGGAATAAAAGACAGAGGTATATTTTTTAAAGTAATAGATAATAGTTTAGGTGGCAAACTGACACTCCCAATAATATTAAGTATGAAACTAAAAAAAAAAAGAATAATTCATGTGTATTTTTTACACTTTACCTCTCTTTTTTTTCTATTCAATTGTAAACGAGTTGATAAGTTCATATCCCCATTTTTTACAATGTTGAACATGGTATTTCCAAAAAGCTCAAACTTCTCCTTTTCGTTCGGCTGAAGAAATCATTTTTCATGATAAATTACAATTTGAATAGGAAAAATATTTAATCTAAAGAAGTATATATATTTTATTTCTTCATTTTGTTATTACTCCATATTTTATGAAATTATAAATGGAGTGGACCATAAAATCGTTCTTTAGTCAACCCCCTTGTTTGGATGATTGTTGTCCGTCGTACGTCAATAATAAGATAAAGCTCATTGAAGATATTGTAGCTAAAGCAGAAAAAAATTTATATTGTATTAATTATTAATTTAAATACGATATTTATTTTTATTGTTACTTATTGTATTGCATCATATCATTTAAATTTATTATTAGATAATAACGAAAAGACTCATTTTGTGTCACAATCAATTTGGTATGATCGCATTGTTATCTTATTTTTTGTCATTTTGTCTTTACTTATTATTTAATAATAATTTTATTTTATCATTTACTTTATTTTTTGATAGAAGCTTTATCCCTTACCCTACAATTTCTTTTAGGATTATCATTCAAATTATAGATATGCTACATTATGTAACAATAGAGAATAATACAATCTATCCAAATATTATATTCATCAAAACGATACAGTATGGTGCAATATAACATAATACAATACAGTATGATATATTATAAAACAATACATCACAATCATTCAAACTAAGTGTAAAAGGTACTATCCATTGTTTAATTTATATTACTCACTTTTATTTAGTCAATCTCAAAAGAAATAATGCATTTACTAATTTGGCAAAAATTTAATAACCCTCTCAGCATTTTACCTATGTTGGGCCTTATGTATTTAGTAAAAAATCTTTTCTTTCTGTCCAACGAGAGATGTCCACTATTGACTTGATATATAGATTTATTATAAGTAATAAATGATAAAAGTAATTTTACAAAATTACCTTTATTGAATATAAGTTATCTAAATATTAAAAAATAAATACTGTTTAATAATAAAAATAAAATAAATATAAAATAATAAATTATTCATTAATTTTATAAACTAGATAGATATTCATTCAAAATAGTTTGATTTTATATGAAACTATATCACATAAATTGAGAAGAAGTGAGTAGTAACTAGTAAGTATTGAATTTAAAAAGAAGGAAAAAAAAAAGATTAAGCAGCAAAAGAGCAATAAGGAGGAATGTCTGCTGTGGGCATGGCACCAAACATTGGTAACCTTTCTTAAAAGAGGGAGAAGGGAATGGAGGAGACATATCCTTTTCACTTACTTTTTGTTAAGTTTAGTCAAAAGCCAAGGGGTCCCTCTTTAGATTAATGTAAAAGATCCATGGCCCATGACCTGTGTGCTTCAAATGGGGAGCACAACCTACCAAGCTATTCCATGATTTATGAAAATCATCCTTAATAAGACAATGTATACCACCAATAATTGTTGAAGGATTGTCATGAACTTATGATATATATTCACTGTTGGAAATATATTTGACAACTTAAATTCTAATGTGATTTATGCCATTTATTTATTGTACTGGAATGTTTACAAAACACTTTTGACCAACTCATTTGTGTATTTAAATTGATTAATCAAACGTTATGTATTAACTCCGAAACCTTCAAATTACAATGTCTAAGACTTAGAAATTCTCTCTTTGGTTGTCCCCACATATTTAATGTAACAACACTACTAGTATTTTTTTCCTCTTTTAAGTTTATATACACACAGCTTTAAAAAAGTATCACTAGAGTCTAAAAAATTTATATTTGTAATAAATTTTAAAGTGATTAATTGAGATCACAAATAAAATATGATGAAATAAATATTTTATTAATAAATATTTGTGAATACAACTTTATTTATCTATTGATTCTTCTCTCTTAAATATTTTTCATGATTCAATAAGTGTTAATAATGTATTTTTAGAAGGTAGGATGATATAGACCTTTTTGTGATACATTTAATCTCCAAGAACGTCGGGCAATACATGCTTTGAGAAAGACAATCTTTAGTGTCTTGATTTTTTTGTAAATACTCAAGATTTTAGGGGAAATTGAAATGTCTCTTCAAGAGTATATGTGTATCTTTTTATAGGCAATAAGGGATAGTAGAGTTTAAAGATAAATTTAACTCATCTTGTAGAGTCATATTTTAAATCTGATAAAATTTGATGTCAAAAGATGTCCCTTACTTCAAGACTTGTCAAATAATATCCTTATTGAAACTCAAAGATGAGATTTAAAGTATCCATAAAATGGAGCTTCCATCTCTGCGATTTTGTCGCAAGCTCTAGAGTTTTATATCTATTTTGTGAGAGAAACCATGAAAGGCAAATTTGATCCCATATAGGTGTGTCAATTTAGTTGCAACAAATTTTAAGGTGATAAAAATTTATCACAATCATAAAAAGAATATGATGAAATAGATATCATAATTGATGAATATTTGTGAGTATAACTCATCTGTTATTCTTTAAATTTTCTTTTCAAAATATTTTTTTAATTTGAAGGTCGTTAATAACGTATTGAATTATCGAATATAGAATGATTTTAAAGCTTCTTATGAATATTTGTAATGCAAAGTATAGATCTCTTTATGGATATATAATTATGAGTCGTGAGTTAATAAATTATTCAAGATATCTCTTCAATGGAATATATTTCTCTTGTCTAGGTGTGATTTGGGATGTAAAGTCAGGCAACTTCCAAAACCAAAAAAACCTCATCAAATCTTAGAATTTAAAAAATTGTTGATGTCATTTAGAGTCCTATTTAAAATCTTAAAAAACGTCGATGTCTCAAACGTGCTTTCCGTTTCCTATATCCAACCATTTTTGGTTTGGTCAACATGAATTTTAGCTGAAGTCCGTTACATCTAACAAACATATATATTAGTTACCATGAGGAAATAAGTTACTGATTTCGCGGTAAGAAAAAAATTACAATAAAACAGAAGCAGAAATATGGTGTAGATTGATTAATTATTAGTAGCATGAATAATATTACCACCAGGGAAAATTGGATAGGATGAATAGACAATTTTTCGATTTTAATCAGAAGTCTCAAATTTCAAATTAAAATAAAAAATGTTTTTCTCTTTTGATATACGTAAATTCTTTAATTACTGGTCAGAATCCAAAAGCGGGTATTGAACATGGGTTGAAAACTGGGAAAAAAAGTTAAGAAAAATAGTACTATTCGGACATTATGGTTATTCTATTCATTATTTGCCGAGGTGTATATTGTTGTACTTTGGATGCTTATTACACTCACAAAAAATAATAAGACATGAAGGAGTATGGTCTCTTAAATTATCAAAACCAAGATATTGGAAAACCTGAAGGAATGGAGCACTACGTACTTTATAAATTGCTTAGGAAGAACATAATAACATGGACATAGTAGTTTTAAATATGATAGAACCCCAAAGAAACAAACAAAAAACATCTTATAGTAGTAATTAAGATATGTTGGTACTAGATACGATATAATGGAAGACAAAAGCGTGCAAAGCAACAATGACCATTATTTTCAAATCTTTGCCTTTCATTTGAGGTTGTGGTCCATTTCTTGGAATTCACAAGTCTTGCTGTTCCGCTCAATTTATAATCGTTTGTGCACGTGTGCCTCCTTTCTCCTCTCAATACTATAATATTATATTAATAATTCAACAAACATCCATTATTACCATTACAATTAATTAAGAAAAATCGACAAGATATTGCCAAGGCATGTAACCTCTTTGTTATTATTAGAGGTAATAGCGTAAAATTACTATCTAATAAGTGGTTAGAGAAACTATTGAAGCAGATACATCGATTGAAGTAGACACGTCAAAATCAACAAAATATTTTGATTGAATCCCAATAATAAAGGAAGAAAAGAAGTAGTTGAAGGAATACAATTAAGCAGCTGAAGCAGACGTCAAAGATCAACCAAATATTTTGATTCGACCATATGCAATAAAGGAGGAGACGCAGATGGCTAAAGCAAGCAATTGAAGCTGACATGTCATCCAGCAACTGTCTACTTCAACAGCTTCTCTAGCCACTTATTAGATAGTAATACCTTAGTCAATTTGAGTCTCGTCCTAAAACCTCAAGAATAACCAAAATAACATATATATATATATATATAAGGAAACTAAAAATGTAATATGTCAAATCTTATCAGTATATTCACCAAGTAATCAATTAGTCTATCTAATTTATTACATATGTTGATACATTTTATAAATATTTGTATGATGGTATTACCCGTTGGCCGTTGCTCGTAACATTTGGTCCGCCCTGTTTTTAGTCGAGACATTGTAAAGTTTCTATTACTACTCATTTATAAGCATATACATAGTCTCGATGATAAATTAATACGTAGATGTGTTTATTCATTCATACAGTAAAAAGGAAAAAGATGAACAAGGAGCAGAGTTAGCGAAAGTGTAGGGCTAGAGTGTCAATTATGAGACTCAGTTAAACCTAATAATTTTGATTCAACCTTTTATTTATCCTAATTTATAATTTCGAAGCATGAAATGAGGAAGAAGAGCAATTAGGTAGTAGTGAGTAATGAGGGACCCTTGATGATGGAGAAGTGACTAGTAATGTGTGAATTGTGAGTGTGTAAGAGTGGCAGTGTCCTTGTGATCTTTGTTACTCCATTAGTCCCTTTTTGGGCACATCAGAATTTTAGTAGCTAGTCTCATTTTTATGTATTAATAATTCTATAGAGAGTCTTTTTCATAGCTGGAGCAAATACATTTTTCACATTATATATAGGTGAAGTCTGTTCTGGAATGAAACAAATCCAGAACCAGCCTTTACATTAAAAGAGCAACTGCAAAATGAGTCTCCGTGAACCAAACAGACAAAAATTAATCATTTACTTCATCCTTCTCATGTTATCACCGTGTTGACTCAATTCGTAGTCTTAGAAAGAAAGTATCTCATTTGTTGGAAATAATACTATGAAAATACGAGCAAAAATTAAAATAATTGGTTACATACATATATATACACGAACAGGGGTAGAGCTACATCCACCCAAGAATGGTCAGATGAACACTTTTTATTGAAATTTCTTTTCAAAAATATAGGTTTAATATAAATATTTTGATATATATCATTAGTTGAATACCCTTAATATAAAAATTACTCGTTCATGTTCTAAAAGTATGAACACTATTAACAAAAATGTTGGATCCACCACTATACACGAAACTGTTGAATTATTGTGATATAAGTAATGATTCTAGTATAGTGGTGATTAAAAAAAAAAGGGGGTTTCAAAATTGCCTTTGCTTATGAGTTCTAGTTCTAGTTCTAGTTGTAACACTCTAGCATTAATTTGAATTTCCTTATATGAATTTCTTATTTATGCTATTGACTACAATATTATTGTTATAATTATGTTTATAATATGAAATAATATTTTCAAAAAGTCTATAATAGCTAGCTCAAAAACGATACAATAGCATATTTAGTAGAATTCATAAATAGAATTTGAAAATGATAGAGTATACGTAAACTTCATTCTTGATGACAATGACAATTTTAAAATTAATCAAACACAAAAATTATTATTCTTTTTGTAGACTAAATAAAATTATTACCATAGTCTATTAAGAAATGAAACTAATCAAGTAAATATAAATTAGATAATATTTCAAGACAAAACAGTGTAGTTTAGTTATAAGCTGACTCGGGATTTTAAGACAAACACATATGAAGTACTATTGTACTCACTATTTCACTGTGACAATGATTTTTTTTTTTTATCTGAGTGACAATGAATATTAATACGACGTAAATATTTCAATGAGTATTAGGTGCACCGGCAGTTATGAAACCATACCGGCTGTCTGATCTAGAAGTCGATAATATTGATTTTAATTTAATCAATTCTATAGCGTTGGCCAATTATAAAATTATATTGATTGTGATGGAGCTTCAAATTGATATATTGATTTAATCTAGTTCAATAATTTTATTTTATATTTAATATTATATTAAAAAATTATTAATACAACATTCACTCACTTGACATTTAACGTTAGTACTGTATCTTAAAAGGTTTATTCCTTGGCTCTGCTTCTATTAATTTTTTGGTCATGAGTTTATTTAGTTTGGAAAAAAAAAATCATGAGAAAGTATGAAAACTTTGAGAAGGTTTCAGAACAAAAGAGTTGCTCTATAATAGCATTTGTGTACAGAAAAATTTAATACTATAAAGCCAAATATGGATTGAGTAGTCAAAATAGGCACATGAAAAAGTACTCTCTACTCAGAGCAATTATTATCTCTACTATTTTCCTTTTTTACTTTATTTTATTTTTAAAACTTTCATTGTTTGGGAGAAGAACGAACATAATTCAATTGGGCCGCATATCAGTTTGATTCGATTTTAAAATTTATCGATTATCTATTTATAAATATAATAAATTATTATAGAACTATTAAAATATTGATTTATTAGTTATTGATTTATTAGTTGTTAATCGTTCTCAATTTGGTTATCAGTTTAACCATTAAGATTTAATTTAAAAAATTATTGAAAATTACTTAAAAACAAGGTATCTAATCAAATGAACTATATACATGATTCATTTTGCTCAAAATCAAAAACTAAATGAACTATATACATGATTCATTTTGCTCAAAATCAAAAACTATCACTGAGAGTTTGAGACATTAAAAAATAAAAGTATGAAACTAAAAGATTATCGGGTAATCGATTAACGTATTTAGAAAAAACTTTAAATCATTAAGAATCTATAATCCAATAACAAAAAAAAAATAAGTTGTTACCGAACTGCTAAATCAACAATCCGTTATCGATAAATCAATAATCTTTTTCAATTATGATAATCGATTTTGATTTCATTTTGAACAGCCCTACGATCCACGGTCAATTTTGTTTTCTCTCCAATTATAATTGGCTCAGATTGTCTTTATCAAGTCATTGGGGTGGAGTGTTGGCCAATAAAAATTGCACATGTTCAGAAGATGCAAGTCACAGAGATGATGATCTTGAGATGGATGCCTGATCATACCAGGATTGATGAGATCAGGAATGTGATCATTCAAGCCAGCTGTTGGACGATATGTCTGTTTCATTTGCTTGCTTGAGTTGCACGTCTACTGCTCCTCCTCCTCTTGTATTATATGCAGCCAATCAAAATTTTTCGTCGAATATTCCTTTGAATGCTTCTCCTCCTCCTTTATTATATGGGGCCCAATAAAAATATTTTGTCCGCTTTGAGGTGTTTACTGTGGCTATCTAATTTTATACTTTTTTAGATGCTTTAACTATAATATTACAATATTATCTCTAATAAGACTTTTTAATTGATCCCGCTGACGAGAACGCTTAATGTCTAGTGTGTGTGTATATATACTAATTTCTGAAAATCGTGCCCTATAAAATTATTTATGTACATCTTTTGTCATGCAAAATGTTGTTATCATATAGCATTATTTATTACATCTTTTGTCATGCATAACTAATATACAGATTCCACACACACATATATACTATTTTCTAATCACCATGCATTGCACGACCTCAATAAATGTTATTTTTTTTTAAATTTTTGTGATTTAGATAAAATATTAAAAGTTAATAATTTTAATATATTTTAAATTTTTTAGTTATTTAAATTTTTAATATTTTTAAGTAGTCTTAAATAATACACTTAATTAAATAATAATTAATAAAAATAAAATAGTAAAATTAAGCAAACACGTTAATAGTAATTAATAAAAATGATATAGTAAAATTAGGTAGACATTTAATAGCCACCGCAAAATTAAATAGACACTTTATTGTAATTTCATAATTGAAATAGATGAAAAAATAATTAAATAATAATTAACGAAAATGATACAGTAAAATTAAACCGGCACTTTAGTAGCCATCATAACACTAAATAGATATGTTATAGTCTCTTGCCTGAAATGCTCAACTGCAAGCAATGGATAGCTGAAATGACCAGCTGCCTACTTGCAGCTATCCACCTCAAGTTGCTGAAGCAGATAGCTGTAGTTAATATTCAGCTACCTGCCTCAAGTTATTGAAACAGGAACGACGATTCTAAGCTCCTCAATCTAACAACTTATTATATATATATATATATATTCTCCTTACTATCTACCAAATGACTCCGTAAATTACTTATAAAAATCAATGGAGACTTTCACATAATACAGATTTCTTCAAAGGGCAAAACACGATAAAATGAATTGAATATGTTATAATTCTTCCATTCCAATTTATTGACTGTTTTCATTAATTAAGATTAAACTTAATCAATTTTTGAAACTAAATTGAATAAATTTACCCTAAACAAAAGTAAAATATTCCCGCAGAATAAACAACTATTTAAAATAATATTACTTCAATAACAACCCATTGTCTAAACTTTTATATTATGATGATTTTACGGTAATTATATACCTACAACGTTATTTAACATTTAGATTATTTTTGGTTACTTTAGATACATAATATCTCTGTCTCTGAAGGAGCAATTTGACTTGAATTATAATGAAAAAAATGACAGCAACGGTTGAAGGGATTAAGGTGGAATATGGGGGGAAAAGGTCAAATATAAAAAATCAACTTCAACCTTTAATTCTCATGTGCTAAGTTCATAAGAGTTTCGGACGTTCCAAACCCTCGTCTCTTGAACTTAGAAAATTTAATTATGTATTCAATAAACTATGCTTTACATATTCTTCCCTAATTCGTATGTGCTTTGCGCATATATATCGTGTTAATTTAAAAATTATATATAAATAGTATTTATTAAAATAAATATAATATTTAAATGAATAAAATTAAATAAATATAGTTAGTTTAATACAATAGTTGTGAACAAGTGAAGATGAGAAAATCAATTCAATTACTTAGAGTATATAAAGATAAGAAAATCAATTTAATTACTTATAATATAAATATGTTAATAGTTAATGAATATATAAACTAATAATTTGGATTTGAATAATTAATTGATTAAAATTTAGTAAGAAACAAAGATTCTTAAATATAAAAGGAGTAGTTTAATGTTTTCAACGTAATTTTGTTGAATATTTTTCTTTTAAATTTGTTATTTTACATACCTTTACTAATAAAATATTTGATAATCAAAATTTTAATTAATTTAAAAGTCTTAAATTTTAGAATAATAATAATATTTTTTTTCATAGTCTAGATAATTATTTATATAGAATAGTCCTAAATCAAAAGTGAATTATAAATATAAAGAAATTCTAATCCAAAAGTGAATCTTGAAACTAAATAAATGAAAAATAAAATAATAAATTAAGAAAAATAATAAAAAGACAATTTTATCTATATCTGAGTATTTTAATGAAAGACAAAAAAGATCAAATAACATTTCTAAAGGCTTTCACAATTTTAGTATAATATAATATAGTATAGATAGATAGATAAATAAATATAGATAAATAAATAGATATAGATAAATATAGATAATGAAATAATAATAATATCTTAACCAATTATTTTTATAATCATAACAAATAAACTAATAAATAGAATAAAATGAAGGAAATTAGTTTTAAAAAAACTTACATATTGTTAATAACCTGTTAGTATTAAAAAAATTATTATTATGGAGATACATGCAACCACCTTGTAAATAAAAAGCAAGGATTAAAAAAGAAAATCATAATCTTGCATTGACACCAACATTGGACATTGATTTCGATTCCATCTTCCCAAATATTTTTTGGTTAATTACTGATACTTGTTTCCTTTTCTCTATATACACCAATTAAGAAAATTATTCGTCTTAAAAACATTTTCATCAATCTTGGATGAAGCCAAAGATTCATTATTTTTTGGTTTTGGAGTATGATGGAATAAAGCAAAATGACTCTTTAAACTGTCTGCGCTTCTTTCAATTGTGAAGTAGCAGTTAGTCAATGCAACTTTCGACACTCATCATGGGTCATCTGGAAACAGTCGCGCTATGTTTTTAAACATAGGGATCAGGGTGTGTACATCCGACCCCCCTTACCCCGCAATGGGCGGGAGCCTTTGAGATATTGAGATAATGTTGTTGTTTTTATTCGTCTTAAAAACAAAGGATACATTTTTATCTACTCACTTTTAATAAATACATATACTTTCTTCATCAATTTTTACATATTCACTATATAAAAATAGATGTTTAATAATATATATTTACTTTATAAAATTAAGAGATAATTGTATACGTAACTTCTAATTTATCTTAATGTTATATTTTTTAAAATATTATATTTAAATGGTGATTTGATAAAATTACTCTTATTATTTAATATTTCTTAATCTTATGTCAAGTTAATAGTAGATAGTGGACCGAGGGAGCAACTTTTTAGTAATTTCTCTTCTTTATTTAAATAAATAAATTAAAAAGTAATATCTTTTATTATATAAAAATTACTTAATTTAAAACAAAATTAAAAAAAATCACTAATTTTAAAATAGAGAGAATAATCTATATCTATCTATCTATTTATCTATCTATCTATCTAGTTATATTACAAGTGTGAAGACCCTTTAGGGATCGTTTGGTGTAAAAGATAAGAACATTTAATTCCGGGATAAAAATATAGTGACCCTTAAATTGATGTTTGGTTGACAAACCCAAAATAACGTATCCCGAGATTAATAAAAATAGTACCAAAATAAGTTGTTCCTCTTCTTGGGGGTATAATAATCCCAGAATAACTTATCCCGGGATAACAAGTATAAATGACAAATGTATCTGTTTAAACCTTATTTTATATCTCATTGTAAATATTTATGTATATTTACATTATTTTTTAATACAATATATAATAACATCCACAATCTTCATTTCTTAATTTTTTATGATATTTCTTGATATTTTTCTATTAAAAAGCTACACTACATAATATAATTTTTATTGATTAATTCTTATTTTTTTATATTTTGATTTTTCATAATTTTTTTATTTTAACAAACTTAAAAATAGAAGTTCTATTTTTAGATTAAATACGAAAAAAGTTTTATTTTTTAAATGCATACTATGCACAGACAAAAATATTTAAACTATATAAGATAAAAAGTTTATTTTAAAAATAAATTAAATAACTAAAGCTAGCAAAGAAAATGCATAAAAAACTGATAAAGTGAAGATATTTTTGTAAACAAATAACATATTTTCAAAATTTATGCAATAAATTAAACACCCAATAAGAAATAATTTAGCATAACTTATCCCAACATAACTTATCCTATCACAACTTGTATTCAAACCAAACGACCCCTTAGAAATGTTGTTTAAACTTTCTGCTCTTTATTAAAAAATTCCGCTTTAGTTAAAATCGTCTTTTTATCATTTTTAAAAATTATTCTTTAATTATATTTATAATATTGACTTTTAAAGTATATAAAAAAAGTGATAAAATAAAAACTTCTAGCCATAAAAAGACTTCTAGTTCATCCTTATTTTAATAAAAAAATACCCTGCAAACTCTAAGGCAAATTCTAATTTACCATGCGTTCTAAGTAGTGATAGAATCTCTATATATAAGACCTTTATAAATAAATATTTTATCAAAATTGCCTTTGTAGTGATTAATTATTATTTTATAAGTTCATAATTAAATTTAATTTTTCTCTTTAATATTTATTATCAAATGAGGTATATACTTTAATCATGTGCAAAGCGCGTACATGAAGACTAGTGGTAATTAATAATATGTCACTAATTAGTACAACTATTATTCCTCCCATCCACTATTAAAAGTATATGTTCCAAATTACCTAATAATTTATAAAATTAATATATAATTTATTTTTTTTATTTTCATTTTTAATTATTTTCTTTAATAATATAAATATTGTAAAGTTCAAAAGAAAATCCCCCATTGTTAATTTTGGTATTGGTATTCAAGGCACATACTATGAAGTGTATTAAATAAAGTTCAAAGTAAATTAATACAAGTATCATTCTTATTCAAGCTTTCTCAAAGGATGTAAAAAGAATAGATGGTCAAATGACATAGGATAGACGGTGAGAGTATTAAGAATCAAAATCACTTTTTTAGGCTTGATATTTTCATTAAAATTACATTAATTTAATATTTTAGAATAATTTGATATTGATTAAATTAATATATTTTCTTATATAATAAGTCGTTAAGTTAAACAACTTAGAGTGATCGTGTGTACTTCAGCTGCTTCAAGCATATAGTTGAAACAAATAAGTAACTATTGAGCTGCTTGGCTTAATGGTTCAAATTGACATCTTCAATTCAATGTTCCGAGATCGAATCCTATTAATTATTATTTAATTATTTCTTCATCTAGTTCTATGTAATATCTATTTTGTGTATTATTTAAAGATTACTTAAAAATATTAAAATTTTAAATAATTAATAAAATTCTAAATATATTAAAACTATTGACTTTTTAAAATTTATCCAGATCACAAAAATTAAGAAAAAATATCTATTAATGATCTTCAAAAAGTAGTATATTTATAATATAGAATCGGTTATAAGTGAATATATGTGAATTTTTTAATATATATATATTAATTATGTAAGAATTAATTATATATGTATATTTAACTTCTGTCTTAATACATAAAATAGTGAACTACATAGATTCTCTTATATACAACAACAACATACTCAGTGATATTCCATAAGTGGGGTCTGGGATAAATTCTCTTATATGTTTTTTTTATATATAACTTCTTCCGTATTTATTTATCAAAAATTATATAAATTATATAAAAATTAATAGATAAAAAATTTATAAATCTCTATCTCATTTTATGTGATATCTTTTTCTTTTTGATTTATTTTATAGATAAAAAAGAATGTTACCTTACTCAAATTAAAAATAATTTATCTTTTTATTTTTTTACCCTTAATAAAATTATTAGTTACACAAATTTCTAAGAATGATTTTATACCATAAATTTCAAAAGTCTTTATTTTTTTCTTAAAAATCATGTCAAATCAAAAAGGTACAACATAAAATAAGACGAATGAAGTAATTTTTATTGAGAACTATCAAATGACTCTGGAATGAAATGATCATACTTCCTCCATTCCAATTTAGCTGTCAGGCTTACTAAAAATAATTATCCCATATTAATTGTAAATTTAAAAAAGCAAGAGAGAATTAATTATTTTTTTTCAATTTTGCCATTAACATTAATTATTCTATAATTAAGAGGCACATTTATAAGAGGTACTCTCCCTGATCAATTTTACTTGTTATTATTTTTCGAATATAACTTAACTAAACTTCAAAACTAAATTAAAATACTTAAATTTAATATTTAAAATATAAAGTTTAAATAGTTAAAAATTATATAAAAAATATTATAAGTTATAATCCTTCTCATATTAATATAATAATCAAATTTAACTTTGATAAATAAAATAATAATAAATAAAAATAAATAAAAAAAGTGTACATTAATCAACAAATATTTTTAATTAATTTTTTTAAAAATTATATCAACTAAATTGACACAGAAAATGATTGAAGTGGATAAATTTAGTTACTGGTGTAATGAAGTAAAATTAATCCAAAAAATAAATTAATGAGGGCATTTGGGTAAATACAATTGAGAGTCCCAAGACATTTGTTGCAAAGTTTGGTTGAGAAGATGGTCAGTCGTGCATTAGTCGTCTCATTTGTTCTTTTTAACATTCTTGAATTTGTTTGCTCCGCTCTCTCTCTCTGATGTACATGGACAAGACTCTAGAGACTCCAGTGTATAGACTCTGCTTCAGACCATAGACTCTAGAGAGAGAAAAGATAAACACTAACCAAAAAACCAAAGATTATCTTCATCTATTGAGAACCCTTTCTACTGATTTTGAACAAAAATTAGCAGAAGAAATCCCCTCATCTCCTTTAGGAAAAGATAATGGAGCACAATGGTATGATTCATGGAAATCTTGATCCTAGAGCCCAAGAATTTACACCAACATATCCATTTAACCAACCACACAACAATAACAACAATTTTTTGCCTGTACATCCCAACCAATTTTACTTCCCTTACTCGTGTCCTCCACAACCAGTAACACTACCACTACCACCACCACCGTACGGTGAAGTTGCAGCTGTACCACTACTCCGTCCGGCGTACGTTAGCACAAACCCACCTTTGCCTACGCCTATTTTGCCACCACCAAGTTCAATGTCTACAAGAACGTTGTTGTTATGTATGGTCCCTGTCGATGTGAGTGAGTCTATTATTAGAAGGGATTTGGAAGTATTTGGGGATGTAAGAGCTGTACAAATGGGAAGGGTAAGAGAAGGGATTGTAACGGTTCATTTCTATGATTTAAGGCACGCGCAGGCGGCGTTGATGGAGATTCAACAACAACACATGCATCAACAGATGCGTTTAAGAAGGCATTATTATGAATCTATTAATAATCATAATTCTTTTCCTCCACTTCCTCCACCTGCGGCGCGTGGACTCATTGCTGGTAGAGCTGTCTGGGCTCAGTTCTCTTTTCCGGTCGCTTCTGCTCTTGTTGATGGAAATAATCAAGGAACACTTGTTATCTTCAATTTAGCGCCTCAAACTTGTACTGATACTCTTATTGATATATTTCAAGCTTTTGGTATGTCTCTTTTGTTGGTTTATATATCTTTTTGGTTATTTTTTTTTTGTAAATTAATTTGTGCCTGAATTTAATAGGGCATGTGAAGGAATTGAGAGAGACACCAATGAAGAGGCATCAAAGATTTGTGGAGTTTTATGATGTCAGAGATGCAGCAAGGGCTTTGATGGAGATGAATGGGTATGATCTAAATGGGCAGCAATTGTTGATTGAATTCAGCAGGCCAGGTGGAAACAACAGCAGAAGATATTCAAGACCTTGTCAATATAACTCTTCACCTACCAAATTTAACAACAATTACTCATATTCCCATCAGTTGCAAAAACATGAGAAATCCAATTATGTTAAAGGAAACCCTAGTGGATGTAGCGGAAGTGAGAGTGGTGGGTCAGTTCAAGAATCATTGACTTCTTTGTGTATATCAAATAATAATGTTAGACCTGGAAAGAAGAAGAATGGCAAAAAACATGACAACACCACAAGTGCAAGTGGTAACAGTTGTTCTCCAAAGCGAACACAAAAAATGTTGCATCAAGCAAATAGGCCATGGAAGATTAGCTGGTCATCAAAGCAGGCAAAAGATTATGACCCTCGTTTTCTAATTAAAGAAGATGCCATTATGGAATCAAATTGCAGAGATTCCAGAACTACTGTCATGATCAAAAACATACCCAACAAGTACAGGTTAAATTCGTCTTCTCTCTACAAATTCTAACTTCTCATGCTCTTTTATTGTGATTCCTTTGTTTATAATTTATCCAGTCTATACTAGTGTTGGCGGAAATAATACATTGAATTTTACTACTATAACATAACATTGGTATTTGATAGTAGGTGCCTGTTCAATTAGATGTCTTGTTAACATTTCACAAGTATCAGTTTTTTAATGCTGAAATTAATTATTAATAAATGTTTAACATTTCACAAGTATCAGTTTTTTAATGTTGAAATTAATTATTAATAAATGTTGGTTTTTGGTATATTTGACTGACATATATTTGGGTTGTGGTGCAGTCAGAAGCTGCTGCTGAACATGCTGGACAACCACTGCATTCACTGTAACGAGCAGATTGCCGACGGCGATGATCAGCCAAAATCCTCCTATGATTTCGTTTATCTTCCTATCGATTTCATGTAATTATCTGATTGAAATTTTATCACTTAATTGTTTTACTAGTAATATATAATTAATTAATGATTTATGTATTTTTTGTTAGTAACAAGTGCAACGTGGGATACGGATTTGTGAACATGACTTCTCCGCAGGCAACGTTGAGACTGTACAAGGCTTTTCACCTTCAAAATTGGGAGGTCTTCAACTCCAGAAAAATATGCCAAGTAACTTATGCTAGATTACAGGTACGTAACGGCTCCCAATTCTCTTTTGCACGGCCTTGAATAAATAATGTTTTTCTTTTTTTGTTATGCGATTGGCCTTATTTTTTTAATAATGTTGAAAATAGAGTTTCAAGTCCGAAACTTTTTTTACTCACAATTTCAACTTTCAAATATCTATTAAGTCTCACAACAAAATTCAGCATTATTAGTAGAATCTTTAATTGTCACTTTTTTCATGTAAGTAATACTATCTACCAATTCTCTTTACATATTTCTTGAAAAACATAAATAGAATGACATTTTTATATATTAGTTTTTAAAATATAATAATAAATTAAATATTTAAAGCGTAAATTAAGGACGAAGTGCTATATTGTTTCTTGATATTCTGAACTGGACAATAAAAAATTGGAGTATTTGTTTTTTGCAGAGTAACAATTAAAAATGGAGTATCTGCATGAGTTATAAACATGAATTTTGTAAATTATCATTTCATGGGGAAAAAGATAAAGTGGTTTTAAAAACACCTTATTGGTTGGTAGATAAACTGATTTTGTGAATTAGGGAATTGAATCGTTGAAGGACCATTTCAAGAACTCAAAATTCCCATGTGAAGCTGATGAATACAGGCCAGTGATTTTCACACCACCTCGAGATGGTAAGTTATTAACAGAGCCTAATCCTATTGTGGGACGTGGCATTAACTCTCCCTCACTCCTCTCTTTATCTTCCGCCGTCGCTTCCGAAGAAGAAGAAGATAGAGTTGAAAATGGGTATACAAGTAATGATGACGAAGAAGCAGCAGCAACTAATGCGGTGACTGACAGACATAACGGCGGCATGGTCAATGATGAATGATTCAACATTTTCTTCTTCTGTTGGCGTCTTCTGCTAATTAAAAGATTTGGGCCAAAACCCTTGTGGTGGAACAAAAAAGATTTAGAGCAGGATGTTTAATGTGAAAGGGTAAATGATGAAAAGAGAAACAAGAAACAGCTTGCTAGCACCCAATGGGTTTGCGTGTAAATCTCTTTCAATCTCTCTACCTCTGCCTCGGGGGAAGATCCCTTTCGCTCATACTCAAATACCTGTGTATTTCTAGCGTAGCTTTTTTTACTTGTTATTCTCTTTTCTCCTTCTGTTATCGTTATTATTATTTAAAAAAAAGATGTAGTAAAAATTTCAATGTTTTTCCTTTTTCTTTCTTTTCCGAGGATGTGTATCTTTTATTTTTGCTTTGTTGCTTTGATTACAATAGCAATTCTGTTTTCTATTTCGTTAAAAGTTTTTATGAATATGTACTTTAAAAATGAATTTAAGCTTTACATTTATTGGTGAAAATTCTTCTCATATTAGCATTTAAGATCTATTTGAGAAAGTCACCTTGGAATTGGTCAGATTAGAATTGGTGTAATTAAATTAGTAATATGATGACTTGTTTTTATGACATAACGAAAGTATCAGTGCACATTTTGATTGTATAAGTGTAATTATAAGTTTATATTAAGTTTTAAAAATAAAAATTAATTATTTAAAGTTAAAAATTTATCTTATATAAATAAGAGTTTCTTTAAGAAATCATATTAAATTAAATATTTAAAGTATCTATATTAAAAGTAACATTGATATATTATATAAATTAATATTTTAAATTAAATTTATCATGAAATGAAACATATAAATTTTTAAAAAATATTATGAAGTGCATATTTGACAAAAAGATTAATATTATAGGTATAACATCATTAAAATATTAAACAAAAATAATCTAACTCTAATTTTTAAAAAAGGGTTACCATGCAAAATATCAAATCAATACACTTAAAGTAAATAAAATTAAAATATAATGTAAATTCTAAAATTCAAACAAAAAATTTAACATAATAATCCTGTGTAAAATTTTAAAATAATAAAAAAATCATAATTGAATAATCTTATTTTAATAATGAATTTTACTTCAAAAAATGCCAATAAAATTATGCTAATGAAAAAAATAAACATAACTATCACCGATTCAAGCTATAGATCCTAGCATTTCAAGGGTCTCCACTCGAATCTCTTAGCACACTTAAAGTAAGTAAAGACATTAATGCAAGAATAAAGTCTCGAATATAAGAAAATTAAAGAGAAGTTATTGAATAATGGAGCAGCAGATATAGGCATAACAATCTAACATGCTCCTCCAAGTCTACAAGAGGGATATAGGACAAATCCTAACTCACTGTAACATGAATGAACTAAAAACATGAAAACAATTTCAAATGTCCTGTCCTCGAAGCATACGGATTCATCAATAAGTGGATGATAGTAGCTCCATGTTAAGTACATGGAGTTCATTATGTGTTTTATGTTTTGGTAATTAACAAACCAAGTCAAGCACCAGGTTGACTATTGGGCTGTTGTGCTAAAGCTGATCATGGGATACGACCTATAAAGCTATTCTGGTTGGTGAGATGTCTATCAGAATTGTACTGAAGGACCAGTGGTCCATGCAGTGTAGCCATAACAGTATAAAAGGAGGGTGTCCAAGGAATAAATACAGGTTTTTTCAAGCATTCCTAACATTTGAATATTCTTGCCTTGAAAAGCTCTTCCTTGGCTTCTTGTGCATCAAGATACATCAACTCCAGACGAGGGACCTGATAGATTCGTTCTGTAGTTCTCTAGTTGGTTATTGTGTAGTGTTTTAATGTGTAAGGTCACACCCAAGTTATAAAGGTACGTGATCAGTATTTGTTCACTGTTGTTGTGCGTATTGTATGCCATGTAGACTGTGGGTTAGTCTAATGGTTTGTTTTGTGTTTTAGTCTAGCTGCATAAGGGTTGTGGGTTAGGACTAAAACAAGTTTTTGGGGTGCTCATTGCTTGTGCTTGGAGTATAAGTAGTCTTAGTGAGATTGTAGAGAAATAACGGGTGTGTTGTATTTCTTTGCTTTGCTTATTAGTAGATTTGGTGTTCGTAAATCCTATGGTGACAGATCGTGGTTGTTCCTCCCTTGAGCAAGAAGTTTTTCCACTTTAAAATCCTTGTGCATTTGTCTTCTGCTGTTTACTTTCTTCAAGTTTTAGCTTATTGTACGTAGAGGGACTAGATCCTTTAATAGGCTAGGAGCACGTTAATTCAACAAGTGGTATTAGAGCAGGGATCTCTCTCCGGTTCACACCTTGAGATTTACTGTGAAAATGGCTGCTCCACTCAACTTGGAAGAAGGACAATCATCTACAAGGTCACCAAGATTCAATAACAAGTACCATGGATGGTAAGGTCGCATACATGACTTTTTGATGACTGAAGACAATGAACTATGAGACATTATTTTAGATGGACTGTATCTGAAGTTAAAGAAGGTAACACTACCAAGTATGTTCCTAAGATAGGCAATAATACACTGAGTTGGACAGGAAGAAAATAGAACAAAAATTACGAAGAAAAAAAAATAATATAAATGATTGTGTGTGGAATAAAAGTTGAGGAATACAGTTGGATCTCTGCTTGTAAATCAGCCAATGAGATCTGGGATTGATTGAAGAGTGCTCATGAAGGAACGAAATAAGTGATAAAGTCCAAGATAGATATGTTGACCTCTCAAATATAACAACTTTAGCAGGCATGAAGGGGAAATCATGCAAGACATAGCGACCAGGTTCTCAACAATAATTAATGAACTGAAGTGTTTGGGCGAACCCACGAGTCAAAGCAAACAAGTTCGAAAGATTCTAAAAGTGCTTCCCAAGTCATGGGAGAGCAAAGTTGATGTTGTTATTGAGTCAACGAATTTGAAAACTCTGAAAATGGATGTTCTCATTGGCAGACTTCGTACTCATGAGTTAAACAAGAAACATGATACAACCAAGAGAGAAAGAAAGCTAGCGAAAACCTTGGCATTGAAAATTGTTCAGAGCAATGAGGAGATTGATGGTGTAGATATGACATATCTCACCAAGATTCAAGAAGTTTGTTAGAAAAGTCATGGTATAGCAAAAAAGGAAAATGTTGATAGATCTGATGGAAGTGCTGACTGATGTCATGGCTGTGGTAAACCAGGACACTTTAGCAGAGAATGTCCTCATGGAAAAGGTGATTATAAGAATGGACGAAAAACTGGGAAAGATAGAAGAAAGGACCAAATTTCAGATAAGCATAAAAAAAAGCTGCTGCTGACAGGATCATGCGAAAGGCACTGGGATTATGGGGAAACTATTCCAGTGGATCTGAAGAAGAAGAACAATCTGAAGATTCTTCTGAGCTTACAGTGCAGGACGATGATGAGATCTATGATGGCCCGTTTGCTTTTATGGCCTAGTCAGATAATGAAGATGATGATGTTGAAAATGATGATGTTGAAAATGATGATGAAGAGGTAACACTCCTAGACTTTAAGGATTGTCACAACCCAACCCCAGGGCCGTGATTAGTGCCGATCGGGCACCCAGACATACATTAAACCGGATTTTCATTCACAATAACTAAGAAATTTGTCAAAATTTTGGCAGAATTTTCTCTGTTTTACTAACTAGCCTCACGTGCAAATAACGAACCCAGCAATAACAAACATTACGATATAAATATATACATATATGCGGGCCGACAAGGTCACCGCTGCGGCAGAACCGCCCAATAAACGTATCGTACAAATGAAATCATACCAACATAGTTCCCACACCCACATGTATACACAGACCTCTAGACACACAACTGAATCATAGGATGGGACAGGACCCCATCATACCCTCAAACATGTACAAATGCAAAATACAAAAAGTATGTGTACAAGTATATACCAAATGATTTGCTCCTGATGCAAAGGGAGCACTTCAACGGTAGGCGAGGATCCTAAGAAGACGGCCCTCTAACCTATTCGTCTGTACCTGCGGGCATGA
>JAOTQJ010000091.1:7885294-7902264 GCA_025642045.1 Solanum sejunctum | reverse complement strand
CAAATGTGTATCGTTCAGTACTTTTATCTAGAGGTCTGTGGATACTTGTGGGTTACGGGTGTATTGTATGATTTTGGGATACTGGATCAGGCGGCAGGACCGCATTATGTACTTATACGAGTGACATGTTTATTAGGCGGCAGGACCGCAACGGTGACCTTGTCGGCCCGCTTTTATACTTAGATATATATGTCTATATGTTTCTGTCTGTTCTGGGAGCTGCTGCAGGTGCGGTTAGTCAATAAAACAGAGGAAACTCTGCCGAAATTTCGGTAGAATTTCAAGCTAGGTTATAAAGGAATTTGGGTTAGTATGTGTTTGCGTGCCCCTATCGGGCACTGATCACGACCCCCGTGGTGGGGTCTGACAGCGGGTTTAGATAAGATTTTGGGTACGAGATGGTGCAAAGAAAAGAATTATAATTTGAGATTGGAGAGAATTTTGAAAGATATTTTTCTTATTTATTTTTAGAGAAAAGTTATTTTCTCCAATTTGAGAAAAATAAGTTTATTTGACAAAAGAGTACCAAAAAAATCAATTGTAAGTTACTGAAGGTTATTAGAAGTCACACCGAGAGGCAATAAACCACCAAGTATTTTTCCATAATGCATCCCTGTTAATAGAGAGCCATCACCTACTTGCAAATATTCACATGTCATAAAGAAGGTTTAATCACCATAGCTTGAATTGATACTAAAAAAAATAACTTTTTTGTTATTTAATTAATCCACGATCTACCTACTTAATTGCCTATAAGTTGATTTTTTTTAACATCAGCTGCAATTTTTGTACTGAAAAAAATATGACTCACTTTTAAAAAATAAAATAATACTTGCATGAAAATTAGGGTGTCGAACAATCATGCCCAAAGTTCCATTCAGGCGGACTGACATTTGTTGCCAATAAGGACCGGGAGAAATAACTTATATCTATATGCTTTCTATACATATTATGAGGGATTTCTACATTTGACATGTCTTTAAGAAAATAAATAGTGACAACAAGCCAAAAGGAAATGCATATGGCTACGCCGTTGGGGCCACAGTGTTTAAAGTACGAGATATGACAACATTTTAATTTATATAGTCTACAAAGCCTCTAGATAAGAAAAAGTATGTGATAAGGGTTAGGACAGGCCCCGTCTCGACTAACTATATAATACAAAAATATAAGCTCTAGATACACAAAGCTCCGAAGCAACCTGGAGTTTGGTAATAATAGATGGATATTCTGCACTCTTATTGGGGAGATCTACTAGCACCTGTACCTGCAGCATGAAAAATGTAGGTCCCTTGTAAGGGATGTCAGTATGAGATAACGTACTGAATATGTAAGGCAGAAAAATATTGTATATGAAGCAACAACTCAAATGGAACTATGCACTAATGTAGGATAAGAGACCACCTTTAGTTATATTGTGGGATCATGTACTTTATGTTCATTTTATTACTTTACCTTTACTGTATAACCTTTGCACAACACATAATACAAATGACTAGCTAATCAATGGTAAATCTATATCAAGATCGACCCTGGCTAGGCTTTTCCTTTAACCCCTTGGGCTACTCCCGTGATAGGATCGACCCTGGCTAGGTGATTCTTCCACCCCTGGGGTTACCACCCATCAATAAGCAATATACTTTACTTTATCTTTCAATTACCTTTGAGATGATTCTTTTGGTGGTCGTAGTATTGGAGCTATAAGACTGTATATACAACATATGACACGTAAATAATCACAAAAGACAACACCACAATGAAAGAAGTAAGTTACACAAATAATGAAATGCATAGGAGGTAGAACAACACATGAACCTTATTTAGTAGAACGCATTCGTGTATCTTGGTATCCATATGCAGATTTAAAGGTGACTATGTATGAGAGCATATGAACATGTGAAAGAGTTGAGACAGAGCTAATAGTTGTGTCAGAGTCGGTAAGTACCTTTATGTGCCAATAAGGGATCTATATTTCATGCCAAATAATACGAAATCAAGTAGTCTTACATACCTCGTTGTACGACCTCGCTATTACCTCGAGATAATCTTCCCTTCCTCCAAATATTTATCTATAATATAGTAGGTAGTAAAACTAGCAATAGCAGCCAATAGATACATTTTGGCAGCCCAATCTCATATAAAAACACAATATACAGTCAACAAGCATATAATCGTAAACCCGAGCGTACTCTTTCAACCTTTTCGCCCCTAATCGTATTTTATAGTATATATTCTCATATACATATCATATGCAACCTGTTTCAGTACCATAACAGTCCTACAATAGCCCACAAGGCATAACACATAATAATTCTACACAACATATAAATGGGCGGCATAACATTATATCCCTTCGCTACATTTTGACGTTGATAATTCCGAACCTATTTAAACTTTATCCATACTGTACTCAACACATCTACATATAAAAATATCCTAAAAACAATCTTATAATAGTACCAAAGCAGTCATGAAGGACGTCAGGCAATAGCCTTCCATCCATCAGTCCACAAGTTCGTATTAAGAACACAATTGTGATATCCTATAAGAACTCGCTTTTGCGGACTGTAAAAATGGTGCAGTAGCCTTTATACATCATTATAGACCTAATACTCATTAAGAACAGTATCCTTCCTTGATAATCAATCCAACCAACAAGAGAAAATCTTCCAAATAAGCAAAAAAAAAAAAATGTACAACTTTTGGAAACATGATGTCCAAAAATTTTAGCATATACCTAACCAACATAGTCTCTTGCTTTCCATAAGAAAACTATACTAAACACATAATCAAACTTACTTACCATTACCTTCAAGGTGTAGGGCTTCTTTAATAAACCTAAAAGCCTCCTTGTGGTTGCTTTGCAAGGTTAAGAAAGTGTAGAGAGAAAGCTTTATGAAAGTTAATTATTTTTTTCCAAGTTAACAATGAATTAAAGGTGCTACTTATAAGCCTTTTTAAAGGAGTTTTTGGCCGACTTTGTTGTGTGGTTAAAGACTTATATTATCAAGGTGGTGATGCAGCAACTTGGCCCTTTCACTTGGCCCTAATTGGGTTCCAAAGTTGATGGGCCGTGGATGCCCATTTTTCAAATTTCTCTTCACTTAGTTTGGGCCCAAATAGTCAAGTGGGTTATGATGTACTTGGGCCCTTTTTATATTCTTGTTGGGTTGAAAACATAGTCCACTTATGCTAAACTATAGGCTAAAGTTACACCCTTAACACTGACTTTATCCATAATTGGACTTGGACAAATTCGACGTCGGTCCTCATCTCTGTTTAGCTAGCAATTTAAGCTTAGTAAGTAGGTGACTCACCTGCTAGCTTCCTAAGTCCTGCAAGCACCTCAATACTCTCACTTTGTTTAATTCTATGATCTCCTCGATTTGACTTAAAACTTATTTACACTCGACCCTTTTCAGCCTTAGACATATATATTGCCTTTTAATTGGAGATTCAAGTGCTTTTAAAAATTGGCACTAATTTGACCAAACCATAGCATGTTTCATTTGCATAGTACTAGTATTATAAGATGTGGGGTGTTACACGGACCCAAGACTAGGGCCTAGACGTGACATGGTGAATGGGGAACCCAAAGGAACCTCAAACAAGCTCATATTAATCACACATCCTTCATCACGGAAGCAAAATGACAAGAACGAGAGATGTAAATAAGGTAAACGGGTCTAAGGTAAGTAGTCATAAAACATTCAAGAGTCAAGCTCATAGCATAAGTACATCAATTATCCAACAACACCTCTAAGATAGAGTGGAGCGGGGCCTAAGACATTTTCCGAGCTCACTCTTATAATACCAAGTATTCAACATAAAGAAATATCAAATAGCAAGAGTAACATAGATAGCATCCTCGGACTTGAGGACTCACCAAAGCTTATCTCTAAAGCATTGAACGAGCCACATGAAGGATGATCGAGAGTTGCTCCAATCCCTACATGGTAACATCAAGTAGGTATAGAGTAATGCGTTAGTACGTTTGAATGTACTAAGTATGTAGGATGCAATGCAACAAGACATAAGCCAACATAGGCCAAATGAATAGTTATAAGTAATGGATAAGTATAATATCAATATGACATGCATGATCAATGTTTGAATTAAAAAGTGCTTGTAAATCATATAACTTGCAAAATATATATTACATGTGTGAGAAGAGACCATAATCAACATAGACCAAGCGAACTACACCTTGGAATCAAAGGCATGTCACCCTCTTGTAAGGTGATTGAGGTACCCACACCTCAACAAGGTGATTGGGCATGTATATCACCCTCTCAACAAAGTGAGGGCATGTCACCCCCCAACAAAGTGTGGTCTACTTCAACACCATAGATGCTTTTCATAAATATAATGCATACATGCAAGTCCTTAATCATCATAAAATCACTTGACTTGTAAATCATGTAATAGATCATCAATAACTTGAGAATCCTTATCAAGACATTTTATCAAATATTTCGTGGGTTCATAATGCTAGTTCAAAATCATGTAATTCGAGAGTGAAATAATATGAGAAAATTCAATGTAAATCAGCCCACCAACACAGAGTAATACCCTTGTGTAGGATACCTCAAAATCCATCATCAAATCTCATAATAGATCATAGTTTCATAGCTCAAACATGCATAATCTCAATAGACAAAACCAATTCATAGAATAAGCTTGAAATAGATAGACATGCATATTTAATCATCATTTCATAAAACCCCAACATAATTTATAATTAAAATCTATAATAAGAGATACCCATAGATGATACAACTAGAAAATATGTAATTTTCTTAAAAAGGGAGATTGGGCTCTATGGGTTAAAGGATCCAATGGTTGAAACCCACATACCTCAAACTTGGGTTTTCTTAAGTACTAAAGTTAGGCTTGAAATCCTTGAAATTTGAATGGAAATTTAGATAAAGTGTTGGCGAAGTTTTATAGAGGGTTTTTGAGTGAAATAGAGTTGAAAAATGGCTAAGTATAAGATATTTCACGTGTAAATGGGCATGGGGTCATGACCCCAATGCCCTTAGGATGAAATAGAAAACAAGGAAAAACTAACACTGCTTCACGATAGGTTTGCGTTGTGGAGCCATCGCGTATAACTACTGTTTTCAAAAAATTATCAAAAATCAATTTTTGCGATGGGTCTTCTAAAATCTAAGTTATAACCATCCCCACTTAATTTTTTCCCCCGATCGAGAATATAAAATTGAATTTTTGATATCATGCATGGATTTTGAGATATATGGAAATTACGATTATGAGCACTTTCAAAGCACATTTTGTGGCGTTTCAATATCTCCCCTTTGGAAATATTCATCCCCGAATGTCCAAGAAATGTGCATAAGAGAAGTAATTATGAAGATTTTAGCCCGACATGAATGCAACAAATGCATTTAAATGTTATTTCTAAAGTCTCAACATGAGTGTCAAAAATCACCATAAACTTGTTACCATGAACATGAATACATAAAAAATGATATAAGGGTTGAAACTTAAGACTTGAAATAATATAGGGGACTTAAATTAGTACCTTAATCTTGAGTAGAGTGGAAGAGATATGGATATTGCTTTCTCATGTCTGTCTCGGCTTTCCTTCTGACACTTTCAACTTGTTGGTTCCTCCAAAGGACCTTGATGGAAGCTACATCCTTGTTTCTTAACCTATTCACTTGTCTATCCAAAATCTCTACTGGGACCTCCTTATAAGTCAAATTATCTTCTACAAAATACATAATATCCAAGGGCACTATAGCACTTGGGTCACCCACACACGTCTTCAACATGGACACATGGAAGACCGGATGAATTATATTCATCTCCATAAGCAACTCCAACTTATATGAAACCTTACCCACTCTCCTCAAAACTCTATAAGGACCCACAATCCTTGGGCTTAATTTCCCTTTCTTGCCAAACCGGACCACATCTTTCATGGGTGAGACTTTTAAGTAAACCCAATCACCAACTTTAAACTTAACATCTCTTTTTCTCACATTAGAGCAGGACTTTTGTCTACTTTGGGATGTTTTCTATCTCTCCCTTATCAATATCACTTTCTCAACGGCTTCCATGACTAAATATATACCTACCAAAGCCATTTCCCCCATTTTAAACCACCCAACTAAGAATCTACAATGATAACCATAAAGAGCTTCAAAGGGAGCCATACCAATGCTTGAGTGGTAGCTATTGGTGTAAGCAAATTCAATAAGTGGAAGATGTTCATCCTAACTACCCTTAAACTCTAAAACACAACCCTAAGCATATCCTCAAGAGTTTAGATAGTCCTCTTGGCTTGACCATCCATTTGAGGGAGAAATGTCGTACTAAGTTTAACCTTGGTACCAAGACTTCTTTGGAAGGACCTTCAAAAGTGAGAAGTACATTCGACACCACGACCCAAAATTATAGACAAGGGCACCCCATACAACCTAACCAACTTATGCATATACAACTTGGCATAATCTTTGACACTATAAGTGATTTTGATAGGTAAAAAATGAGCCTGCTTTGTCATTCTATCCACAACAACCCAAATAGAATCAAAATGCTTCCTAATCTTAAGCAACCCAACCACAAAACCTATGTTGATCTCTTCTCACTTCAAAGTATGAATCTCTATATATTGGGCTAGGCCTCCCGGTCTTTGATGTTCGACCTTCATTTGTTGCTACTTATGATATTTGGATATGAACTTGGCAATGTCTCTCTTCATACTATCCCACCAATACACCTCTCTCAAGTTCTATACATCTTTGTAGAACCAGGGTGAATGGAATATGATGAATTATGAGACTCCTTCAAGATCAATTCTCTTAAGTCATCCATATTTGGCACACACAATCTAACTTGGTACCTAAGGGCACCATCTTCTCCTTAGGAGAAAATATCCAGTTTACCATTGATCACCAAGGCGTTCAACTCTAGCAACGCAGGGTTAAAATCTTGTTTTATCTTTACCTCATCAATCAAAGAAGATTTAGAACCATCAATAACCACTACACCACTTTTGTTAACTTCATTCAACCTAACCCCCAATCTAGCCAACCGATGAACCTCTTTAGCCACCTCTTCACCACCATCATCAACATGAGCTAGACTATCCATAGTATCCTACTTAGAGCATCGGTCACGATATTAGCTTAGCTAGGGTGATAATGTACACTAATATCATAATCTTTAAGGAGCTCTGACCACCTTCTTTATCTCAAGTTAAGATCTTTTTGGATGAACACATATGGGAGACTCTTATGGTCGGTAAACATATCAACATGAACCCCATACAAGTAGTGGCGCTAAATTTTCAAAGGAAATACTATGGTCACCAAATCAAGATCATGGGTGGGATAATTCTTATTATGCACCTTTAAGTTGTCTAGAGGCATATGCTATCACCTTACTACTTTGCATTGAAACACACCCCAAATCAATTCTTGAGGCATCACAATATACAAGAAATCCTTCTAATCCTTTCGGTAGAGACAAGGTAGGAGCATAGACAGGATTCATTGGTCCACACAATTTTTGCCTTCTTTTGTATCAATAGTCATAGGAGAAGCAATAGAAAAGAAGCCATTCACAAACCTCCAATAATAACCTGCTAAATCCAAGAAACTTCTAATGTTTGATGGAGTCAAAGGTTTAGGATAATTTCCAATAACCTTCTCTTCTTAGGATCTACCTTAATGCCATCACCCACACCACATGCCCTAGGAAAGTAACCTCTTTCACCAAAACTTACATTTTTCATACTTAGAATATAACTTCTCCTCCATCAAGATTTTATACCATCCTCAAGTGATTCACATGCTCCTCTCACTATGGGAGTAAATCAAGATATCATCAATCAAAACCACCACAAATAAGTCAAGATAGGGTTTAAGACCCTATTCATAAGATCCATAAATATAGTTGGTGCATTAGTCAACCTAAAGTATATAACCACAAACTCAAATTGCCTCATACCTAGTTCAAAAAATCATCTTGGGAATGTCACACTCCCTCATTTTCACTTGGTGATACCCAAACTGAAGATCAATCTTAGAAAAATGTCTAGCCTCCTAAAGTTGATCAAAAAGGTCATCAATCCTTGGTAAAGGGTACTTGTTCTTTATGGTGACTCTATTAAGTTACCTGTAATAAATGCGCATTTTTAAGAGGACCATCCTTTTTCTTCACAAATAACACCGGTGCACCACAAGGTGACTTACTAGGCCTTATGAAACCCTTCTCTAAAAAATTCCTCAATTGCTCCTTCAACTCTGGGAGCCATACGGTAAGGGGCAATAGAAAAGGGTTGAGTATCGTGGAGGAGGTCTATACCAAAGTCTATTTTCCTTTCGATAAGAACACCGGAAACTCATTGGAAAAGATATTAAGAAGCTCATTAACCACCGGAACCGACTCAATAGGAAGAACCTTAGACTCAACATCCCTAACCCTCACATGATGATAGAGACAACCCTTAGAAATCAACTTTTGGGCTTTAAGGCAAGAAATGCATGTACCCTTGACCACCACATCACGACTTTCCCACTCAAGGATGGGCTCATTAGGGATTTGGTTTAACCCTATGGGTCCTACAAATAATAGAAACATAATATGCATACAACCAATCCATCCCAAGAATGACATCAAAATTCATTATATCTAATTCAACAAAATCACAAGGGAAGATTTTATGTAATATGAATATGAGACAATTTCTATAGACTCTTTTAGCAACAAGGGACTCACCAATGGCGGTGGACACTTCATAGGGTTAGCACAACAATTCAGGACTAACATGAAGCTTTTTGGCAATAAAAAGAGTAATAAAAGAAAGAGTGACACTCGAGTCTATCAAAGCATACACATCAAAATCAAAATCTTTAAAATAACAGTGATGACATCTGGCACCTCATCCACTCCTTGTCTTCCTTGAAGAGCATAAAATCTATTTTACCTTGGAGCACCCCCTTGTTGGCCTCCTGTTCCCTTTTGACCCGCATTTGCACCTTGGGCCTTATGGATGACCATCTCTACTTTGGTTTGAGCATGAGTACAATTAATCACCTTATGACCCACTTCACCACAACCATAGCAAGCATTAGAGTTTTTCAAACATAGACCATTATGGTTCCTACCACATCTTTGACACATAGGGTTAAGCACCCCACCACCACCACCTTAGAATCTCGGATTTTCATTAGCAACCTCTTATTAGGAGCATTGGAAGACCCTTAGCCTTGAAAATTGTGGTCTTAAGGAAATCAACAATCCTTGGAACCTTGGAATCCACCTTTAAAACGAGCCCTCTTGGACTCACCACTTCTCCTCTTTCTAATTTTTCCCCCTCTAGTTGTTCGACATATGTCATGAGGCGGGACAAATTCAAAACACCTATTAGCATGGAATTATGACAGTCCTTATTAACCAAGTCAGACACACACGACACAAATTTGTTCATCCTTGATCTCGGCTCGGCAACCAAATGTGGGGCATACTTGAAGAGTTGATTGAACTTGAGGGCATAATCCCTCACACTCATGAAACTTTACTTAAGGTTCATAAACTCCATATTTTAGATCCCTTAGTTTGATATGAAAAACCCATTGAGAAATGCAACTTTGAACTCTTCACAAGGGATAACATCATCATTCCCCTTCTCTAACTTCCATTGTGTACCAAATTTGAGCCACCCCTTTGAGTTGGTAGGCCAGTAACTCTGCTTTATCCTCTCAATTGACCTCCATAATAGATAGCACTTTGTACACCTCATTGATGAACTTTTGAGGATCCTCATCCATCTTGGAACCATGAAACTCCAGTGGGTTCATTCTCGTGAAATCGCTCACCTTAGAAGCTGGAGTAGGAGCATGAGATATTTGGACCCTTTGGTGAATTTGGTTGGTTATAGCATGAGCCAAACATCATAATAGCATTTCAGAACTCATCTTGGGCCACCCCTCCACCTTGTGGAGCTTGAGGAACGGGAGGGGCCAGTTGATCCTCAGGTGAGTGGGCTCTCCTTAGTCTCCCTCTTGGAATCGGCATGATCTAGAATAGCAAAGAGCATTCATTAGGGGAAAAAGTCTTACATTTACATCTAAAGCATGATATAGACAATAAAGAAGTGAAATATTTCCTAAAACATCTCATAACCTGCCATTCATAGTTGTGGTGTACTTCACAACCATGAATAAGACTCTAATCGATATTGTGTGTTGGATTCCGAGGATTATTAACAACTTAGTGCTATGATACCAAGTTTGTCACGATCCAATCCTAGGGCTTAGACATGATATGAATAATGGGGAACCCGAAGGAACTCCAAACAAGCCTCAGCATATCAATCATACATCCTTGGTCGCGGAAGCAAACTAACAACAACGAGAGATATAAATAAGGGAAATGGGGCTAAGGAAAGTCTTTAGTAGTCATAAAATATTCAAGAGTCAAGCTTCATAGCATAAGTACATCAATTTTCCCACAACACCTTTAATATAAAGTGGAGCAGGGGCCAAGATATTTTTTGGGCTCACCCTCACAGTACCAAGTTTTCGACATAAGGAAATATCAAATAGCAAGAGTAACATAGATAAGTCCTCAGACTTGAGGACTAACCAAAGCTTATTTCTAAAGCATTGAACTAGCCACATGAAGTATGATTGAGAGGTGATCTGATTCCTACATGGTAGCATCATGTAGGCATTGAGTATGCATTAGTATATTTGAATGTACTAAGTATGTAGGATGCAATGCAACAAGACATAAGCCAACATAGTCATAAGCAATGGATAAGTATAATATCAATATGACATGCTTGAACAATGTTTGAAGTTAAATATGCTTGTAAATCATATAAGTTGCAAAATATATATTACATGTATGGGAAGAGACCATAATCAACATAGACCAAGCGAACTACTACTTGGAATCCAAGGCATGTCACCCTCTTGTAAGGTGATTGAGGTACCCAACCATCAACATGGTGTTTGAGTGTGTCACACCCAATAAGGTAATCAAGGTATCCACCCCTTACCCTGGTGATTGGGTGTGTTACCCCCAATAAGGTGATTGAGGTATACACCTCTCAACATGGTGATTAGACATGTCACCCCCCAATATGGTGATCGAGGAATGTCACCCCCTCAACAAGGTAATTGGGCATGTCACCCCCCAACAAGGTGTGGTCTACTTGCAATACCTTTGATACTTTTCATAAAACCAATGCATACATGCAAGTCTTTAATCATCATAAAGTCACTTAACTTGTAAACTATGTAACAGAGAATTAATAACTTGAGAATCTTTGTCAAGATATTTTATCAAACACTTGATGGGTTCATAATGCTAGTTGAAAATCATGCAATTCGAGAGTGAAATAATATGATAAAACACATTGTAAATAAACCCACCAACACATAGTCAAACCCTCATGGAGGATACCTTGAAATCCATCATCAAATCTCATAATAGATCATAGTTTCATAGCTCAAAACATTGCATAATCTCAATGGACAAAACCAGTTCATAGTACAACCTTGAAATAGATAGACATGCATATTCAATCATCATTTCATAAAACCACAACATAATTTATAATCAAAATCCATAATAAGAGATACCCATAGATGATACAACTAGAAAACATATAATTTTCATAAAAAGGGAGATTGGGCTCAATGGGTGAAAGGGCCCAATGGATGAAACCCACGTAGCTCAAACTTGGTTTTTTTTTAGATGAGTTTGAAGAAAACTTGGATCTTGAAGAGAATCCTTGAGTACCAAAGTTACGCTTAAAATCCTTGAAATTTGAATGAGAATTTAGATAAAATGTTGGAGAGGTTTTAGAGAGGTTTTTGAGTGATATAGAGTTAAAAAATGTCTAAGTATAGGATATTTTACGTGTAAATGGGCATGTGGCCATGACCCCAATGACTTTAGGCGAAAATAAAATATAAGGATAAACTAACACTGCTCCATAATGGGTCTGTGTTGCGGACCTATTGCGCACAACTACTGTTTTTGAAAAATTAGCAAAAATCAATTTTCGCTATGGGTCCTCTAAAATTCGAATTATACCCATTTTCACTCAATTTTCCCCCTTGATCTAGAATATGAAATTAGATTTTTGATATCACGCATACATTTTGAGATATATGAAAATTATGATTATGGATATTTTCGATTCACATTTTGGGTCATAGGATTCTTAAGTATTAGTAGGCAACATTTAAAGCATGATACATTGAATTTTGAGATAATATAAGAATAAAAATTAATGTAGTAATTAGGTAATTATTGTTATTATTATTATTACTTATGGACCAGAGATTAGGCATAGACTTATGGCCATTAAAGCTCAATTTCCAAATCGAATAGTAACCCATAACTCGAACCTAAATTTTAATATATTTAACCATGCCTTCCAACCAAAACAGTTGGCACACCTCCTGAAAATAACGCATCTCCTTTAAACAGTTGCAAATCTCTTTCAAATGACTTACAACCTCCGATATTCCCACTATCAATCAACCTTGTGTAACTTGCCTACTCAACTTCTAAATATTTCTCTACTCTCCAAAAATTCTTATCGACTATAGCATATTCACTTCTATTATAGTTGGATACTACGAGAGATGACTGGTTAGTTAGGGTGCGAGTTTGGAAGATGTGGAAATTTATAAATTGGAAGTGAAGCGAAGAGATGATAAGCTTGAACATGATACTTATTGATGTAAAGGTAATGTATATTTCTTTTAAACTATAACTGACATGAAAAATTCTCTTTCTGAAATGCACTTACGGAATTAATGCTATCATAGAACTTTGATACATGCTATAATATGAAAAGATCAAGTGAATAGATTTCGAGATAAGTTAAGAGAAGGTTTTGCAATTATTATCAGAAACTTCAAAGTTACAAAGATATCGAGTGAATATAGATCAGTATAGTCGAAATTTAAAATAACATTCTTGTGAATTATTGCCGTCTCAAAGTTGTAGGATGATACTGTTCATATCCCTAATAACGACTTTTAATTTATTCACCCAAGCATAGTTCGCTCAAGGGTCATAATAACACCGTGCTATCAGGTATCGTTATTCGTATCATCTATCTTACTCATATTCTGTATTATAAGAAATTAATTGTCACGACCCAAGCCTAGGGCCTAGATGTGACACGGCGAATGAAAACCCGAAGGAATCCCAAACAAGCCTCTTAGCATATCATTTACACATTCTTGATCACGGAAGCAGTTAAACAACAACAAGAGAGGATAAACAATGATAAAGAGACTAAGGGAGGTCTTTTATAGCATAAATCATAGAGTCAAATCTTAAAGCATAATTACATCACTTATCCAATAACACTCCTAAATATAGACTTAAGCGGGGGCCAAGACACTTTTCACCCTCATTGTGTAAAGAGTTCAAGATTAACAAAATGACAAAGGAAAGATTAGCATAGCTAATGTCCTTGAACTTTGAGTACTCACCAATAGCTTATCTTCAAAGATATCGCAACTAGCCATGGGGAGGATGATCGTGAGTAGCTCTGGTTCTTACATGGTAACATCATGTAGACATAGGAGTATGTGTTAGTACGTTTTAATGTACTAAGTATGTAGGATGCAATGTAACAAGAGATAGACAACATAATCAATATGCATAGGCATAGGCAATGAATAGTATGATAACAATATGACATGCATGACCAATGCTTGAAGTAAAACATGCTTGTATAGACCATATTAAACGTGTAGGAAGAGACCAACATCATAGACCAATAAAACTAGTACTTGGAATCCAAGGCATACCATCCGCTTGGAAGGCGATTGAGGAATCTACCCATCAATTGGTAAATAGGCATACCACCCCCATCAAAGTGATTGAGGAATCTACCCCTTATTGAGGCATATCACTCCCTCAACTAGGTGTGGTCAACTTGAAACACTATAGATACTTTTCATAAAAATCAACACATAAATACATTACTTTCATCCTCAAAAAATCACTTGACCCATAGGCCATGCAATAGATCATCAATAATTCAAGAACCCTTAACAGGATATTTTATCAAACATTTGGTAGGTGTGTAATACTAGCTCAAAATCATGAAATTCAAGAGTGAAATCATGTGAGAAAACTTAATGTAAATCAACCTAGGCCACTGACACTTGGTAACACCCTCATGCAAGATACATTGAAACCCCTCATTAAATCTTATCATAGAACATAGGTTCATAGCTCAAAACATACTTAAATAGTCCACATTTTATGAAAACGCAACATAGTTTATAATCAATTCATAGTAAGAAGTACCCGTAGATAAATCAACTTGAAAACATGCAATTTACATAAAAAGGAAGGTTGGAGGGATTTTTTGTTTACGTTACTTACTTTTCTTTTCCTTATATAAATAACTCAATCAAAATGCAATTATCAGTCTTTATTGGCTCAAAGCACTTGATTTTTTGTTCCATTTCTATAAGAAGATTTTTTTTTAGTATGGTATGAATGCATATTGATGCTTTATTACACTACTTTTTATGAGATTACTCATAGACCTTACATATTGGAATTTTATAACATTGGTCTTATTTTTCTCTCTTTCTCTCATCCTTTCATTTATCCATATCTTTTTTGTCTATTTTGCTTTACAACTTAGAATCAGATTTTTTTTTTGTTTATGTAAAAGATTTCAGTTGCTACAAAGATATGACCTATATATCATATCTTGATTGGTTCTTTAGATCCAGATAATACAAAGTGATGGGTTGGTTATTAGTTCTATGGGTGAAAGGACCCAATGGTTGAAACCCCCATACCTCAACTTTGGAGATTTTCTTGATGAAGATTTGAATGAGAACTTGAAGATTGAATGAATTTCTTGAATCCAATGAGTTTGAAACAATTGAATTTGGGTGAAATATCTGTCTAAGTGTTATAGAGGGTTTTGGGGAACGTCTTCTATGATATGGAGTTGAAATATGAATAAGTATAGGTGTTTTTGCGCATAGGAAGGCTTAGGCCAAAAACCCAAAGACCTTGCACCGAAATAGAAAAACTGGAACAAAATAACACATCTTCACGACGTCTCCACGTCGTGGAGCAAATGCGTACCCCTACTGGAATTGAAATTTTTGCGAAATTTATTTTTTGCTACGGGTCCTCTAAAATTAGGGTTATATCCATTGCCTACTCAATTTTGCCCCTTGAACTAGAATATGAGGTCGAATTTTCGATATCACGCACGAATTTTGGGGTATATGAAAATTACAAATTTGGACATTTCGAAAGCACATTTTCGAGCACTTTTTGGGACGTTTCATTAATATTCTACCTACTTTACTTGTTGTTTATGAATTAAACATATATAAATATGTCCTATAAGTGCGTTGCATAAATTTATTCTGATTGGTACCACTAAAAATGGGATGATGTCTGCAATATATTATGAATGTATTGTTCATGTATTATACAATCTAATGCAATTATGATACAAATCTAATATAATTCTGAGAACTTCGTCTTCTTTGAGCCTTAATCAAATATGTCTCCTAAAATCAATTATAAACATAGCCTATCTCCCTTAAATTGAGATATAAACTCCAAACAATATTTTCAATCATTTGCAAGAACAATCAGTTCAAACTACTTTAACAATAACAACAACAACAACATTATCCCAATGCCTCAAAGGCTTCCGCCCATTGCGGGTAAGTAGGGGTCGGATGTACGCAGCCTGACCTCTATGTTTAAAAACATAGCGCGACTGTTTCCAAATAACCCATGATGCGCGTCGAAAGTTGCATTGACTAACTGCTATTTCACAATTGAAAGAAGCGTAGACAATTTAAAGAGCTATTTTGCTTGAAATTCATTAAACTCAAATAATGAATTCAAAGCTTGAAACTTTTTTATGGCCATCAACGGTGAATACTTCCTCCTGTATTCAAAATTTAGAATCATTGCTTGAGCACATGATTTATACAAAAATTCGGTCTTTCTATCCTTCTTAGATCTGCATAGATTCTGCTTCCTTAGACTCTAAGTGTGGAATTCCACTGGTGGTATGTTGTTATTGCTATCCTTCTCATGTTTTAGGTGAAAATCATGAATTATGAGTGAAAATTGATTTGAAGATATAAATATTTAAAGATAGTTCTAATTTGGATGAAAATTATGACAACAAAGGCGGAGAGGAGAAGCATGAAAAATCATAAATTTGAGAAAAAAATGGCAGAGAAAGGTAGAAAGAGACGACCAATTGAATAGAGATGGAGATGGGCATTTTTGGAATGACGATACAATTTTTAATTCAAAAAAGATTACTATAGTTAGTTAAAGAAAATTACTGTCATAGGTGATAATATTTTTTTAATATAGTATATACGTTGATATTATTTGCTTTACATTTTTTTTTTTAAGATTTCACATTATTACGAGTATTCAATACCTTAATAGTAGGCTTTTTTTTCATAAATTTTAAACTACCAACGTGGATCTATTCAAGCACACCCATCAATCTTTCCCTTGAACTAGGGTCTACTTGATCCATCACTATTTATGGGTTAATTTGGAGATTAATTGTTTATCATCCACATCAATTGAGTATTTATGGTCATCAAACTGACTAGCTCCTTTTTTGTGTGCTCGTCTTTGAAGCTATGGGTAAAATTAGCAAAACAATATGTGGGCAGACAAAGGCACTATTTATGAGTTAACTTGAAGATTAATTTGTTTATCATCCGCATCAATTGAGTATTTATGGTCATCAAACTGACTAGCTCCTTTTTTGTGTGCTCGTCTTTGAAGCTATGGGTAAAGTTAGCAAAACAATATGTGGGCAGACAAAGGCACTATTTATGGGTTAATTTGAAGAATAATTTGTTTATCATCCACATCAATTGAGTATTTATGGTCATCAAAGTGACTAGCTCCTTTTTTGTGTGTTCATCTTTGAA
>JAOTQJ010000091.1:7834371-7877958 GCA_025642045.1 Solanum sejunctum | reverse complement strand
AATATTAAACCATCTAGAATTATGGTGGTCATTCCTTGAAAAAGGAAAAGAATCGATCTAGGATTCTGAGGTTCATTTTTCATCCTAAGAGGAAGGGGAAAACAAGACTAGGGTTTCAAAATTACCTTCTCATCCTGATGAAGAGCGATCCAGACATGGATTTTGTCCATGGTTTGCCAGAAAGCGAAGGCTCCAAGAGACATAGCGAAGAACGTTGCCACTTTCACCATCTTCACTCCAAGTTTTGAGTCCTCTCAGCTCAGCGTACTATTACAATCCTGTTCACCTATTAGCGACTTCTGCTCTTTTGCCCTTTCTGTAGTGTTGACACAACTAGCGATGTCGTTTTGTCTTTTCTAGCTTTAACATCTGCTTCACCATAAATGAGTTCTTTGCATTTTACACCTTAAGTGTTGCACTTTTTTACTATTTACAAAAAGTTAAAATAAGAAAAACATCCTTAAAATTATATTTTTAATGAAAAAAGATTTAAATATGTCATCGAACTTTGAGAAAGACTCATTTATGCCATCTATCAAAAGTTTGGCTCATTTATGTTATTACGATTTGAGAAAAGACTCATTTATTTTATTTTTTTAACTCTAATTTTGCAAAACTAGTTTAACAAGTTTAAACATTTTTAAATTATAATTTTCGATCAAATGTAGTCTTTTTTGTTATTCTTCATCAAGAATGCCAAGAACATATGAAGAACACCAAGAATTTTCAAATTTTGAAGTTCTTCAAATCTTCACGAAATCACATCAAATTTTAAGAGTAGTGTTTCAAATTTTGAAGTTCTTTTTGTTTCGTTCCATTTCATTTTTTACATTCCATTTCATTTCATTGCATCTTACATTTCATTTTGTTATTTCTAGCCATATCTAGTCCTTCTACTTATGAGTTTTGAGATGAGGGTTTTAGGAAATAACCTCTCTACCTCGATGAGATAGTAGTAAGGTCTGCGTACAATCTACCCTCCCCAGACCCCACTTGTGGGATACAACTGGATATGTTATTGTTGTTGTTGTTGTTGTTCTTTCGAACTAGATACAAAAACTCAATATCTTTTGAGCTTAGAGTCGATCTAACTCAACAAGACCCACTTGAATTTTTTTTAAAAAAGTTTCAAAACTTTAATCTTTTTTAATGGTAAATTTTTTTCCTCAACTCTAAATTAATTAAAATTTTGAACAGAGTCAAAAAATACTCAGGAATAAGGATCTAGTATAAAAGACAATAATGAAAGTACAAATCAAAGCAAATTTTTAAAATTTTGGGATTGATTTTTTTTTTTGAATATATTTTGACCTAGTGAAACTTTGAAGAAAATTTTTAATTAGGTCTTGTTGAGTTAGGTTGAATTTGAGCTAAAAAATAATAAGTTTTGGTATCTAGCTCGGAGGAATGCTACTCTTGAAATTTAAGGTGATTTCTTGAATATTTGAAGAAGTTGATAATTTGGGAGTTGTTAGTATTCATCATGTGTTCTTGGCATTCTTGAAGAAAAATGACCGAAAAGACTTCATTTTGCTCCAAAACTCTAATGTAAAATGTTTAAAGTTGTTTAAGTGATTTTGCAAAATTAGAGTTAAAAAATAATGGGATAGATGAACTTTTTTTCAAACGTAATGATATAAATGAGCCAAACTTTTCCTGTATGACATAAATGAGTCTTTTCTCAAAGTTTGATGATATATTTGAGCTTTTTCCCTTTTTAATATGTACTTATCTTTTAAAAAGATGCAATTCACACATGCAAAACACATGCGCTTAACTGGTACTTTGAATGGTCGCTATACGTTAAAAAATAATTAGAGAAAATAGAACATGTAGACTAACGTTTATTCTCTCTCTCGCTTTTTTGTAAAGAAAAATAAATTTAACTAATCAAAATATCAAATTTATTTTTATGAGATAACAACGACCATGATGAAAGTGAAGGTTCTTTTCGAACTTTAAAATCCATAATAGACTTACGTGAATATATAAAGAGTGGTATTCAAGATTCAAAATAATTAGAAGCCCCCCAAAAAAGAATCATGTCTTTAGACCTAAATTTGAAAGTCCAAAGTTGGAGAATATTTTAGTATTTTGATTAAAATACTAAATCCAAATATAAATAAATTATTAGGTCTTTCTTTTGAGATACATTCCTCTTGAACTGCGCGAGTAGTTATTTATGTATGAGTACATACCTCTTTCTCTCTTTGAATTATAGCTCGTATTTAAATGTTAATTTAATTGGTTCCTAGATTATCTTCATTGTTTCTTCGAATAATTGATTGCATCTCAATTTTAGATATGCCTTTTTCTTAGATCAAAGATTATTGGTTGCATTTTTATACGTCTAGGTAAAAAGTTACTTAGATTTGTGTTTTTTCTAGCAATTCTTTTAATCTTTCTATAAATTTATTGTTTTGTATAATTGTTCTTTGAGTTGATTGATTGAATCTCAATTTTAGATAAGCCTATCTTTTTAGATAAAAGATTATTGGTTGCATTTTATATGTCTAGGTAAATAATTAAGAATTATGTTTTTTTTCGATGTATTTTTATTATTTTGTATAATTGTTCTTAGTATTCATATGAAATTGAAGATTCCATGTTTAATTCTTGTCATAATCCTCCAAGTCATTTATGTGATTCCATAAATATTTTATTAGTTTGAGCATTTGCACAATGACCTCAGTTTATTAGTGACTTATTGACGCTGATTGATCGGTTGTTGGGTGAAATGTTTGATATTTATGCGGCTTTTTGAGTTAAACAAATATTTATAACTGTAACATGAACTTTCAGGTAAAGTCCTAGTAAACAATCTCGGAACAAAATTCTGACGGTTCCATTAGCTTCAAAATGACCAAATTAGGCTAGGAGCATATTCGGTGCAATTATATCTAGTTTTGCAAATTTAGCTGCCGGAACAGGTCAATAGTTGACTTTCAACATCTTGATAAACATACCTAAATGGGAATTCTGAAAGCACAGGTTAGCTTCAAAATGTTGAGTTTCATCTAGGAGGACTTTTCGTTTGGTTTTGAGCCTTTCAAAAGTGTTTGAGCCCATTTTTTGATATAGAGAAATGGGATCCACGTTGGAACAAAATGACCTCCGATGTGAATTTTGACTACACCGTTAAGTCTGGAATGTCAACTATCATCTTTCATATATGAATTGTATTTTTCAGACTTTGCATGAGGCCATAGCATTGAAATTAAGTTTGATCAGTTACTAAAAACTTAAAAGACGGTGCCAATGTGGCCCAGTGGGGGGCTGCCATGTGTCAGAGGTGTTGATAACACCTATAAGTTCATTTGCGAAGGCAAAGGAGACAAATTTTATATAGTGATAACTTAAGGAATATATACCCAATTTTGGTGATTCAAAAAGCTAAATTATAAGGAATTTTGTGAGGAACAATGTAAGGACCTTACATTTCAGATTCGACAAGTATTTTGAGGTAAAATTTGTTTTTTTGTATATATTACATAAGTTACCAGAAACTTCGAGTTATAATATCTCTACCATTTCTTATTGTAATTAAGTAAAACTTGAGTCTAAACTATAAAACATTTCGAGACTTGCGCTGATGTATATTTAGATTTTATTGGTTTGATCGTATTTTTGAGTAAATTAATGAGGAAGTTGTTGTGCATAACTATTTTTCTGATAAAAATGTCATGTGATTTTGGGGTTGTTTCTCATTGTTTTGAGTCTCGTTTTAAATTCAATTTTAGTTATAGATTCAGGGCGACAAGTCGTTTTATGCGGGTTGGTTCGATATTTTGGGTGTGGGACCTATTTTTCTTCATTTTAGTTGTAATTAACATATTTTCTCTTATTTCTTGAGATATTATAGTCAAAACAATTGTATTTATATTGTGATTTGTGTTTTAACAGCTAAATAGCATTTGGAAGTGATCAAGCAGGATAAAACTAGCGTGGACTAATCCAAAGCACGTTGATTCGCCTCCCAAGTAGGTTAAGCTTCTCTCACCTATAGGTTGAGTTGAAATGTATCTATATTGGTAGACGGCAGTTGTTGGAAGTTTTGAGTAAGATATGCATATATGTTATTGAGGTTGAAATTATCATTTGAATTCTGTGTTACCTGTATCTTTTATATTAGATAGTGTGGACATTGTGTGGAATATAAATGCTTCTGGTAAGGGTTATAAAGGCGAACTAGAATGCGATTGAGGTAAGTTAAACATTAATGCTACCTGTGTACATATCTTTGTTTGTTTGAGTGCTAATTTTCCCTATTGGGCTTATTGATATTGATACTTATGTTATGTTTGGTATGCTTCTGGTTGTGTATCACTGATGCTATGATTATGTCCTGCTTAAGGTACTCTTTCCCCTTGACTGAGCTAAACACGTGGTATATGTGTCTGTATAGGGTTGAGATTTACTGAGTATATGATGTATATGATGATTTGGGCTTATGATCCCTTTTCCGAGTACTGTAATAGTGGTTACTGTTATACCAGCAGGGTTTTAGCACTGTTAAACTGGGAATAAGCTTGGTGAGGGTTAAATATAAAATTATTCCATGTGATTGGAACGTGTACCTAGCTTAAGGCTTGTCTCTCTCGTGTGAGTAGCTCGATAGTAGTGACATGTATACCTTGAGGGGTTGATTGTCAATTATATTTTATGCTACGTATTTCGACTTTGTTAGATGATTCCATTGCTAGTTGTTGTTCTTAATACTTGTTGTACTTAACAATTGAGTTTCATACAATTATTCTGGATACTTATGGTTGTTTAGGACTGTAATGTACTTATTTATAGCTAGACACGATCTTATACTCCTTCTGTTGATATGTATGCCCATTTGGCTACTTATATACCTGTTGAGTTGTCTATACTAGGGTCAATGTACTGCATTCTGGGAAATTAGTTATCTATACTAGGGTCAATGTTGTGATTTATTGTTATATTGAACTCCTGATGGAGTAGTGATGGGGTTGTAATCCTGATTGGGAGATATATTCTATACCCTGGGATTTAGTTGGAGTATCTATTGTTACTATCCATTTGTGTTTCGTTTGCCTGCTTACCCTACATACGGTTGCCTTGGTCGTTGGTTACGCTTATCGGCTAGGTTGTTATTATGGATATGAATACTTGGACACTTCTGGTTATTTGCTTTGTATGAGACTTAGCCTAGGCTTAAGCTAGCGATGCCCAGATTTTCTTTATTCAAGCCTAGTCTAGCTACATATATGCATAGTTAACTTTAGGGGCACACTGGTAGGGGTGTTGCAAATCGACAGGATTGGAAGGCTCGTTTCGTCATGATACATTTTAGGTTCAGGTGACTCATTCCATCATGATACATCATAGGATCGGGTAACTCATTCCATTACGATACATCTTAGGATCGGGTAACACATTCCGTCACGATGGGAGATTCATCCCACCATTACATATATACATGCACATACCTGGATTGGGTGTCATGGTCCGACACAATACACAGGACCGAGTGTCACATTTTAACATGAGACTAAAGGTTTGGATGTCATGGGTCAGCGTGATATACTATTCTTACCCATTCTTACTGATACACATATCCACACTTGTGTGTAAGTGTACATTCTGGGTTTATGAGGGACCAATTTGTGTACTAGCATACATACTAGGGTCTTGCACCCATGTGTAGCATGATAGCTCGACCAAGTGAAAATTATGATGTGGTTTCGATTAGGATTCCATTAGTTGGGTTGTTGGATGTTGCTTGGTCCTGGAAATTAGGGTTTTATGGTTCCACAGACAATCTTATTGTTGACCTGCGTTCAACTTACTTGCTTTACAACATTTTACTTTACCCGATCTTTCCAAATCTACTGTATTTAACTCAGCCGGCTGATGATGCTTACTGGGTGCCTTTCAACGGTACTCACCCCTACAATTCTGCATCTTCTCATGGTACAAGTCCAGGTACAGACCACATGCATTAATCTAGAAGCTTTGTACACGCTTTCGGAGACTTGGGTGAGCATTAACAGTTTAAATATTTTACAATATTCTTTTGTTCTTTGGGTCATGTTTTGTATTCAAACACTGTCTTATACCTTTATAGTCTAGCTTGTATACATAGAAGCTTATTCTGGTTATTTATATGGACATGTATATATTTTATTTTGAGTTTGTAGTACCTCTATACATGTGACTTCTAGGTTCTGAGTAGACTGCGATTGGCTTGCTTGCATGTTGTTAGTATTATTATGATTGTGATTCAGGACAAGTACCTTGGGTATTTAGGTTTGCTTGCCTTTAGGAGGGATCTAACAGGCGAGTTAGATCCCCATCATGACCTGGAAGATCGGGTCATGACAAGGTGGTATCAAAGCTTTAGATTCACTGGTTTCATTTGTACAGAGTTATCATCTAGTAGAATCTTGCAGATGGGTACGAAGATGTCCGTAACTTATCTTGCGAGACTATGGGATGCTTATGAAACTGGCTTTGTTGTTGATTCTATTCATATGGTATGGTCCATCAACATTTTGGAGTCTAATAGTTTCATCCTTTCTCATATATGCTGCACAGGAGTCAAAATTTAGTAAAGGTAGGGTTGTGTTGTCAGTCCTTGATATGGAGCAGCCCTCAGAGTTCGGTGGGTAGCGACAGGATACCCTAGCTCCCCTGCAGCTGGAGGCATCAGTTTACCCACAACCCTTAACCACTTTTGTGATTACACCAGAGGTACAGGTAGCTCTTAGACAATTGATGGTTGCACTTGGGGCCAGTCAACCAGGCCTAGTTCCTTCAGCACATGTCCCAGTCGGATACACTCATTCTAGGGAGCAGTTCAATCATGGGGCCCAAGGCAGCAATGACATGTTTCAGTGGATGTCGATCTAGATTCAGGGGACCAAGTGTCACAGACCCAAAATTAGACCACGACTAAAGATAATAAAGTAAAAAAAAGCAACACAAGCACTTAATATGAAATTCCAAAACCTAGAGTCATGAGCACAAAAGCATCTAAGTAGTACGAATAAGTTAATTCGAAGCTGTCTAGTAATGTATGATATAAAGTTAGAAATGGATAACAATAAAAGAAGTCTCAATAGATCCACAACAACTTAAAGTCTGAGCCTCATCGCTGAAATTTGGGGTAGTAAGGAAGAACTCTGGTAGAATAGGGTCAACTACCACAAGGAAGTTCTTGTGCTCAATCTACAGGGAGGAAATATAGTAGGGGTGTGTATATCAAAATGTATCCAGTAGGTTCAATTGACTGGGTAGGAGAGATCGAATAAGAATATAATAACAAAGAATCCTATCACCTGCAACGAAAGGGTTAGTATGTGTTTAGATATATATATATATATATATATAAACAACATAAGACAACAATGATAATCAATGATGCAATGCGAATGAGATATATGAATGCAATGCATGGGGTGGAATCACGACTGTCTCTAGGGACAACGTATACATATACTGAGCTTAGGCTACCATGTAGAAACCAAGGGGTCTTGCCAGACCATATACCAAAATCTTTCAAGTGTCATAATATCTCAACCTTGCCACTTCTGCATGGTCATGGGGTTTATAAAAGAAGGTACAACATCTCAAATGTGATACATTTTAGCCTTTCCACTTTTGCATGGTCAAGGGACTTTAAAAAGTTGGTACAAAATCTCAAAAGTGATACATCTCAACCTTGCCATCTCTGCATGGCCAAGGAATTTTATAAAAGGAGGTACAATATTCAATCCTTGCCACCTCCATGTGGTCAAGGGATGGTGTAGATGCAGCATGGAGTGAATGTATGTCAATGCCACAAATCAATATATAAGACAACAATATAATAAGATAACCAATAAATAATACCATAGGATAAAAAAGAAATGCCAAGAGTCACAATTGGTACCACATACCACCAATATGTCTCACATTACCACGCTTCCATCCATAGCCAAAAATACTGATAATATCGGACTTCACAAGTCCCAAAATAAGTACATAATTCCCAGAAGTATCTCAAATTCCATCAGATTGCCACAATACTTTTCAAATGATATCCCAAGTCTCATATTATCATAATAATATTCAAGAATATTTCAAATCTAAAGAATACATCTCAATTTATTAACAGGGTCACAATTCTACTCCAATTTTGACATAATCGATATCACAATTTTACCAAAATACTATCATATCAATCAAATTACTTATGATAAAATTCAAATCTTATAATTATCACATAAACATATCTAATAAATCAAATCGAGTCCCAAAAAGGTTGGCCAAACCTATCTCGATGCCAAAACTACACTCGAACAAAGCTCTTAATCAACCTAAGACTCAAAATGATCTCTAAATAAATCAATCGCTATCAATAATATATTATACACATCAAGAGATGAATTCTCATACCTATATTGGCGTGAATTAGGATTAGAGGAAAAAAGGTCAACATTAGGGCTAAATTCAAAGTTTCTGAATTTGAACGTTGATCGAAAATTATGATTCTATGTGAGAAAAGGAGTTTGTAAGTGAAAATTCTACTAAAATTGAATGAGAAATTGACATTTAAAGTTTACAATTCAATTGTATGAATATACCAATTTTACACATTCAAAATCATGAAATTCAAGCAAAAAAATCAAGAGATGTTGATAAAATCAAACAATTTGATGATGGAAACACTTACCCAAAACTTTTCTCCAAAAAGTCTCTTAAAAAATCACCTTAAGAAGCTTAAAATATTGAAAATGAAATAAAAATGGTATTTTTAGGAATTTAAAGCTGACATAGGTAAAACACACTTCATGAACAGGGGAAATAGTCTATGATGCGGAGCTTTCAAACGCCCAAACCTCCGCGAACATGGAGAAGGAATGCGTGAATGCAGAAGACCTCCACGAATATAGAGGGTCCACTACGAACGCGGAGAATGAGGACCACTAGACCTCCATGAACGTGAGGGTCAAGTCCGGGATTATGGATAAGGAAATGTGGCTGCACCAAAATTTCCCATACTAGCAAAAACAGCCAAAAACTCATCTCGAAACGGACCTTCGAGGTCCACTCAAAACCCAAAATACAGAAACTAGATATCTATACTAGAAACTGTAAGATAGACTTAACGAAATTATCATAATTTTATTCCAAGGTCTCCTCGACACAATTACCGATGTAACTCAATAAAACTAGTTTAAAATTCAAAAAATCAAAATTATCCGCGAAAACTCCAAAAATTATGATGAGACTATTTCTAGTGCTAGTTTCACCATTCCCACTAGAACTATCAAAATTTTGATCTGAGTTCTTGAATTCTAAATGTTAACCAAAGTCAAACTTAGGCTTCGAAAATAACAAAAATGCAACTTTGGGTCCAAAACCTTTATTTTAACTCCGAATTTAGTTTTGTAACTTCTTCTAGACTAGGTTCGATGTTCCAAAGCTAATGGAATCACTGAATTTCTGATCCGACACTCGAAACTTAGAATGGTACAAAAACTCACCTATTTGAACAACTTAAACTTTTAAAAATACCAAAACTCAAATTTTCCTCTTTTAAAACATAAGACTTCAGTTTCAACAATACAGATAGTTCAAATTAGGTCCAAAATAGTTATGAAAAAGAAAATAGTAATTATTTTGAATAGGATAAAAAAAGACTAGAAAAGTCATTACATCGAGGGGCATAATGCCATTGATAATTTAGACAAGGCCATCTTCTACTGCAGATCAGAGTTCCAGGGCTTTCGGGTCAGGACAACATAGTCAGGCTAGTAGATCTCGAGTTGCTTGTGATTGTTTTCATTGTAGAGTATTGGACCACTGGCTCAAATATTGTCCAGAGCATGGAGCATCATATTTAGCTTCGATTTGGGGTAGCTATGATATTGCGGCACTATATCATTAGTCAAGAGATTACCCAAAATGTATGGTAACATACTTGGCTTTGCGGGCCACCAGATTAGCTCCCTCATTGATTAGTAGGGCCAGATTTGGTTCATAGAGGTGACACTAGATATGGAGGTTGGCAGGGCACTTCTGCATAACACCAGCTTAGGTAGAGGCTAAGGCTTCAGATGAGTTCACCACATGTATTGCTATTTTGTGCCAACCGTCGACTCAATTACACTTTCAACTCCTTCAACTCCGCTGGGGCCATACGCTAAGGGGGAATAGAAATGGGTTGAGTGTCGAAAAGGAGGTCTATACCAAAGTCTATTTCCCTTTCGGGAGAAATACCGAGAAGCTCTTCAAGAAAGACATTAAGAAAACTCATTAACTACCAGAACTAATTCAATAGGAAGAACTTTGGACTCAACATTCCTAACCCTCACAAGATGATAGAGACAACCCTTAGAAATCAACTTTTAGGCTTTAAGGCAAGAAATAAATCTATCCTTGACCACCACATCATGACTTTCCCACTCAAGGATGGGCTCATTAGGGAATTGGAATTTAACCCTATGTGTTCTACAATCAATAGAAGCATAATATGCATCCAACCAATCCATCCCAAGAATGGTATCAAAATCCACCATATCCAACTCAACAAAATCACAAGGCAAGATTTTATGCAATATGAACTCAGAATATTTTTTATAGACGTTTTTAGCAACAATGGACTTACAAATGGGGGTAGACACTTCATAAGGTTCACACAACAATTCGGGACTAACATGAAGCTTTTTGGCAACAAAAAGAGTAATAAAAAAAAGAGTGGCACCTAGGTCTATCAAATCATATACATCAAAATCAAAAACTTTTAACATACCGGTGAAGACATCGGGCACCTCATCCACATCTTGCCTCCCTTGAAGAGTATAGAATCTATTTTTCCTTGGAGCATCCCTTTGTTAGCTTCCTCTTCCCTTTTGACCCGCATTTGCACCTTGACCTTGTGGACGACTATCTCTACCTTTGTTATGAGCATGACGACAATCAATCACCTTATGACCCACTTCACCACAACCATAACAAGCATTATAATTTTTCAAACATGGGCCATTATGGTTCTTACCATAACTTTGGCACATAGGGTTAGGAACCCTACCACCACCACCTTAGAATCTTGGATAATCATTAGCAAATCTCCTATTAGAAGCATTAGAAGACCCTTGGCATTGAAACTTGTTGTCTTGAGAAAATCGACCATCCTTGGAACCTTAGAATCCACTTCAAAATGAGCCCTCTTGGACTCACCACTTCTTATTTTTCTATGCTTTTCCCTCCCTAGTTGTTCGACATATGTCATGAGGCAGGACAAATCCATATCAGCTAGTAGTATGGCGGTTCGACACTCCTTATTAACCAAGTCATACATAGTCGACACAAATTTGTTCATCCTTGATCTCTACTCGACAACCAATTATGGGGCATACTTAGAGTGTTGGTTGAACTTGAGGGCATAATCCCTCACACTCATGGAACCTTGCTTAAGGTTCATTAACTCTATCATTTTAGCCTCTCTTTGCTCGATAGGAAAGAGCTAGTTGAGGAATGAGGCTTTGAACTCCTCCCAAGGAATAACATCATCGTCTATCCTTTCCAATTTATTTTGGGTGAACCAAATTTGAGCCACACTTTTGAGTTGGTAGGCCTCTAACTCTGCTTTCTCCTCTAAATTGACCCCCATTATAGATAGTACTTTATACATCTCATCGATGAAATATTGGGGATCCTCATCCATCTTGGATCCATGGAACTCTGATGGGTTCATTCTAGTGAAGTCCTTTACCTTAGAAGCCGGATTAGGAGCATGAGGGGATTTAACACCTTGGTGAATTTGATTGGTCATAGCACAAGCCAACATTGTAATGGCATCGCCGAATTCATCTTGGGCTACTCCTCCATCTTGAGGAGCTTAAGGAGCGGGAGAAGCCGGTTGCTCCTCAGGTGTATGGGCTCTTCTTAGTATTCCTCTTAGAATTGACATGATCTAGAAGAGAAGAGGATATTCATTAGGGGAAAAGCCTTACAGTTTCATCTAAAGCACGATATAGACCATGAAGAAGTGAAACATTTTCTAAAACGCCTCATAGCCTCCCATTCATAGTTGTGGAATGCTTCACAACCATGAGTAAGACTCTAATCGATGCGGTGTGTTGGATTTTGAGGATCGTTAACAACCTAGTATTTTGATACCAAGTTTGTCATGATCCATGCTTAGAGGCTAGACATGACACGGCAAATGGGAACTCGAAGGGACCGCAAATAAGCCTCTTAATATATTATTAATACATATTTGGTCGCGGAAGCAAAATGAACAACACAAGTGAAATAAATAAGGGGAAAGGGGTCTATGGAAAGTCTTGATATTCATAGAAGCATAAAAGAGTCAAGCTCATAGTATAAATACATCAATTATCTAACACCACCTCTAACACTGAATGGAACGAGGGTCAAGACACTTTCCAGGCTCACCCTTTTAGTATCAAGGTGTGGTCTACTTGCAATATCATAGATACTTTTCATGAATTCAATGTATACATATAAGCTCTTAATCATCATAAAGTCACTTGACTTATAAACCATGCAATAGATCATCAAAATCTTGAGAATCCTTGTCAAGATATTTTATTAAACACTTGGCGGGTTCGTAATGCTTGTTCAACATAATGCAATTCAAAAGTGAAATAAGATGAGAAAACTCAATGTAAATCAACCCACCAACAAATAATAAAACCCTTATGTAAGATACATTTAAATCCATTATCAAATTTCATAATAGATCATAATTTCATATCTCAAAACAAGCATAATCTCAATAGACAAATCCATTTCATAGTATAAGCTTGAAATAGATAGACATGCATAATAAATCAACATTTCATAAAATCCCAATATAATTTATGCTCATATTTCATAATAATGGATACCTATAAATAAAATAACTTGAAAACATGCAATTTTCATAAAAAGAAAGATTTGACTCCATGGGTGAAAGGACCTAATGGATGAAACCCACACATCTAAATTTAGGGATTCCTTAATGTAAACTTGGAATGAGTCTTGAACCTTGGATTGAGTTCTTGAAATCCAATGTGAGCTTGAAATCCTTGAATTCGGGATGAGAATTTTGATAAAGTATTGGAGAGGTTTTAGAGAGGGTTTATGAGTGACATAGAGTTAAAAAATAGCTAAGTATGGGATATTTCATGTGTAAATGGGCATGGGGCCATGACCCCAATGGCCTTAGTCTGAAACAAAAAATTAAGGAAAAACCAACACTTGTCCGCAATGGGTCCGCGCCGCCGGCCAATCGCATACAACTACTATTTTCGAAAAAATTAGCGAAAATCATTTTTGGTTATGGGTCATCTAAAATTTAGGTTATACCCATTTTCCACTCAATTTTGCCCCTGATCAAGAATATGAAGTGGGACTGTCGATATCACACACTGATTTTGAGATATATGGAAATAACGATTATGGGCATTTCCAAAGCACACTTTGGGGCATTTTATTTCACTTCTTCATGGGTTATATCATGCTTTAGGTGTGAATGTAATGGTTTGCCCATAAGGAATGATCTTGTTTCTTCTAGATCATGACGATTCCAAGGGGAAGACTAAGGAGAGCCCATACTCTCGAGGAGCAACCAACCCCTCCCGTTCCTCAAGATCTTCTAGATGGAGGGGTAGCCATGATGAGTTCCGGTATGCTATCACAATGTTGTCCGGTTCCACAACCAACCAAATGAACCAAGGATCCCAAGTCCCTCATGCTCCCACTCCGGCCTCAATAGTAAGGGATTTCACAAGAATGACTTCATCGGAGTTCCTTGGGTCCAATGTGGATGAAGATCCCTAAGAGTTCAGATGAGGTGTATAAGCCGCTATCTATCCTGGAGGTCAATTTAAAGGAAAAAACAGAATTAGTGATCTACCAACTCAAAGGTATGGTCCAAATTTGGTTCAACCAATGGAAATTAGAGAGGAGAGATAATGATGCTATTCCCTGGGAAGAGTTCAAAGCCGCATTTGTCAATCGGTTCTTCCTTATTGAGCTAAGAATGGCTAAGATGATGGAATTTATGCACCTTATACAAGGTTCAATAAGTGTGAGGGAGTTTTCCTGAAGTACAACAACCTTTCCAAGTACACTCCACATTTGGTGGCTGACCCTAGAGCTAGAATGAGCAAATTTGTGTCGAGAGTTTTCGACTTGGCTAATGAAGAGTGTCATACCATCATGCTAGTGAGTCATATGGATTTGTCTTGGCTGATGACATATGCCGAGCAACTAGAGGGTAAAAAACTCAGAAAGAATAGACATAGTAAGTCTAAGAGGGCTCAATTTAAGGGTGGTTTCCAAGGTTCTAAGGGTGGCCGGTTTCCTCAAGTCTACAGGTTTCAAGGCCAAGGGTCTTTGAATGCTCCTAACAAGAGACTTGCTAATAGTAACTCAAGATTCCAAGTTGGTAGTGGTGGAGGGTCTAATCCTAAGTACCAAAAGTGTAGGGAAAACCATGGTGGCCCATGTTTGAAGAACGCTAATGCTTGCTTTGGTTGTGGTGAAATGGGTCACAAGGTTATTAATTGACGTCATGCTCAAAACAAATGTAGAGATGGTTGTCCTCAAGGCCAAGGTGCTAATGCGGGTCAAAGGGCAAAGGGAGGCCAACAAGGGGGTGCTCCAAGGCAAAATAAGTTGTATTCTCTCTATAGAAGGCAAGGGGTGGCTGAGATGCTCGATGTCGTTACTGGTATGTTAAAGATTTTTTATTTTGATGTGTATGAATTGATAGATCTGGGTGACACTGTTTCTATTTTTACTCCTTTTGTTGCCAAACAGCTCCATATGAGTCCTGAATTGTTGTGTGAACCTTATGAATTGTCTACCCCCGTTGGTAAGTCCATAGTTGCTAAAAGAGTATAGAAATTATCCCGTGTTCATATTGCATAAAGTCTTGCCTTATGATTTTGTTGAATTAGATATGGTAGATTTTAATATCATTCTTGGGATGGTTTGGTGACATGCATATTATGCCTTCATTGATTGTAAAACCCTTAAGGTTAAGTTCCAATTCCCTAATAAGCTCATCCTTGAGTGGTAGAGTCATGATGTGGTGGTCAATGGTAGATTCATTTCTTGTGTTAAAGCCCAAAAGTTGATTTCAAAAGGTTGCATTTATCATCTTATGAGGGTTAGGGATGTTGAGTCAAAAGTCCTTCCGATTGAGTCAGTTTCGGTGGTCAATGAGTTTCTTGATGTCTTTCCTGATGAGCTTCCTAGAGTTTCTCCAAAAAGGGTAATAGACTTTGGCATAGACCTCCTTCTCGATACACAACACATTTCCATCCCCCCTTACCATATGGCCCCTGCAGAATTAAAGAAGTTGAAGGATCAATTGAGAGATTTGTTGGAGAAGGGTTTTATAAGACCTAGTAAGTCACCTTAGGGTGCACCGATGTTGTTTATGAAGAAAAAGGATGGTTCCCTAGGAATGTGCATTGATTAACAACAACTTAATAGTTACCATAAAGAACAAGTACCCTCTACTGAGGATTAATGACCTTTTTGATCAACTACAAGGGGCTAGTCACTTTTTTAAGATTGATATTCGATTTGGATACCACTAAGTGAAAGTGAGGGAGTGTGATATTCCCAAGACAACTTTTTGGACTAGGTATGGGCACTTTGAATTTGTGGTTATGTCGTTTGGGTTGACTAATGCACTAACTATATTTATGGATCTCATGAATAGGGCCTTTAAACCCCACCTTGACATGTTGCTGATGGTCTTTATTGATGATATATATTGATTTATTCTTGGAGTGAGAATGAGCATGTGAATCACTTGAGGGTAGTGTTTCAAATCGTGAAGGATAAGAGGTTGTTTGCTAAATATGAAAAGTGTGAATTTCGTTGAAAGAGGTTGATTTTCTAGGACATGTAGTATGGGGTGATGGCATTAAGGTGGATCCTAAGAAGATGGAGGTGATAAAAAATTGGCCTAGACCCTTGACTCCATCGGATATTAGCAGTTTCTTGGGTTTGGCGAGTTACTATCGGAGGTTTGTGAATAGCTTTTCTTCTACTACTTCTCCTATGATAAAGTTAACCCAAAGAAGGCAAAATTGGTGTGGACTGATGAATGTGTAAAGAGTTTTCAAACTTTCAAAGATAAGCTTGTTTCTACTCCTATCTTGGCTCTACCAAAAGGGTTGGAAGGGTTTGTGGTATATTATGATGCCTTAAGAATTGGTTTGGGGTGCGTTTTGATGCAAAATGGCAAGATGATAACATATACCTCTAGACAACTTATGGTGCATGAGCAAAATTATCTCACTCATGATCTTGGTGGCCGTGGTGTTTTCTTTTAAAATTTTGTGGTCAATACTTGTACGGGGTTCATGTTCATGTGTTTAACAAACCACAAAAGTCTCCAATATATGTTTAACCAAAAAGGTCTTAACTTGAGAGAAATAAGGTGGTTAGAGCTCCTTAAAGTGTATGATATGAGTATGGATTATCATCCCTACAAAGCTAATGTTGTGGCAGATGCTCTAAGTAGAGTGTCCATGGGTAGTCTAGCTCATGTTGATGATGGTGGCAAAAAGGTGACTAGAGAAGTTCACTAGTTGGCTAGGTTGGGGATTAGGTCGGATAAAGTTGAAAATGGTGGTGTAGTGGTTGTTGATGGTTTTAAATCTTCTTTGATTGAAGAAGTAAAGTCAAAACAAGATTATGACCCCGCCTTGCTAGAGTCCTTGGTTAAGGATGGTAAAGTAAAGGGTTTCTCCCAAGGGGGAGATGGTGCCTTTACGTACCAAGGTAGGTTGTCTGTATGTAATGTTGATAGCTTGAAAAAGTTGATGTTGAAAGAGGCACTTTGACTCTATTTGGGTTGTGGTTGATCAACATGGATTTTATGGTTGGGTTCCCTAAGACTAGGTGACACTTTGATTCTATTTGGGTTGTGGTTTATAGAATGACAAAGTGGACTCATTTTATACCCCTCAAAACCACTTATGGTGTCGAAGATTATGTCAAGTTTTATATTCGTGAGTTGGTTAGATTGCATGGGGTGGCCCCATTTATTATTTCGGATCGTGATGCTCAATTTACCTCTTAATTTTGGAGGTCCTCCCAAAGAGGTCTTGGTACCAAGGTCAAGCTTAGCATGACTTTTCATCCTCAAATGGATGGTCAAGCCAAAAAGACTATCCAAACTCTTGAGAATATGCTAAGATTTTGTGTTTTAGAGTTTAAGGGAAGTTGGGATAAACATCTTCCACTAATTGAGTTTGCTTAGAACAATTGCTACCACTTAAGCATTAATATGTCTGTCTTTAAGGCTTTATATGGTAGGCATTGTAAATCCTGGGTTGGGTTATTTGATGTGGGGGAGATGACATTGCTAAGTCTGTATTTGGTTATGGAAGCCTTAGAGAAGGTGAGGTTAATAACGGAGAGGTTGAAGACAACCCAAAGTAGACAAAAGTCCTACTTCGATATGAGAAGAAGGGATCTTAAGTTTAAGGTTGGTGATTGGGTTTACTTGAAAGTCTCACCCATGAAGGGTATGGTCTGGTTTAGCAAGAAAGAAAAATTGAGTCCCAAGGTTTATAGGTCTTTATAAAATTTTGAGGAGAGTGGGTAAGGTTGCATATGAGTTGGAGTTGCCTATGGAGATAAATATGGTTCATCCGACCTTTTATGTGTCCACGTTGAGGAAGTGTTTGGGTGATCCAAGTGCAATAGTGCCCTTAGAGGTTGTAAGTGTTGTAGAAGATAATTTAACCTTGAGGAGGTCCTGGTGGAGATTTTGGATAGACAAATGAAGAGGTTGAGAAACAAAGATGCAGCTTCCGTCAAGGTCATTTGGAGGAATCAACAAAGTGAAAGTGCCACATGGGAAGCCAAAGCGGACATGAAAAAGTAATACCCATATCTCTTCCACTCTACTTAAGCTAAAGTTGATAATTTAAGTCCCCTATATGATTTCAAATCTTTAGTTTCAGTCCTCATGTCATTTTGCATGCTTTCATGTTTATGGTAACAAGTTTGTGGTGATTTTTCACATTCATGTTGAGATTTTTGAAAATGATGTTTAATTTTATTTGTTGCATTCATGTCGGGCTGAAATCTTCATAATTACATCTTTTGCATGTTTCATTGACATTCGAGGATGAACATTTCCAAGGGAGAGATATTGAAATGCCCCTCATGTGCTTTTGAATGCCCCATATTCATAACTTCCATATTTCAAAAAATCCACATATGATTTTTAAAATTCAACTTGATATTCTCGATTAGGGGGCAAACTTGAGTGGGTAACGAGTATAACCCAAATGTTAGAAGAATCGTAGCAAAAATTAACTAATTTTTGCAATCCAGTGTTTGTCCTCGCACTAGCCGCTACACTCTAGGGGAACGAACTAATGTAAATTGGAGTTCGTATGTGGTCCTTGTCACGCTAGGGGCGCAGTGATATGCTATCAAGATACAACACATTTGATGCCTAAAACAAGGAATTTTGTGAGTTCTTAAAGCATTTTTTTTAGTTTTTATGTGTTGATCTTGCAGAAAAGTTAGGTTGGCATGATTTTGAAGAAAAGTTGCAGATTTTGTTTAAGTATAGGCCACAATAGCCCACCTACGAGTTATAGCCCAAACTACGAGTCGTAGTGTGTGTCATAGCAGGAAACAGAGACCAAAAGTTCAAAAATCTGCCAAGTAAGGGTCTCTCCTACGAGGCCATCCTATGAGTCATATACCATACTATGACTTGTATAGGTGGGATCTTAGCTAGAATCAGAGAGCCAGAATGTTTGACCAAAAAGCTAAAGACCAAGACTACGATATCAATATACGAGTCCTAGCCCAAGCAATGACTCGTATTAGCAGGTCATACTAGCAAAGTCCAAGATGCCAATACCCTAAGATGAGACCCCAACTACAACTCATAAGTCACCCTACGAGTCATATCTGTGAGATGTCCCAACTGCTACCTATCTTTTCTGCATAATTTTTAGGGCTAAAATATATATAGTATAAATAGATTAAGTAGGGTTTTATTTGAGAAAGGTTGACAATGGTGAAATTGAGCCTTTATCTTTGAGCTTTAAAATATTCTCCCAAGAATATTTTTAGGGTTTTAACTTTAGATTATTATTTTCTCTTTGGAACCCATTTTTGGGGGATTGCAAATCTTGTGCTACATATTTTGGAATTTATCAAGCTTGTGGGTTTGCAATTTGGGTGTCTTCACTTTCATTGGTGTGGTAAAATTCTCAACTATGTCTATTCGTGGTTTTGCATGTATTATCTATTTCCCTTATTTATTAACATTATGTGGTGGTGGCCAACACCAAACCTTGCCTACTATCATGATCCCGACCAAGGTAGTGACAAATAGGAAAAGGGAAGTAGATGACAGGATTCGGTTGATGAGTTCCCGTCTAATCATCCAGACCTGACCAATAGGAGGTTAACTGGGACAATAGGTAATAGTTAGTTGGCACGCTATGGTATCCGACCAAGCGCCATGGTGAAATTCAACCTTCACCTTCACAGGAGGGTTGGCAGAACCTAAGTTACTGTCTTGGATGCGATTCACCAATTATAGTTATGTTATCTAGGTCATTTGAGTCAACCAACCATGGGGAACGCAATTCCCAAGTTATCCCCAAATTTAAGTGTTTTCTCGCATTCTAGTTAGTGTTTATTTTATCTTTGTTTTTGAACCACAACCCCTTCCCCCCAATTTAGAGATTATAGTTATTGATACTAGAAATGATTAGTGTTGAATTCCTGTAGTTAAGCCCTGTATTTTCCCTGTGGATTCGATCGTAACCTCAGTTAGGTTAATTACTGATAGCGATCGCTTCTTATTGGAGCATGACCATTATCATATAATTATGGTGCTATTGCTGGCGAATGCGGCTAGGTTTGATTTGATTTCCCTATTAGTTAATTCTAGTGTTAACTTCGAAAGTCTCTTGTACTTTACTTTTATTTTGTTTTTGTTGTTTGATTTCTTTTGAAGGGTGTACTGGGTTATATGCCCAACACAAGGATCCAAGGCAATCCGATAGCTCCACTAAATTTGGAGATTCATAGACTACTAAGAAGGTTGGCTTGAATGAATTAGGACATTGAGATTGAGGAGGATATGCAAGCGAATGCGGAAGACTTAAGAAGAGAGAAGAATCCACCACTAAGGGTTAACCAGCCACATCTTAGAGATTTTAATGCAAATGCTTACAGTTGGAATCAATACCGATTAAACACTATGGTAATGGATGTTTCCAATTCTAAAGTACTGCCCCCTCTATTGGTAGATGCTAAGTTCACGGTACCAAGTGGATTACTCCAGATGCTCCAAAACCGTGGCGTATTCCTAGGGTTAACGTAAGATGATCCCCACCATCATCTCCAAAATATTGTCTTTGTGTGTAAAAGTGTCATAGGGGCACAAAATATCTCTATTGACGCTATTGGATTGAGGGTGTTTCCATTGTCATTGTCTGGCAATGCATCCATATGGTTTCTGACCTTCTTCCGGGTACTATCACTAGTTGGGTTGAGCTACAGAGGGTGTTCCTCAAAAGACATTTCCCAAGATCAAAGAAACTAAATCTTGATGACCAAATTAACAACTTTGAGTAATTGCCCGGAGACTCTCTTAGCACAACAGGGGGGAGATTCACCAAATGCTTGAGAATGGTCCCTGATCATAAGATTGTTGATGATGCTTTGGTCAAGATCTTCTATAGAGCACTTGATGATAATAGCAAAGAATGTGCCAACACGATCATGGGCAGTGTTTTTCTTGATCAACCATTTGCACTTGTCGCTAAGAGAATAAAACAAGTGCTTAAGACCAACTAAGTATGGAGCCAAAGTAAGAGGGATACAACAAGGAGTTCTTATGCAGTTACCACAAATAGTGAGCAGGCTGAAGTGAATGAAGAAATTATAAAGTAACTTGCTTAACTCCATACGAGCATAGATTTGGTTTTGAAGCAAAACCAAGCTAGTGTGAAGGCAATAGCTCACCAACCCCCAATTATTCCTATGTATGATGATCAATTCTTCTAGTAGGATGCATACTTTGTGAGCAACCAAGCAGTGGGTTTCCGGAACAACCCCCAAGGATCTAACTTTGATTATTGGAGACAAGGTTCCAAGAATCAAGGTCGGAACTTTAATCGAGAAGGGGCATACAGAGATAATAGGGGTGGATAAAATGAAAGATAGAGAGTGCTAGATATAGAATAGGGTAGAAAAGAAGGCTACAAAAATGGTCTCTACGTACCACTACATAACCGGATGCCAGATCAAGTAGTTCAAGGATTGAGGAAATGTTCAATAAATTGTTGAAAAGGGCGGATCACTATGATGAGAATTTGAAGGGGATGAAGATCGATATTTTAAGCATAAATTAGAAAATAGAGTCTTATTCAATGGCAATCAAGTAACTCGAACAATAATGCTGACAAATGTCTTCATAGTTGAACCAACGCCAAAAGGGCACTCTATCAAGAATCATGGTTTAAAAGCCTGAAAATGAAGGGCATTGCATGGCAGTGATGACGAGGAGTGGCAAGAACTCAATAGATTCCTCTATGAAAAAGGTAAAGAATGAAGGAACCAAAGCACGCGATGCAGAACAACAATCCAAGAAGTATAAAACCTTTCCTAGGCTCACTCCTCCTTTCCCTCAAAGGCTTGGAAAGAGAAAGGAGGAAGGTAAGATTGAACAGGTTTTGGCAATACTTAAAAAATTGTCAGTAGACCTTTCTTTAGTTGAGGCCCTTGAAAGGATGCGAGGACATGCCAAATAGATGAAGGATCCAGTAAAAAAAAAGCTCTAAGTAAGTCAAGACCTCTCCAAAGATATTCAATACTATAGTGCCATCACTACAAAGTCATTAGCACAAAAGAGCGAAGACCCGGGTGCATTCACCATACCATATACTATAAAAGAATTAGCGTTTTCTAAAGCACTATGTTATTTGGGAGCTAGCATCACTTTAATGCCTCTTTCCATATTCAAAAAGCCTGGTTTGTGAAGCCTTGTCCCTACAATGATGCAGTTATTAATGGCAGACAAAACCGTCAAGAAGCCTGTGGGGATTTTGTATGATATATTAGTAAAGGTAGATAAATTTATATTTCTTGCAAATTTTGTTATACTTGACTGTGAGGTTGATTTTGCTGTTCCAATCATTTTGGGAAGACCCTTCTTAGCCATAGGACGAGCATTTGTAGATATGGAGAAGAGTCTACTCACTTTTAGGCTTGGCGAGGAGGCAGTGGTATTTCAAGTAGGTCAGCAAGATGAGAAGAGTATGGAGTTCCAAGTCATCTCAATGATGTCATCTGATGAGAAAGATAAATTCGAAATTCCTATAGAATTAAGGCTTGGTGATGATCCTTTGATAGGCATGTTGATGAACTTTGAGGGTGACAAAATTCCTGATTATAAGGAAATGATAAATGCTCTTGGAGTGTCATTTGGGCCATGATGGGAAGCAAGGTTGGAGTTGGATTTATGCAACAGGGAGACACCACGTACAAAGCCTTCTATAGAGGTGCCACCAGAGTTGGAGTTAAAAGCATTACCAGCACATGTGACATATGCCTACTTGGGAGAGAATAGTATATTACCCGTTATCATTGCAACAGATTTAATTGAAGCTCAAACAGAATCCCTAGTCTCAGTTCTCAAGAAGCACAAAAGATCCATTGGATGGACAATTGCAGACATCATTGACATTCCCACTGGGATATGCTCTCATAAGATTCAATTAGTCAAAGATTATAGATAGAGTATTGAGCATCAAAGGCGGTTGAACCCCCCAATGCAAGAGGTTGTGAGGAAAGAGATCATCAAGTGGATAGATGCGGGAGTAATCTAACTGATTGCTGACAATAAGTAGGTGAGTCCAGTACAGTGTGTTCCAAAGAAGGGAGTTATCACAGTGGTACCTAATGCAAAGAACGAGTTAATCCCTATGAGACTAGTCACTGGATAAAAAGTGTACATAGATTATAGAAAATTAAAAGCTTCCACTAAGAAGGACCACTTTCCTATGTCCTTCATAGATCAGATGCTCGATAGATTGGCAAAAAAGGTATGGTATTATTTCCTTGATGGTTACTCCGAGTACAATCAAATTGTTATTGCGCTTGAGGATTAGGAAAAGACAACGTTCACATGTCCCTATGGTACTTTTGCATTTAAGAGAATACCCTTTGGACTTTGTAATTCTCTAGCCACATTTCAGAGATGCATAATGTCTATCTTTTCGAACATGGTTGAAAGCACTATTAAGGTGTTCATGGATGACTTCAGTGTCGTTGGCCAGTTTTTTGAAAAATGTCTTTTACATTTGCGTGATGTGTTGCAGAGATGTGTTGAGAGTCACTTGGTGTTAAACTAGGAGAAATATCATTTTATGGTCAAAGAGGGCATCGTGCTTGGTGATAGAATTTCAAGTAAGGGGATTGAGGTAGATAAAGCAAAAATTGAGGTGATAGAATATTGCCACCACCAATCTTGGTAAAAGGTATCAGAAGTTTCTTAGGCATGCCAAATTTTACCATCATTTCATAAAGGATTTCTCCAAGATCTTACAACCCTTATGTATGTTGCTAGAAAAAGATGCCAAGTTTGTATTTGATGATGCATGCATGCATTCCTTTGAAGAATTGAAAAGAAGGCTAACCACAACACCCATTATTGTAGCTCTAGATTAGTCACAACCATTTGAGCTAATGTGTGATGCAAGTGGGGTAGCACTTGCTGTGGTGTTGTGGCAATGAAGAGAGAGAGTCTTATGCCTGATCTATTATGCTAGCAAAGCATTGAATGTAGCTCAAAAGAATTACACCGTAGCCAAGCAAGAATTGCTTTCATTTAAAAATTTCCATTTGTACTTGTTGAGAGCTAAAGTGATTATGCATACAGACCATGCAATGCTCAAACATCTAATGGCAAACAAGGATACAAAACCAAGATTGATTAGGTAGGTACTTCTCTTGCAGGAATTCAATTTTGACGTGATTGATAGAAAAGGGTCAGAAAACTAGGTGGCTGATCACCTTTCTAGAGTAGAAGATGAGGCTATGGTGAAATTTGATGATGGTATGGACATAAATGACTCATTTCCTGTTGAAGAGTTCTGGCAGTGTCACATGATCTTATACCTTGGTTTACAGACTATGCTAACTTTTTGGTGAGTGATATAGTCCCCGTGATTTAAACACCTATCAATATCACAAGTTTATACATGATGTAAAGAAGTTCTTATAGAATGAGTCATATTTATATCACATCTGTGCTGATGGGATCATCCATAGATATGTCTTAGAAGTAGAGATAATGAGCATTCTATAAGCATGTCACTCTTCATTGGTGGTGGCCATCATAACGGAGCTCGAAATGCTTACAAGGTATTGTAGTGTGGCTACTATTAACCATCTATTCATCAAGATGCACATGACTATGTAAAGTCATGTGATAGATGTCAAAGAGAGGGCGAAATTTTGCAAAGGCACGAACTTTCCCTAAATCTTATTTTGGTCATCGAACTGTTCGATGTTTGGTCCATTGATTTTGTCGGACCATTTTTTAGCTCGCATGGTAACAAGTATATTCTAGTTGCAGTTGAGTATGTCTCTAAGTGGGTAGATGCTGTAGCTCTATCAAACAATAAGGGTAAGAGTGTTACATAATTTCTCCGAAAAAGTATTTTTTCCAGGTTTGGTATGCCTCGGGAAATTACTAGTGATGGAGGTTCTTATTTCTGCAATCGATGGTTCAAAGCCCTCCTTGAAAGATATAGTGTGAAGCACCGTGTGGCAACCCCGTATCATCCCCAAACTAGTGGGCAAGTGGAAGTATCGAATAGGGAAATAAAACAAATCTTATGCAAAATGATGAATGTGTATTTTACTGATTGGTCAAGGAGGTTGGATGATGCTTTATGGGCCTAACGGACTGCCTTTAAAAGTCCCATCGGAATGTCTACTTATCAACTGGTGTTTACAAAGACCTGCCACTTGCCGGTCGAACTTGAACACAAAGCATTGTGGGCATTGAAGAAATTAAATCTAGATTGGCATGAAGCTGCAACCTCTAGGTTAATGCAAGTAAATGAACATAATGAGTTTAGACTGCGAGCCTATGAGAGATCCGCCTTGTTCAAACAATGACTAAAGGTTTAGAATGATTACATAATTAAAGATCGCTAGTTTGCTCTAAGAGACATATTGTTGCTTTACAACTCAAGGATAAGGTGGTTTCTTGGAAAACTCAAATCTAAATGGATGGGACCTTTTAGAGTTGTGCACATTTTTAGCCATGGTGCTATCGAGTTAGAGAGTAGGGATGGCAAAGCTTTCAAAGTCAATGGACAAAAGGTAAAAAGGTGTATAAGTGACATGGCAGAGGTTAAAACAGTGGAAGATTGGGACCTTGAAGAGACATAAAAACTTCTTGTTGTGCCGCAATATTAAACCAAGTGCTTCCTGGGAGGCAACCCAGGGTACGACCCTTGCATTATTTTGGTTTTTATCTTTACTTTAAGGACAAAGTATCATCTTTTGGTGGGGTGATGGAAGTTATGGATTGAGGTGAAATTTGAGTAGCCTCAAGTCCATAACTTCCACTATTTTTGATCCCAAGGTTTTCTTGCCATGATTCTTTTCCTTGTGGATGTTTTAAATTCTTGAACCGACATGTTTTAGGATGCGTAGATAAATTGTGAATGAACAGTACTATTGCTGATTGACACACACACACACACACACACACACACAAACATATATATATATATATATATATATATATATATATATGATCCCTTTATGCTCTTTAAATTTTGATAAAAATTAGATACCCTCAGAAAATTTTTGGATTGTGGTTATTTATTGTTGCACTTGTATATTCTGTGTATTTAGTAATGTTAGTTCTAATATTGTGAGGGTAAGCTGAGGCTTAAAGCATGACCAGTGAGTCTATACTTGATTGTGTGTGCAGTGCTATGTGTGTTGTGAATTTATTTTGATGCATCATGTATTATGTATAGACTCAAAACTTGACCTTGTACTCTAAGCTTAGTTTAGTGACTTAGTTGATTTGGAAGTGATCTTAGGCCTTTATTCTTATAGGAATCCAGCTCTTGCCTAAATTGCCTACCAAATAGCCTAGTGAATCCCTTGTTCTGAATCTTTGAGCTTCTCATGTACTTATTCTTTCTTGACGCCTTGCCGACTTAACCTTATTTGATGCATTACCCCGGTATTGGCCCTAATCTATCCTTGAATATGTGAACCTTGATTGAGGCTAAAATCCTAAGTTGAGCGTGGCTACATTGGTGGCCCTGGTTTGAGGCATAGGTATTGTGTAATTCACCTTAGGCTAAAAGCCTAAGTTGAGGGTGACCCTTATTATGGTAAAGTAACAAAAATGAGGCGGTTAGTTGGGGTGAAAATAAAGAAAATGATTAATCATGAGCCGGGTGGAAAAAAAAGAAAATCAAGAGTGCCATGATCTGAAAAGATGAGCTTGAAATTGAAGCACAACTAAAAAAGTGAAAGAAAGGCTCGGGAAAAGCTTGAAATGGTGGAATAAGGGAGGAATTAGTGAAATTGGATGGGTTGTGAAGGTGAAAGTGTTGGTAAGCATGGTTCAAGGATAACTTTTAGTCACTAAGTGCCTAAAATACCATACCAAAGCACGTTGAACCTATGTTATAAGCTGTTAAGTCCTAAAGTGATCCAAATTCACTTTGTGACCAAGCGAAAAATGAGTATAGGGGCAAGCTTATGGTGTTAGTCATTGTGCATGGATTTCAATTGTGAGAGTGAGAATGTTTCCTCAGTCCCTGAATTCTAAATACTTTTGAGTGACTCTATGGAACTTCTTTCTAGTGAGGGCATGTGCACTACTTGATTAGCATATGACTATACTAGTGATTGTGGAAGGTTGATGCTCCTTAGCTTATCACAGTTGGATTTCCAGGTATATTATTGTGTCCTTGTCTTACTGAATAGCCTTGAAATCCTGTTTAAAAAGGGTAGTGGGTATTTAATCCTGAGGAGTTGATATATATGCAAATAGTATAGTTGTTATGTATTTCTCTTTGTTTGTGTAGATTGAGTCGTCGCTTGAGGACAAACAACAATTCTAAGTTGAGGGTGTTGATGTGCTATCAAAATACAACACATTTGATGCCTAAAATAAGACATTTTGTGAGTTCTTAAAGAGACTTTTTATAGTTTTTATGTGTTTTTATGTTGATCTTGCAGAAATATTAGGTTGGCATGATTTTGAAGAAAAGTTGCAGATTTTGCTGAAGCATAGGCCACACAAGCCCATCTGTGAATTTTAGCCCAAACTATGAGTCGTAGGGTGTGTCATAGCAGGAAACAGAGACCAAAAGTTCAGAAATTTGTCAATTGTGGGTCTCTCCTATGAGGCCATCCTACAATTCGTATACCATACTATGGCTCGTATAGGTGGGATCATAGCAAGAATCAGAGAAACAAAATTTTAGACCAAAAAGATGAAGACCAAAACTATGAGATCATCATACGAGTCATAGCCCAAGCAACGACTCATACTAGCAAAGTCCAAGATGCCAAGACCCTGAGACAAGACCTTGACTACGACTCATAGTTCACCCTACGAGTTGTATCTGTGAGATGTCTTAGCTACCAACTATCTTTTCTACATAATTTTTAGGGTTAGAATGTGTACACTATGAATAGATTAAGTAGGGTTTTATTTGAGAAGAGTTGACACTGTTGAAATTTAGCCTTTATCTTTGAGCTCTAAAATATTCTCCCAAGAATATTTTTACGGTTTCAACTTTAGATTATTATTTTCTCTTTGGAAACCCATTTTTGGGGGATTGCAAATCTTGTGCTACACACTTTGGAATTTATCAAGCTTGTGGGTTTGCAATTTGGGTGTCTTCAATTTAATTTGTGTGGTAAAATTCTTAGCTATGTCTATTGCTTGCATTTTTGTGTATTTTGTCTTAGCCATGAGTATCTGAGCACCCAAAACTTGGGGTTATGGGAACCATGCGTAGTTGACTTGTGATGACCTAGGTTTTGTACATTTCTATGATTTGTGTTTTTCATGTATTGTCTATTTCCCTTAGTTATTAATGTTGTTTGGTAGTGGCCAACACCAAATCCTGCCTACTATCATGATCTCGACCAATGTAATGATGAATAGAAAAAGAAAAGTAGATGAGAAGATTCGGTTGATATGTTCCCGTATAATCGACCAAACCTAACTAAGGGGAGATTGACTGGGATAATAGGTAATGATTAGTTGGCAAGCCATGGTAGCCGACCAAGTGCCTTGGTGAAATTCGACCTTCACCTTTACAAGAGGGCTAGAAGAACCTATTTTATCATCCTGCATGCAATTCACCAATTGTAGTTGTGTTATCTAGGGCATTTGAGTCAAGGAACCATGGGGAACGTAATTCCCAAGTTGTCCCTGTATTTGAGTGTTTTCTCATATTCTAGTTAGTGTTTATTGTATCTTTGTTTATGAACCACAACTCCCCCTCCCAATTTAGATATTATAATTATTGATACTAGAAAGGATTAGTAGTGAATTCTTGTAGTTAAGTCCTGTATTTCCTGTGGATTCGACCCTAACCTCGGTTAGGTTATTTATTGATAGCGACCGCTTTCTTATTGGAGCGTGACCATTATCATGCTGGTCAATGCATTATTTTCCTTGGTTTTTCTATTTCAGCCAAGGGTATTGAGGTCATATCCCCATGCCCACTTAAACGTGAAATCTTTCTTATTTAGCAATTTTTTTCAACTCTATAGCTCACAAAACCCTCTCTCAAACCTCTCTAGGACTCCATCAATTCTCTCATTCAAATTTATGAAGTTCAACTTAATTTTAGGACTCAACGACTCATTTCAAGCTCTAAATCTACTTCAAGATTGCGTCAAGGTATTCAAGGTTTAAGTATATGGGTTTTCATCCATGGGTCCTTTCTGCCATGGATCCCAACCTTCTCTTTATATGAAAATTGCATGTTTTAAAGTTATACTACCTATGGGTATCTCTTATTATGGATTAAGAATATAAATTATTGTCACGACCCAAGCCTAGGGTGTAGATGTGACACGACGCATGAGAAACTCTAAGGGACTCCAAGCATGCCTCTTAGCACATCATTACACATCCTTAAGAGATAGTAAATGGGGATAAACAAGACTAAGGGACATCTTTCATAACATAAAACATCATAGAGTCAAGAGAGTCAAAGCTTATAGCATCAATACATATCTTGTCCAACAACACCTATAAACATAGAACTTAGCAGGGGCTAAGACAAACAACAGGGCTCACCCTAATAGTCAAAATATCCAATAGATAATCCAAATATACAAGATATAATCCAAACATAAATATGAGAAAGGATAGATATTGTCCCCAGACTTGAGGACTCACCAAAAGCTAACTTGAACAATCCATCTAGCCATGTGGAGGAGAATCAATAGGGGCTCCAGTTTCTACATGATGATATCATATAAGTATAGAGTATGGGTTAGTACATTTAAATGTACTAAGTATGTAAGATGCAATGCAATAAGAGATAGGAAACATAATTGAAGTGCAAAATCATAACAATAGATAGTGTATTAGCAACATGGCATAAATGAAGAATGCTTGGAGAGAAACATGTTTGGAAAATAATCATACTTATACAACTTGTTTAACCCAATAAGGTGACTTGCTTAGACCATCCGAATACCTTGTACTAGAGGGTGAGGGATATAGCATGAGTCATAACCCCTTTTAATAAGTAATGGGTAGTTCATGAGACAATATATAACACATGAGGGTAGAAGGTAATATAGGTCATAAACTCTACATGTGTGCATGAGATGATACATAACCTTATATCGCATATGAGGGTGAGGTGTACCACATAGTTCATAACCCCTTCATATGAGCACATTGCATAACCTCAAATCATACACGAGGGTAATGAGTATAATATAGTTCATAACCCTTTCATGTAGATATGAGGAAGTAAGTAGCATTGATTCGTACATGAAGGTAAGATGACAACATAGTTCATACCCCTACATATAGAAAATTGGCCTTGTACTAGAGGGTGAAGCATCTAACATAGTTCATAACCCTTTCTAGTAGGTTTCACAATTCACAAGAGCATAAACCTTAGCATAAGGACTCCATAACTCATCAACCATTCTCAAGAACACAACAAACATGAGAGCCCAACTCTTTACTTGCAATACCATAAGTGCTTTACATGATCTAAACACATATATATACATTCCTTTCATCACCATAAGCCACTTGACTCATAAACCATGCATAGACCATGAATAACTCAAGAACCCTAATCCGAACACTTCATCAAACTCTTGGTGGATGTGTAGTGTTAGTGTAAAATAATGCAATTCAAGAGTGAAATTATGCTCGAAAATTCAATGTAAAACAATCAATTAATACTTGGTAACACCCTCAAGAAATATACATCAAAATCCTTCATCCAATTTCAAAATAGATCTTAGATTCATAGCTCAAAACATAGTACCATAATTTCATGGAACCCTAACATAGTATGTAGTAAAATTTATAATAGATAAGACTCATGAGTAAATCAACTTTAAATCATGCAATTTTAGGTAAAAGAGAGCTTGGGTATTATGGGTAAAGTAACCCATGAAAGAAACCCACATACCTTGACTTTGGAGAATCCTTGAAGAAGATTGGAGATGGATACTTGAAACTTGAATGAGAACCTTAAGATCTGGATGAGTTTTGAGACTTGGAATTTAGAGAAAAAAATATTGTCTAAGTGTTTGAGAGAGTATTTGGAAATGTCTTGGATGATATGAGGGTGAAATAAGGTGAAGTATAGATATTTTCACACATGGGAAGGTTTAGACCCAAGAATCAAAAGTCTTGGACCGAACTTGAAAACTAGCACCAAAATAAAGCATTGGTGCGTCGTGCCAGCAACGCCTATATCTCACTGGAAATTTCTCACTTTGAAAATTGAAATTATGATTTATTTGCTCTAAAGTCAGAGTTAGACCTATTTTCCACTCAATGTTGCTCCCTAAAGAATAATATGAAGTCAAATTTTTGATATTATGCACGAATTTTGAGATATATAAAAATTACAATTTTGAGTACTTCCGAGGCATATTTTCAGGAACTTTTTGGTGTCATTTCAATTATGTTGGGGCTTTATGAAGTATGGATTGATTATGCATGAATATATATTTCAAGCTTATTCCATGAATTAATTTTGTCTATTGAGAATATGCATGTTTTGAGCTAACTATGAACTATTATGAGTTTTTATGATGGATTTCAAGGTACCCTACATGAGAGTTTTACTACTATGTTAGTAGGTTGATTTGCATGATGTTTACTCATCTTATTTCACCCTCGAATTTCATGGTTCTAAACAAGTATCATGAACCCACCATGTGTTTGATAAAATGACATGACAAGAATTCTCAAGTTATTGATCATCTATTACATGATGTATAAGTCAAGTGATTTAATGATGATTAATTGCTTTCAAGCATGTATTGAATTCATTAAAAGTATCTATAATGTTACAAGTATCAAGTTAAGCCCTATTACATGATTTTATCTCTTTGTGAGCCATTCTTGTTAAAGCAAGGGTTCATGTATGACTATAAACTATTCTCATGTTCAAGTTAGGTTCACTATTAGAGGTCAAACATGTTTAGGAGTTACTCATGTCATGTTTCATGTTTCTCATAGGTTATTGAATGTATGATTATTTCAATTATTCTATGGGATTAGACTTAGTACCAATGGATTGGATGTTGGCATGAACTATCTTGAAGGGTCCATTCTCCTTTCCTCAAACTATATGCCACTATAGGATTATAATTATTACCCTTGCTATTCTAGTAGATCCATCTAGTGCAATTTATCATGAGATCTTTTCCGAAATGGTTCATGTTCCCATAAGTAAGGTTACTTTATACAAAATGGGCCATGTTCCCATAAGGTGAAGTATAGTTTACCTTGGCAAGTAGACCACCTATTTACTGATGAGGGGTAATCATCGGGATTCCAAGTTGTACCTTTCTTGGTCTTACATATGCCGGTTAAGATCTCTTCCCACATATGTATGATATATTATACATGTTGAATAATTTATAAGTAGGTCATGTTATAACATTGATCATGCATGCCATATTGAGGTTATATATATCCGTTGCTCATGATTATACATTTTGAATATATTGGCTTATGTCTTTGTTACATTGTACCACATATACTTAGTGCATTCAAACTTACTAATGCACGTTCTATGGCTACATAATATTACTATGTAAGAACCGAAGCTCCTTTTGATCATCCTTCTCCACATGCTAAGCTCGTTACTTTAAAGAAAAACATTGGTGAGTCCTCAAGTTCGAGGATAATATCTGAATTACTTTTGCTATGTTGAGACTTCTTTATGTTGAACATTTGTTATTTTGAGGGTGAGCCTAGAAAGTGTCTTGGCCCTTGCTCCATTCCAAGTTAGAGTTTTTTTTGGATAGCATGATGTATTTATGCTATGAGCTTGACTCTTTTATTGATTTTATGAATATCAAGATTTTTATTAGTCTCGCTTTCCTTTTTTTTAATCTTGTAATACTTAGTTTGCTTCCGTGACTAAGGATGTGTAATTGATATACTAAGATACTTGGTTGGGGTCCCTTCAGGTTCTCCAAACACCGTGTCATGTCTTAGCCCTAGGCTTGAGTCGTGACAAGTATTATCCATTGACGAATAGGGAAAAGGATATTCTGAAGACACCATTCTGGACTGTATAGCCATTATGAGATTCTAGTTATGCCTTTGTGGCTGACCAACACTCCTATTGCATGTATGTATATGATACCTTGTGTGTATAGGTCATATTTGTTATGATAGACCTATTGAGGGCCCTACTTGCTATGATTTGATCTGTTAAGTGCTATATTACTATGATTCACCTGCTAGATGCTAAAATTGATAGATCTTGGTCGGTTGAGATTGCATATTTTGGGTTAGGCTATTGAGACTGGTTATGAGTTGTATGATATTAATTTGTTGTAATTTTGATTACCTGATTTTGGGTTCGACGGGTATTTGATTGGTATTGTTTTACGTTCCCTGCTTGTGGTACCACTTATGACTGAATGATGATATCTACTAAGAATTGTGACTGAGAATGTGATATAAGCATGTATATGGTGGAATATATAAAGAGTTTATCAATGTTTAATATATTAAACATTTGATGTATTTTTGAATATCTGACGGTCGTTAAGTATATTGATAATTAGTATGTGATTATTTGTTATATTCCTGGACATCTTCTGTCATATTGAAACTACTTATGATCGGTACGTCAATAATTTGCTATATTGGGATATTACTTTGACTATTTACTATAATTATGATTTGCTATTATTGTGAAGATTGACTGACTGAAAAGTTAAGGAAGGCTAAAGTCCCCACATATAAATTTGATTATATTAGCTATTGTCTACAATTATTTTAACATCTATTAGACCATGAGTCCTACCGTAATTAATCTGTATGGAGTGTTTGTATAAGGGAATAGGAAACATGGTAAAAATCATATGTGTGGAATATGGTTACAACTGTGAATCATTGTGACTATTTGGATATTTGCTGGTGCGTTGAGGGAATGTCTACATGGCCTATTGATTTCCTATTACATTTTAGCTGATTGAGGTGATGAAATAAGTGATTGATCATTCAAGATTCCTTGAATATCACTATAATGATTCTCTGTTGCATATAAATAGGTTGTCATACTTGAGTAGTTGGGATTGTCAAAACTGTGGTTTGATACACTAAGCATACCTATGACTGTTGTATTCACTGCCTACTATGAGCTCATGTTAGAATCCCTATGTTTCAGGTTGGAGTCAAAATATGTTCAGAGGTTGTTAACAAGTACTTTTTTAGAGTTTTTCCTTTGAAAAGAGGTAATGTGGTTTGGCTGACACAGTAAGCTTAGCCCTTGATAGATTGGGGCATTGGAGATTCTGAGGCCAGTAGGGCCTGTTTCATATGAGTTAGTGTTGCCTTCGACATATTCTAGTTTGATCCTGATCTCCCATGTATCAATGTTGCGCCATTATATTCTAGATGAGTCACATGTACTTTAGTACGATTCAGTTGAGTTAGTTGACCGTTTGACATTTGTTGAGGAGCTAGCAACTATATTTACTAGGGAAGTTGTGTTCTAGGGCTATACTAGTGGTTGAGATATAGTGGCACCATCGACCGATCGAAGAGGCTACTTAGGAGTTAGAGACAAACATATGGGAGCAGTACCTCGACCTATTTGCTTCTGCAGGTATGCCTTTATTCTTACATTTATAGGAGAAAGTTCTTTTAGTGGGCGATATTGTAATGACCCTCCAAGTCATTTTTGTGGTCCCATAAATATTTTATTTGTTTGAGCATTTGAATAATGACCTCACGATATTGGTGACTTATTGATGCTGATTGTGTAGTTATTATGTGAAACATTTTATATTTCACACTGCTTTTTGAGTTAAATAGATATTTGTAACTATAACATGAACTTTCAGATGAAGTCCTAGTAAACAACCTCAGAATAGAATAATTGTAACATGAACTTTTAGGTAAAGTCCTTGTAAATGACTTGGGAGTAGAAATTTGACGGTTCCTTCAGCCCTGGAATGACCAAATTAGACTAGGAGCATGTTCGATGCAATTATATTGGATTTTGGAAATTTAGCCACTAGAATAGATCAATAGTTGACTTTAGTCAACATCCTTAGTGAACGTTCCCAAATGGGAATTTCGATAGCACGATTAGCTCTAAAACATCGAGTTTGATCTAGGGGGACCTTTTATTTGACATTTGAGGATTCCGGATGCATTTTGACCCCTTTGATAATTTTATATATTAGAAAATAGGACCCATATTGGAACAAAATGGTCTCTAATGGAAATTTTGACTACATTGTTGAGTTTGGAATGTCATTTTTGATTATAGTTCATATATAAATTATATTTTTATCACTTTTGATGAGTCTAGAGCATCAAAATTAAGTTTGAGCAATTATTGAAAAATTAAAAGACAGTGCGGATGTGGCCCAACAAGGGGTGCCACAAGGCAGAGGCGTTGGCAACACCTATAAGTTCATTTTGCGAAGGTAAAGGAGATGAACTTTAAACAGTGATAAGGAATATATACCTGATTTTAGTGATTTAAAAGGCTAAATTATACAAATTTTGTAAGGAATGTCATAGGGACCTCGAATTTTAGATTCATCACATATTTTGAGGTAAAATCATTATTCTGCAATATATATTATCGTAAATTGACAAAAACATTGAGTTGTGATATCTCGACCATTTCTAAATGAAATTAAGTGAAATTTAAGTCTAGATTATACTATCTTTCGAGACTTACATTGTGGTGTATTCAAATTCTATTAGTTTGACCATATTCTTGAGTAAATTTAAGAGGATGCTACTGTACATAACTCTTTTTGATAAGAAATGTAACTTTTTGGGTTGTTTATCATTGTTCTAAGTCTCATTTTGAGCTCAATTGTTGGATACAAACTCGATAGGACATAAAGGGTATTTTCTAGGGGTTGGTTTAGCATTTCAGGCATGGATCCAATTTTTCTCATTTTAGTTACAATTAACGTATTTTCCCTTATTACTTGAGATATTATGGTCAAAATAGCCATATTTATGTTGTGATTCAAGTTTCGACACCTGAACAACATTTGCAAGCTATCAGGCAGGATAAAGCTCACATAGACTAATTTGAAGTATATAGATTCATCTCTTAGGTAGTCCAGTCTTCCCTTACCTTTAAGCTAAGTGGAAATGTATCTGTATTGGGAGCCGATTGTTGTTAGATGTTCTGAGTAAGATATGCATATATGTTGTTGAGGTTGAAATTATCATTTGGATTTTGTGTTACCTGTATCTGTTATGTTAGCTGGTGTAGATGTTGTGTGGATTGTAAGTACTTCTGGTAAGCGTTGTGATGAGTGCATAACCTGCAATCATTTCTCACTCTTTTCTTATGATTTTGTATCATAACTTGAGGTTAATTATGCTTACAATGGTGTATGATTATAGGGTCATATGTGGTTGATTTGGCTTCACTAAGAAGAATTGAAGAGGAATCTGAATTAGAGCCAAGAGGAGTTGAAATGCATAAAATGGTACCTGGCAGCTGATACACTCCGCAAACGCAACCGTCAGGCCTAGGATTATGGAGCTGTGGCATGCAGTGAAGCACGAATGCACTATGGCTAGGCACGAATGCACTATGGCTAGGCGCAAAAGTGGAGCATAACGAAATACAACCTCTGCGATCGTGGAATATTGAGCGTAATATTCAAGAATGTTACAGTATCCAATGTCGGGGCAGTTCAAGAAATTCACCATTCTCAGTTCCATAAAATGATATACATGCACTCTTTGTTCTTGATTAATACTAGACAGAAGAGAAAATTCATATATCTTTGAAGAAGAAAACCACACTTTAGTGTAGATTTTAGTTTAGAGTGAGGATTTAGAGCAAGTTTTCTATAAATTCATGAGTGGATTGAAGAGCGTGTGCTTCATTTGTATTTATCCTTCACTCACTCTTTCTTTCCTTGTTCTTAAATGCTAAATTTATAGATTTCATTAAATCTTGGATGTTAATCTACTTATAGGTGTTGAATATTTCTCTTGCTTTCATGCTTAGTTGTTAAATTTCTTGCAAAATTATGAGGTTTCTCCCAAATTGCTTTAATAGTTTGAATTGGTTTATAGGTTCATATATTTCTTCTTGTATAACTTATTTGAGCTAGCTACTTGAATATACCTTAGATCTTCAATTTACTTTATAAAGTGTAGTTGAGGTGGAAGAATGCATGATAGTCATAGGTTTATAAGTTAAGAGTCTTAAGAGTGACTCAGCGGCTAAGGTCTTAGAAGTTTTTCTTTGAGATGCTCAAGCCATATGTGTCTTTGAGTGGCTTCCATAAGGGGCTGTAGTTAGCTCGTGCGAAACATCATTTTCCCTAGCCGAGGTTATTACCAACAACCTAGCATACCCATAGAGTTAATTATATGCTAGGTGTGATGGGTCGATTGAGTTTTGATTGATTCCCATACCTCTATCCTTGCTCCCTAGCTTCGTTAATCCTTACCCGACTATTTCTTAGGAGTAGTTGTTAGCTTAGTTTCTCCTCATTTTAGTTAGAACTCTTGCTTGGTACTCACTTATCGAGTCAAAATCTAGTAGGCATAGGTCCTTGTTCAACTTATTCACCGACACATTGCTCCCTGTGGAATCGACCCTAACCTCTAAAGTTGGATTATTATGTTGATGATGACTGCCCCTACATTTTTTGACTAGCCGAGTGGAACAACCCAAAAAATGGCACTGCTCTCAGGGAGCAATAGGTGCATTGAGTTTATTTAGGTCTTATTGTTTACAATTTTTGATTTGATTGGTGAGTACTTCTACTTATTTGCTTTGTTTTTCCCTTTATTATATGGATAATTGTGATGAACTCTTTCTTGATGAATGTAAGCCCTTTTTCTATCACCTTCGGAGTACTACACTTCATGGTGAGCAAAATAATGTTGAGGTTGTGAATGGGGATGAGAGTGTTGTGAGTCAAGAGCGTCTCACTGAAGTTGAGTCTTAGACTTGTCAAATAAGTGGCTCAAAGACACCAATTGCTTAACACGAGGGATGATGAAATACCTCTCATGTGCTTCAGAATGCCTCATATGCGTACTTCTTTAATATCTCAAAAATTGTGCATGATTTCAAAAATCCGACTTCATATTCTTGTTCAGGGGGTAATATTGTATGGGAAAAGGGTAGCCTCTAATTTTAGAAGATCCATAGTGAAAAATATTTTTCGCAATGGGGATCGAGGCAGTGTGCCTGCGTGCCTGTAGTGCAATTTGCATGGAGTGCGGATTAGCACAAATTTGAAGTGTTCGTTTGGTATGCATCGCACCTAGGGCATGAACCAATGTAAATTTTCCCTCAATTTTCTAGTTTCATCCAAGGGCATTTGGGTAATATCCCAATGCCTATTTAAATGTGAAACCGTCTTTCTTTGGCCATTTTTCAACTCTAGAACTCACAAAACCCTCTCAAAACATCTCCAAAATATTATCAAATCCCCCACTCAAATTCAAGGATTTCAACATCAAGTTTTAGAATTCAAGAACCCAACTCAAACCTCAATTCTTCCTTAACTCATTTCAAGAAAGTTTGAAGTTTAGGTAAGTGGGTTTCATTCATGGGTTCCTTCCACCCATGAAGCTAAACCTCCCTGCTTTATCAAATTTTATGATTTTAATGTTAGATATTTTATGGGTAAACTTGTTTATACATTATAAATCTGATTGGAGTTTCGATTCTTCAAGTGTTGATTAAATATGCATGAATATTTATTAAAGCAATTTCCATGAGTTGATTTACACTTATTGAGGTTATGCATGACATGAATTATTAGACTATGAATGATGATGAAGTTTTAAGATGGTTTTCATGATACCTAAATTAGGAGTATTACTACTATGTAGGTAGGTTGATTTAAATGACTTCATATCAAGGTGATTTTATTCTTTTATGTTCCTAAATTGCATGATCTTAAGCATGTAAAAGTATACCCTCCATGTTTTAGTAAGTTGCATGATTATGAATCTTTTGTTGATGGAAGGCTATTGTATGAATTGCAAGACAAGTATATTATGATAAGTTATGGGCTCCCAAGCATGTGTTGAACTCATAAAATGTTCCTGTGATCTACAAGTGAATCATTGAGCTCTTATGCTATATTTTATGCTCTTGTGAATTGTGAAACCTACTAGAGGGGTCATGAACTATGTTGTATGCCTCATCCTCTAGTACAAGGCAAATATCGACATGAAGAGGTTATGAACTATGTTGTGTGCCTCATCCTCATGTACGAATTAATGTATGCAACATATTATGCTTACATAAAGGGGTTATGACCTATGCTATACCTCCACCTCATGTACTAACCAATACCTACTAGAAGGGGTTATGACCTATGCTATATTCCACATGCTCTAGTACAAGGTATTTGGATATGCTATTCATACTACTTTCTTATGTTGAAGAAGTTATGCAAGTATGATTATTCTTAAGCATGTTTACACGTAAGCATTGATCATACATGTCATATTGAGCTTATGTCTATCGATTATGATTATGCATCTTGATTATTTTGCTTATGATTCTTGTTACATTGCAACCCGCACACTTAGTACATTTCAAGTACGAACGCATACATAGGACTATGTGATATCCCTATGTAGGATATGGAGCTCCTATTTATCCTCCTCCTCCACATGGCTAGCCGGGTCTTTGAAGTTAGCTTTTAGCGAGTCTCCATATTCAGGGACAATATTTATCTTCCTTCATGCATATGTTAAGACTTTATCTTATATTTTTGGATACTTATTTATGAGGGTGAGCACGGAAGATGTCTTGGCCACCACATTATCTACTAGTAGAGGTGCTATTGGATATTAAGTTGGTTTGTATTAATGAGCTTGACTCTTCTTATTCTATTGTTATCTCCTCTTATGCTATTGTTATTATAAAAGACTTTCCTTAGTCCCGCTTCTCTTAGACTCTATTTTTATTGTTGTATTATTTTGTTTTTGCAACCAAGGATATGCATATGATATGCTAAGAGGTTATTTAAGGTTCCTTCGAGTTCCCTATTCGTCATGTTGCGTCTAGGCCCTAGGCTTGGGCCATGATAGACGATCACAAGAGCTTGCTTATTGCTAGAGGTTATGAGTTATTGGACCAGTTTAAATGGGAAGTTGATGTTTTAGAGGTTGACTTGAAGCTAAGCAATGAAGTGAGTGAGGCCCCTATCTCAAAGGTGAACAACTATGAGTTGGAGTCTCAAAAAGAAGAAGTGGAGCTTGATATGGAAGAGATATGGGGCTAATGCATGACATCAAGCCTAATAATCATCGAAGAGGCAAAAATTGAGGAAATGATACTAAAGTTATAAGAGCAATCCATGGAAATCTTAGAAGACAACTTTCGTTCATTTGAAGTTAGGAGTGTTGCTCATTTGGAGGTCACAAGATGTGAAGTTCAATTTGTAGAAGGCCTCTTGACACTTCCATGTTTACCAAGGAACCTAAAAGGAAAGTTGATGTTAAGTTGGGTAGTCAATTTAAGTCCTCAAAGTGGAGAGACCAGTACAAAATGCTAATGGTCTCTCATCCTCCTCCTTATGTACTCAAATGGCAAATCATCTTGAAATTTTGGAGAAGATTCATTGCCTCAAAGTGAAAAGACAAATAGGTGGTGAATCAAGTTTTGTTCATATTTTAATAAATTCTTGAATTTTAAATTTTTAAAGTATCTTCTTGATTTTCATTTTATATTTTAGCTAATCTTCATAATTTTCAAGTCTTTAGTAGTGGCATTGTACATGTTTTAAAGTGTCAAGATGATTGGAGTTGAGGAAATGAGTGGAAACACCATCAAAAATTGCAAAAGGATGAAAATAGGATTTTCTTTGACTGCATTTTGGGGCCCAAGATCATCTACTGCACAAAGCCAGACCGCCTAATTAGGCCTGGGATCACCCAAAGTTATAGAAACTTGGCCTAATTCTGGTACTCCGCAAAGCTCTGTGAAGGTGGTCTAATTCTGCGAATGTGGATGGATGGATTTAATGATGTGGCATTATTGTGCTTACCTTTTGCAAAGGTAGAATACTGCATGGGTATCCAGAATAAAAGACAAGTCATTGGTGACTTTATCTGATACATTCAAAAAAAGAAGATCATGGGCATGGAATAAAAATCAAATGTGAGGTAAACAATTCCTTTACAACTTTGGTTCTCATATGCCTTCAAGGAATAGCTCAAGTCCTCCTTTATTCATCCTTTTTGGTTCCTCATTTAGTGGTATGTTCACATCATTCTACCTTCTCTCCTATTTATAATTGATAATCTGTGCAGCTATGAAACTCCATGACATGGGTAAAGCGTTTTTCTAAATCTTTCGTCATAGTCATGAAGTTTGATGCCTTGATGGTCTTATCTTTCCTTGTCTTTCGAGTTCAACTTTTTACTACTATGTTGTTTCACTTTTAGGTAATTTAGGGAATGATTCTATGCCTATATGCTAGAAAATAAAATAGATTTAATGTTAACCTGTTGTTTGTTGTTTTGGTAGTGATTGAATGTTGTTGGGATATATTTGGGGCTGATGTTTGTCAAAACAGGGCTATGAATGTATGTCTATCATGTGTTTGACAAAATTCCTCTATAATATCTGAAATATGATACCGATTACTGTTGCTCTCCTCAAATGTGGACAATGTACCACGATCGGACTATTCTAGGTAACTTCCACGAATGCAGATAACTTACCGCGAATGCTAAAGATTGGAATGCCTTGAACTCTATGAATGTGCCAAAGTGATCACGAACAAATGTCACCCAAGTTACACCTCCTTTTTGAGGATAAAGCAGTCATTGTCAAGAAATAATATCTAACCAAGGTTAGGGTCAAACCCAAGGGGATACGTAGAGTCAAGAAATTCAATAACTGTAATTTAAGTAATTAACTGATTTACTTCCCCAAAGGGGTGGTGGTGTTGCAGTAATCAGTGGAAACTAAATCTAACTCACATAGGAGTGAAATCAATATGGAGAGAAACTAGGGTATTCTGTTCTCCATGATTCTCCAACTTAGTATCACTGGACAACCTAATTCTTTTCTAGTATATAGCATACAGGACGGGAAGTTAAGTTCACCAAACCTTTTGGTCAAAGGCTAGAGACGAATTTCACTATATAAACTGGCCCATCTCTATAGTGGCATTACAAAACCTTACCTGTTAGTCCAAGTACAACCTCCTCTTGGCCAGTTTGGCTAATTAGATGAGAACACATCAATCGAATCTATTTAATTAATCTTTTTTCCTATTCATTACTACCTTGGTCAAGTCAGTAACACTAGTAGGTTCTTGTCATGACCCAAGCCTAGGCCTAGACGTGACACAATGCATGGAGAACCCGAAGGAACCCTAAGCAAGCCTCTTAACATATCATCACACATCCTTGGTCGCATAAGCTATAAAATGCAACAACAGATAGTAACTAGGGACAATGGGTCCAAGGGACAACTTCCATATAATAAACATCAAGAGTCAAAAGAGAGGCAAAGCTCATAACCTAGTACAGAACATGTCCAACAAAACCTTTAAAACTTAGATACTTAGCGGGGGCCAAGATAAGCTATCGAGCTTACCGTCATAGTCAATGTATACATAAAAGAAAATAGTATTGAACCATTGTATGAGATCATAAACATCATTCACGAGATAGAGGACTCACCAAAGAGCTTGAGAGAAGTTGTACTAGCCACGTAAAGAAGGATGATCAAGTGGGGCTCCGGTTCCTACATGGTGACATCATGTAGGCATCGAGCATGTGTTACGTTTAAATGTACTGAGTTTGTAGGATGCAGTGTAATGAGAGATAAGTTACACAATTGAAATAGATAAGCATAGGCAATGAATAGTATATAACAATATGGCATGCATGTACGATGCTATGTAATAAATCGTGCTTATATAGAACATAATACATGTGCAAGAAGAAACCACTATCATATTGGTGGATTGTCGCACCCTTCCACCCTTGGTGATTGAGGTACCAACCGTATCAATTGGTTGGTAGATCATTACACCCTACCACCCTTGGTGACTTAGGAACAAACCCCTCAATATGGTTATCAAGGTATAAACCCCCCTCCCTAGACATGGTTGGTGGATCATCGCACCCTACTACCCTTGGTGACTGAGATACAAACCCCCCTATATGGCTATCATGGTACAAACCCCTCAACATGGTTATCAAGGTACAAACCCCTCGACATGGTTACTCAATGCGTAACCCTCGAGTAGGGCATGGTCACATTCTAACACTATATAGAAGAAAACCAAATACATACGTTCATTTCATCATCATATAGTCATTCCACTCATAAGACATGCATTGGGCCTTTAATTCCTCAAAATAACCATAATCAAATATTTTATCAAACACTTGGCGGGTATGTAGTGCTAGTGTAAAACCATGCAATTTAGGGATGAAGTCATGCAAGGAAATCCAATGTAAAACCATCAATCAATACTTGGTAATACCCTCAAGAAATATACATCAAAAACCTTCATCAAATCTCACAATAAGTCTTAGATTCATAGCTCAAAACATAGTTAAACAATCACAATTTCATAAACTCCAATATAGTGTGCAGTGAATTTCATAATAGATAAGACCTATGAGTAAATTAACTTTAAATCATGCAATTTTAGACAAAAGAGAGCTTGGATATCATGGGTGAAAGGAACCCATGAAGAAAACCCACACACCATAGCTTTGGAGAATCCTTGAAGAAGATTGGAGATGGAGACTTGAAGGTTGAATGAGAACCTTAAGATCCGGATGAGTTTTGAGACTTGAATTTAGGAGTGAAATAT
>JAOTQJ010000091.1:7748458-7834271 GCA_025642045.1 Solanum sejunctum | reverse complement strand
CACACACCTTGACCCCACATCAATTTTATTCTTAAGGACCAAACTTAGAAGGAATGTTGTATTCGATCCCAAACTTTTTTAAATCTAACCAATTAAGGAATTTCGGGGTTTAAATTACGCTACGGTTCTAACAAAACCCAAACCAATATCCTAAATTATTGGTACTCCCATTTACGAGGGATTATTACTAAAAGAACCCACCTATAAGAAGTATGAAAAAGTACAAGAAAATAAGTTTTGAAATTTTTTACTACAAGCTGCGAGGGGTCTTACGGGTCGCAAATCATTGTACAACCATAAGTTAGTTCATGGAACCTGGGTAGACTTGTTGAAATTTGGCATTTTTAGGAACTCGACCTATGACTTTCGGATGGCCCGTAAAAATATTTTCGGCCCATAATTCATTTTGTGGATTGGAAAATAATTTCAAAAATTTAATTCAAAAGTGATAACAGGCGAAACCATTTCTATAGCTCGTAAACTAGACCACGACCCATAAATGGGTCTCATTGTCCTATCCGACCAGCTTTAAAAAGGGGCAATGTGACACCCAATAAACTTGTGATCTTATATACCCATGTTTTAAGCCCCATTTCAATTTCAAGGAAACCCAAGAACAGGATTGTATACCAAGATCATTTCCAAGCCTCCATTCTTCCCAATCTCAATTCTAAGCAACTCTAGACCTAAGGTTTGTGAGTTTCTTTCATGGGTTCCTTTCACTATAATACCCAAGATTTATTTTTCAAAAACTACATAATTTAAAGTTGAGTTTACAAATGGGTTTACTAGTATGAACATGTCTAAGAACTATGTTAAAGCTATGTAAACTTGTGACTATTTTGCTATGTTGTGAGCTATATATCTTGGATCTATTGTATATTTTGATGTGGGGTTTTGATGTGAATGTCTTGGGAGTGTCACAAGGTGTTAATAGATGGTTTCACAATAGATTGCATGGTCTAATACCCCTATTACAAACCCGCCAAGTGTTTGATAAAATGTCCAGTTATGATTTCTTGAGGAATTGAAGGTCCAAAACATGAGATATGATATGAAGGATATTATAATGATGAAATGAGATTATATACATGATAAATTTTATATAAAGTATTATATTAGACCATACTCAACCGAAATGCAGCTTTGTACTTATCAACCATGTGAGGGTTTGTACTTCACCACCTAGATATTGCGGTGTGACCATCATCAACTGAGTTGCGGGTTTTTACTCATCAACCATATGAGGGATTTATACTTCACCACTTAGGATTATTGGGTGTGACCAACATCAACCATGTGTGGGGTTTATACTTCACTACCTAGGATGATTAGGGTATGACCATCATCAATCAACCAAGGTTGGAAAGCTAATTTAGTCTCTTCTTCACTTATGATATCTTATATGAGCATGATTTACTTAAGCATGTTTTACTTTAGAATTGATCATACATTCCACATTACTATATTATGCCTATTGTCTATTGTTGCATATTTCAATTATGATGTTTTTCCTTGTTGCATTGTATCCCACATACTTAGTACATTCAAATGTAATGATGCATACTCTTACCTACATGATATCACCATATATGGATCGATGCCAAGTTGATCCTCCTCCTCCTCTTTCATGTGGCTAGATGGTGCTATTCCAAGTTTATTGGTGAGTCCTCTATTTCAGGGACCTTGGTTATGTTTCCTCTTATCTATGTATTGAGACACTTTCTTATATTCTATTTGACTATGAGGGTGAGCCCAGTTGCCTTGTCTTGGCCCCCACTCTATTTATGTATTTAGAGGTGTTTGTTGGACAAGTTGTGTACTTATGATATGAGTTATGACTCCTTCTCTTGTAATATCATTGTTTTGGCAACCTTTCCCTTAGCCCTTATCACCCTTATTTTAATATATATGTCTTTTGTCTGCTTTCGCAATCAAGGATGTGTAATGACAAGTTAAGAGGCTTGTTTGGGGTTCCTTCGAGATCCTCATTCGTTGTGTCATGTCTAGGCCCTAGGCTTGGGTTGTGATAAACTTTGTATTAGAGCACTAGGTTGATAAATCCTCAGAGTCTAACACACTATGTCGATAAGAGTCCTATTCAAGGTTGTGAAGCATGCCATGACTATGGATAGGAGGCTATGAGGCGTTGTGGGAAGTGTTTCCCTTCTTCATGTCCTAAGTCATGCTATAGAGTTGTGGTAAGTATTTCCCCCTAATGATTGTTCTTTCCTAATCTAGATTATGCTGAATACTATAGGAAGAACGGCCATGGTGAGCTCCGGGATGCCCTTACTATGCTTGCCCAAGTGGTGGCCAACCAAGTCCAAAAAGGAGCCTAAGCCCCTCATGCTACTACCTCGGGAGCTAGGTTAAGGGACTTCATGAGTATGAATCCTCCTATTTTCCATGGGTCAAAGGTGGATAAATATCCACACGAGTTTATTGATAAAATCTATAAAATTTAATCTAACATATGTTGGGCCAAATGAAAAGGCAAAGTTGGCGGCATACCAACTCAAAGGGGTGGATCAAGTTTGATTTGATCATTGGAAAGGTGAGAAGGGTAATAGCTATGTGATACTTTGAGAGGAATTCAAATTGGCCTTCCTTAATCAATTCTTCCCTCGTGAGATCAGTAATTCAAAGTTGGGCGAGTTTATGAACTTGAAACAATATGTTATGAGCGTGAAGGAGTATTCCCTCAAATTTAATCAACTTTTAAAGTATGCTCCTCACTTGGTGGCCGATCCTAGGTCAAGGATGAATAAGTTTGTTATGGGGATTTCCAACTTGGTAAGTCAAGAATACTGGTCTATCTTGCTTATTGGTGATATGGATTTGTCTCGGTTGATGACCTATACTATGCAAATAGCAGAAGAGAAGTCGAGAAAGAGGAGGGGCCATGAGGACAAGAGGGCCTGGTTTAAGGGTAAGTTCCAAAAGGGTGCTAGATTTCACCAAGGCCAAGGGTCTTCTCATACTACTAATAGGGTATTTGCCAATGACTTCCCTAGAACTCAAGGTATGGGTGGAGTGGCTCCTATAGAGGTGTGTCCTAGATGTGGAAGGAAGCATGGAGGTCTATATTTGAAGGGTTCTAATGTATGCTTTGAATGTAGGGAGCTTGGTCACAAGAAGGTAGATTGTCCAAGAAGCCATGGTAAGGGCAGGGGTGCTCTAAGGCATAACTAGTTTTATGCTCTACATTGAAGGCAAGGGGATGGTGAGGTTCCCGACGTTGTTCCTGATATGTTGAAAATCTTTGATCTTGATGTATATGCTTTGATTGATCCGGGTGCCACCCTTTTCTTTGTTACCCCCTTGGTTGCTAAAAAGTTTCATGTTGAGTCGGATTTGTTGCATGAGTCTTATGAGGTGTCTACTCTTATAGGTGCATCATTTATTGCTAGGAAAGTGTACATAAATTGTCTAGTTTGCATCTTGCATAAAATCTTACCTTGTAATATTGTTGAATTAGATATGGTTGATTTTGATGTTATTCTTCGGATGGACTGGTTGCACTATGCTTCTATTGATTGTAGAACCCATAGGGTCAAGTTTCAATTTCCAAATGAACCCATCCTTAAGTGGGAAAGTCATGATGTGTTAATGAAGGGTAGGTTCATCTCATGCATTAAAGCACATAGGTTGACTTCCAAGGGGTGTTTGTATCATCTTGTGAGAGTCAAAGATGTAGAGTCCAAATCCCCTTCCATAGAGTTGGTTCCAATTGTAAATGAGTTTCTTGATATCTTACCAAATAACCTTGTCGTTGTCCCTCCAAAAAAAAGGGAGATAGATTTCGGCATAGATCTTCTTCCCGATACTCAACCCATCTCCATTCCCCCTTATCATATGGCTTCGACGGAGTTGAAAGAGTTAAAACAGAAATTTAAAGATTTTTTGGCGAAGAGATTTATTAGACCTAGCAAATCACCTTGTGGTGCACTAGTGTTGTTTGTAAAGAAAAAGGATGGGTCACTTAGTATGTGCATTGAATACCGGCAACTCAATAGGGTCACTATAAAGAATAGATATCCTCTTCCAAGAATTAATGATTTGTTTGACCAATTTCAAGGGGCTAGTTTTTTCTTTAAGATTGATCTTTGCTCCGAGTACCATCAAGTGAAGGTGAGTGAGTGTTATATTCTCAAGACTGTCTTTCGGGCTATATAAAGACATTATGCATTTGTGGTAATGTCGTTCGGTTTGACTAATGCACTATCCATCTTCATGGACCTAATGAATAGGGTCTTCAAACCCTACCTTGATTCCTTTGTTGTGGTCTTCATTGATGATATTTTGATCTATTCTAATAGTAGGTAGGATCATATGGGTCATTTGAGGGTCATGATTCAAATATTGCAGGAAGAAAAATTGTATTCTAAATATGAAAAGTGTGAATTTTGGTTGAAGGAGATTGCATTCTTGGGTCATGTCATGTCAGGGGATGGTATAAAAATGGATCCTAAGAAAATTGATTTGATTAGGAATTGGCCTAGACTATTGACCTCATAGGATATTAGGAGTTTTTTGGGCCTTGCATGTAACTACAGAAGGTTCATGAATGGGTTATCCTCCATTGCTTCCCCTATGACAAAATTGACTCAAAAAAAGGTTAAGTTTGTGTTGACTGATGAATGTGAGAAAAGCTTCCAAATATTGAAAGATAGGCTTGTGTCTGCTCCTATATTGTCACTACTAGATGGGTTTGAGGGTTTTGTTGTGTATTGTGATGTATCTAGAGTTGGTTTAGGTTATGTGCTTATGAAAAATGGTAAGATCATAGTATATGCTTCTAGGTAACTCAAAGTGCATGAAAAGAACTACCCTACCCATGATCTTGAATTGGCTGACGTGGTGTTTGCATTAAAGATTTAGTGTCATTATTTGTATAGGGTGCATGTTGATATCTTCACTGATCATAAGAGCCTCTAATATGTCTTCACTCAAAAAGATCTCAACTTGAGGCAAATAAGGTAGCTAAAACTTCTTAAAGACTGACATGAGTGTACATTACCACCCGAGTAGGGAAAATATTATGTCGGATGCTTTGAGTCGGGTATCTATGGGTAGTCTAGCTCATGTGGATGTTAGCGATAGGGAGATGGCTAGGGAGGTGCATAGATTAGCTACATTGGGGGTAAGGTTGGAAGATGTGGCTAGTGGTGTTGTTGTGGTTGATGGTTCTAAATCTTCATTGGTTAATGAGGTAATAGCAAAACAAGATCTAGATTCCTCCTTACTTGAGTTGATGGCCTTAGTGAAAGAGGGCAAGATAGAAGTTTTCTGCCAAGGGGGAGATAGGGCCCTTAAATACCAAGGTAGGTTATGTGTGCCATATGTTGATGGTTTGAGGGAGAGAATTCTTGATGAAGCCCATAATTCCTCTTATTCCATCTACCTCGGTTCCACCAAAATGTACAGAGACTTGAGAGATGTGTATTTGTGGGGAGGCATGAAGAGGGATATTACCAAATTCGTTTCTGGTTGCCATAGTTGTCAACAAGTCAAAGCCTAACATCAAAGGACAGGTGGCCTAACCCAAGACATAGAGATTCCTACTTGGATGTGGGAGATGATTAATATGAATTTTGTGGTTGGATTGTACAAGACTAGAAAAGGTTTTGATTCCATATGGGTGGTGGTTGATAGGAGGACAAAATTGGCCCACTTTATACCGGGTAAGACTGCATATGGGGCTAAAGAGAATTCAAGGTTGTTCATCCATGAATTACTGAGATTTCATGGGGTTCCTTTATGCATCATATCAGATCGTGGTGCACAATTCACTTCACACTTTTGGAAATCTTTTCAAAGGGGTCTTGGTACCAAAGTTCACCTTAGTATGACCTTCCACCCTCAAATGGATGGCCAAGCTGAGAGGACAATTTAAACACTTGAGGATATTCTTAGGGTTTATGTCTTGGAGCTTAAGGGTACTTGGGATGACCACCTTCCATTGATTTAGTTCTCTTATAACAATACCTATCACTCTAGCATCAGTATGGCCCCTTTTGAGACTCTTTGTGGGAGATATTGTAGATCACCGGAGGGTTGGTTCAAAGTTGGAGAAGTGGCTTTTTTGTGGCCGAATTTGGTTATGGATACTCTTGAAAAGGTTAAGATGAATATGCAGAGGTTGAGCATATCCAAAAGTCATCAAAAATCCTATATCGATGTAAGAAGAAGAGACCTAGAAATATAAGTGGGGGATTGGATCTATTTGAAAGTTTCTCCAATAAAAGGTGTGGTCTATTTTGTTAAAAAGGGGAAGTTGATTCCAAGATATATTGGTCCTTATGAGGTGGTCAATATGGTTAGAAAGGTAGATTATGAGACAAAGTTCCCAAGTCAAATGAACTTGGTCCATTCGGTGTTCCATGTCTCTATGTTGAGAAAATGTGTTGGTGATCCTAATACCATTGTATCTCTTTATGTTATGGGTGTTGTTGAGAATAACTTAACCTATACGGAGATTCCGGTTCAGATCTTCGATAGGCAAGTGAAGAGATTGAGGAACAAAGAGGTAGTATCCATTAAGGTCATTTGGATAAACCAACAAGTCAAAAGTACTAGTTGAGAGGTCGAAGCAGATATGCTAAGGCGGTATCCTTATCTTTTCCACTCCATTCAAGCCTAAGGTACTAATCCTAAGTCTCCTAAGTGATTTCAAGTCTTAAGTTTTGGCTCTATGCCATTGCATGCATTTATGTTTATATGGGTAGTTTTTATGGTAATTTTGGTGTTCAGACTTCTGAAAATCATGTTTAGATACATTTGTTGCATCCATGTTAGGTTAAAATATTCATAGCTACCTTCTTTGTGTACGTTTTTTTTTTGACATTCAGGGACAAATGTTCCCAAGAGGGAGATATTATGACACCCCATAACCTTGTGCTCTTACATACCCATGTTTCAAGCCCCAATTCAATTTCAAGGAAACCCAAGAACAAGATTGAATTCCAAGATCATTTCCAAGCATCCATTCTTCCCAATCTCAATTCCAAGCAACTCTAGACCTAAGGTATATGAGTTTCTTTCATGGATTCCTTTCACTAGTGATACACAAGCTTCCTTTTTCCTAAATTGATTTCAAGTTGAGTTTACAAATGGGTTTACTAGTATGAAAATGTCTACGAACTATGTTAAAGCTATGTAAAGTTATGACTATTTTTCTATGTTGTGAGCTATATATCTTGTATCTATTTTAAATTTTGATGAGGGGTTTCAATGTGAATGTCTTGGAGGTATTACAAGGTGTTAATTGATGGTTTTATAATAGATTATCTTACATGATTTCATCTCTAAATTGCATGGTCTTATACCCTAATTGTACATTCGTCCAGTGTTCCATAAAATGTCCGGTTATAGTTTCTTGAGGAATTAAAGGTCTAAAACATGAGATATGATATAAATGATGTTATAATGATGAAATAATCTTTATACATGAAAAATTATATATAAAGTATTGCATCAGTCCATACTCAACCAAGGTGGGGGTTTGTACTCATTAACCATATGAGGGATTTGTACTTCACCACCTAGGATGATGGTGGTGTGACCTTCATAAACCGGGTTAGGGGTTTATACTCATCGACTATGTGAGGGTTTATACTTCACCACCTAGGATGATTGGGCTGTGACCAACATCAATCATGTAAGAGGTTTATACCTCACACCTAGGATAATTGGGGTGTGACTATCATCAACCAACCAAGGTTGGAAAACTAGCTTGGTCTCTTCTTCATGTATGATATATAATATGAGCCTAATTTACTTAATCATGTTTTATATTAGCATTGATCATTCATGCCACATTACTATATTATGCCTATTGTCTATTGTTACACATTTCTATTATGATGCCTATACCTTGTTGCATTGCATCCCACATACTTAGTACATTCAAACATACTAACGTATGCTCTTGCCAACATGATAACACCATGTAGTGACCAGTGCCCGAGTTGATCCTCCTCCCTCTCCTCTACCGGGCTAGATGGTGCTATTCCAAGATCATTGGTGAGTCTTCCATTTTGGGCACCTTGGTCATGTTTCCTCTTATCTATGTATTGAGACACTTTCTTATATTCTATTTAACTATGAGGGTGAGCCCAGTTACCTTGTCATGGCCCCTGCTCTATCTATGTATTTAGATGTGTCATTTGGGTAAGTTATGTATTTATTATCTGAATTATGACTTCTTTCTTGTAATGTTGTTGTTTTGGAAACCTTTCCCTTAGCCCCCATTGCCCTTGTTTTAATATATACATCTTTTGTATGCTTTCATGATCGAGGATGTGTAATGACAATTTAAGAGGCTTGTTTGTGGTTTCTTCGGGATCCCCATTCGCCGTGTCAGGTCTAGGCCATAGGCTTGGGTCGTGACAGGAAAATTCAAAATTTTTTATTTGTTAAAGGCTAAGTTATGTCGTTTTACCCCTCAAAGAAATGCTTATCAACATAAACAACCCTAAACTATTCATTTCTTTCTATAAATGTTCTAAGACCCAAACCTCTCTCAAGCCCCTCTAAAAGCTCAAGAAAGAAGGCCAAGCTAGGATTTTGATTTCTTCATCACCAATATAGATTTTTCTCCATTAAAGCACTAAGGTATGTTCATTTTGATTGTGGGAACCTTCCTCCCACAAGATCAACCATTCTTCCTCTAAACCTATTTTTAGTTATGGGTATTTATGAAGACTTTATGAACTCTTTTGCATGATATGAAAATAAAAAACGTATTATGATATTATGATGAGTATTATGCTATTTTGTTTTTGTATAACATTATGAAATGATAAGTGATAGAAATATGTGATTTAAGATGAGGGTTTAATGATGCCCTAACTAGGGTTTATTATGTTATGGTGGGTTATTTTGCATAATTTTAAAAAGGATTTCGTTATTCACCTCATGTCCAAGGATATTGATTTTGCATAATTTTGAGCATGTATGCATACCCACTATATTTTACTAAATAATGTATTGAGCTTCTTATGTATGTTATGAATTTTAAAAAGGATTTCGTTATTCACCTCATTGTCAAGGATATTGATTTTGCATAATTTTGAGCGTGTATGCATACCCACTATATTTTGCCAAATGCCTTTTGGCAGGTGATGTGATCTACAAATAATATGAATTGTGAAGGACTATTATGTATGTTATGAATTATGAGAATGTTGTCAAAGTATAAAAAGTTATGAAGCCCTTTTTATGATATGATGAAGCTTTGGTTTTCAAGAGCTACTCTATGATGGTATTATGAAATATGCTGCTTACATATTATAATAATAAGTATGATTTGAAGTATTCCTTGGGATTGTGTCCTAGCACCAAGAGGATCTTGGTAGACAACTATTATCCAATAACTATGTTGTCACCATAGGTTTGTAAATTAGCTAATGGATCCATATAGCTTAAGTTGTATGATTGACCCAAATGGGTGATGTTCCCATACGACACATATGAATCAAATACCAAAATAGGCGGTGTTCCCGTAAAGTTAGTAAGATATGTATACCAAAGTAGGTGGTGTTCCCATAAGGTGATTATGAATCACTTTTCAAAAAGGGTAGAGTTCCCGTTAGGTGTGTGTTTGGTTTATCCTGACAAGGTAAATCACTCCATGTTCAGTATGGAGCGAACACCAAAATTCCAAGTAGTAGCTCACTAAGTCTTATACGTAGGTTATAGTCCCTTCCCATCTATATATGATATGTCATATGATTTGATGATTCATCATGCAAATTTTTACTATGGCATTGAGTATGCATGACATACTGGGCTTCTTTCTGTTGATTATGATTATGCATGTTGTTTAACTGTGGCTTATGTTCCTTGTTGCATTGTAGCCGACTTACTTATTACATTTCAGGTATTAGTGCATACTTTTTGGCTATATGATCTAAACATATAAGGACTAAATCTCCTTTCCTTCCTCCTCCTCCACACGGCTAGATAGTCTGATGGAAGATTGTTGAGCGAATCCTCCACTTTCTTGGATAAAATCCGTTTACTTTCATTCTTTGTTTAGACTCATTTATTTTGGATACTACTATTGAGGTTGATCCTAGTAGATATCTTGGCCCCCGTTCCATTCATGATTTAGTGGTGTTGTTGGATATAATTATGTTATGTATGCTATGAGCTTGACTCTTATGTTTTGTAATTATGGAAAAATCCCTTAGTCTTTTTTTTCCCTTTTTTGTTAAATACTTGATGATAGTGATGAGATGAAAGTCCTAAGTCCTTAATTACCCTATAGCATGAGTCATACTTACCTGCCACTTTAAAATTATTTGTTATGTGATTTATGCTTATTCTCTTCCCTATAACATCTCTAGAGCACGAGTCCTAAGCCCTGTATCCCTTAGAAATTATGTGAGACATATTTGTTGCTCTCCTATGCTTTTGTTAAACTAAGGATGTGCTATGTACAGTTAAGAGGCTTGTTTGGGATTCTCCAGGTTCCCATTTGCTGTGTCACGTCTAGGACCTTGGCTTGGGCATGGCAAAGCTTGGTGTCAGAACTCTAGGTTTGTAAATGGTCCTCAAAAATCCAGCACACTACATCGAGTAGAGTTTTGTTCATGGTTGTGAGGCACACCACCACTATGAACGAGAGGCTATGAAGCGTTCTAGGAAATGGTTCACTTCTTCATACTATATGTTGTGTTTTAGATTTGACATAAGGTTTCCTATCTCTAATGGGTGAGCTTTTGTTCTTTTAGATTATGCCACCAAGATGAATGGTGCAAAGAGCTCCCAACCCTGAGGGTGAACTAGTCCCTCCGGCCCCACAAGCTCCCTAAGCAAATAGACAAAGAGTCACCCACGCTGAGTACCAGAATGTGGTCACTCTTTATGCAAGAGATGTGGCCAATCAAGGAGTCTAAGCTCCTCATGCTCCTACCTGGCTTCAAAGGTGAGGGATTTCACAAGGATGAAACCCCTGAAATTCTATGGCTCAAATGTGGAAGAGGATCACCAAGAGTTCATCACTCAAATGTACAAGGTCTTGATTATAATGGGGGTAAGTTCATAATAGAATATGGAACACCTATAACTCAAGGGCCTTGTTAAAACATGGTACAAACAATGGAAGATGGAGAGGAAAGATGATAAGCTTATTCCTTGTGAAGAATTCAAAGCTTTGTTCCTTGACAACTTCTTCCCAATTGAGCTAAGGGAAGCAAAGGTGACGGAGTTCATGAATCTTAAGCAAGATTCAATGAGTGTTCATGAATACTCCCTCAAATTCAATAATCTATTAAAGTATATTCCTTACTTGGTTGCCAATATTAGGGAAAGGATGCACAAGTTTGATTCAGAGGTGTCTGACTTGATAAATGAAGAGTGTTGCACCACCATGCTTATTAGGGATATGGACGTATCCCCACTCATGATATACATTGAACAACTTGAGAGAGAGAAACATAGGAAAAGAATAATGAGGGAGTCCAAGCGGTCTTGGTTTGATATGGATTCCAAGGTACTAAAGGTGATCATTTCCAACAAGGCCATAAGTTCCGAGGATAAGGGTCCTCTAATACCCAAGGCCGAATATTTGCTAATGATAGGTGCCTAACCCTAGGGCTCAAGGGAGAAATGGTAGTCCAATCAGTCATAGCTATGGGAGTTGTGGTAAGAATCATGGGTAATTGTTTCGGGTGTGGCAAAATGGGCCACAATGTTACGGAGTATCAAAATAAGGGTATAGATGGTCATCCTCAAGGACAAGGTGATTATGTTGACCAACAAGCACAAGGTGGTCAACAAGGAGGTGCTCCATGTCACAATTGATTTTATTCTCTTCAAGAAAGACAAGGGGTTGATAAGATGCCTGATATTGTCACTGATATGTTAAAGATTCACAATCTTGATGTATAAGCTTTATTGGATCTAGGTGCCACTCTTTCTATATTTACTCTATTTATTGCTAATCGACTTCATGTTTGTGCTGAATTGTTATGTTAACCTTTGAGTTGTTTACCCCCATTGATGAGGCCATTCTTGCTAAAAGAGTCTACAAAGACTGTCCCATGTCTTTATTGAATAAAGTTTTGCATTATGAGTTTGTTGATCTATCCATGGTGAATTTTGACATCATCCTTGGGATGGATTGATTACATGCGTATCATGCCACTATTAATTGTAGGACTCGTGAGGTTAGGTTTTAATTCCCTTATGAACCCATCCTTGAATAGAAAGGTCATGATTTGGTGGTCAAGGGTAGGTATATCTGTTATCTTAAGGCTCAAAGGTTGATTTCTAAAGGTTGAATTTTCCATCTTATGTAGTTTAGGGATGTCGAGTCTAATGTCCCTCTTATTGAGTCAGTTCAGGTGGTCAATGAGCTTCTTGATATATTTCCTGAAGAATTCTCCAATGTTACTCCTAAATAGGAGATATCTTTTGGGTAGACCTCCCCACCCCCCTCTCGATACTAAACCCTCCTCCCTATCGAATTGTTTGGTAGAGTTGAAAGAGTTAAAGAAGCAATTGAAATAATTATTAGAGAAGGGGTTTATAAGTCCTAGTAAGTCACTTTGGGGTGCATTGGTGTTGTTTGTAAGAAAGAAGGATGGTTTGCTTAGAATGTGCATCAACTACCGGCAACTTAGTAAGGTCCCTGAAAGGAACAAGTATCCATTGCCAAGGATTGAGCCTATTTGATCAATTTCAAGGGGCTAGTCACTTCTTAAAGATTGATCTTCAGTTCGGGTATCATGAATTGAGGTTAAGGGAGTGTAATATTCTCAAAATGGCCTTCCGAACAAGATATGGACATTTTGAGTTCGTGGTAATGTCATTCAACCTAAACAATGCTCCAGAAATATTTACGGATCTCATGAATATGGTATTCAAAACCTACCTTGATATGTTTGTTGTGATATTTATTGATGACATTTTGATCTATTCCTAGAATGAAGAGGAGCATGCAAATCATTTGAGGGTAGTATTGCAAACATTAAGGGAAGAAAGGCTCTTTGCTAAGTTTGACAAATATGAGTTTTGAATGAAAGAAGTTGAATTCTTAGATCATGTGGTGTCTGGTAATGGGATTACAGTAGATCCGAAAAAGACAGAGGTAATAAGAAATTGGCCTAGACCATTGGCTTTGACGAACATTAGGAGCTTTTTGGGTTTGGCCAGTTACTACTGAAGGTTGGTAAATGGATTCTCCTCAGTTGCTTCTCTTTTGAAAAAATTTAATCAAAAGAATGCAAAATTTGTAAGAACCGATGAATGTGAAATAAGTTTCCAGACCATGAAGGACAATCTTATGCCCGCTCCTACTTTAGCTCTATTGAAAAGGTTGGAAGGATTTGTTGTGTATTATAATATGTTAAGAATTGGTTTGGGATGTCTTTTAATGCAAAATATCAAAGTCATTACCTATGCTTCTAGGCAACTAAAGGTGCATTAACGCGCAATTATCCTACTCATGATCTTGAACTAGAGGCTGCAATATTTGCCTTGAAGATATGGCATCATTATTTGTATGGGTCTATATAGACATGCTCACCGACCATAAGATTTTTCAATACGTGTTTGCCCAAAGGGGTTTAAATCTGAGGCAAAGAAGGTGGCTAGAGCTCCTTAAAGATTATGACATAAGTGTGACTATTATTCAGGAAAAGGTAATGTTATGGTCGATGCCCTAAGTCGGGTATCCATTAATAGTGTGTTTCACATTGATAATAGCAAGAATAACTTGGCAAAGGACTTTCATCGATTGTCTAGGTTAGGAATTAGATTGAATGAGGTTGAATACTGTGGTGCAGTGGTAATAGATGGTTCAAAGTCCTCCTTGACTGAAGAAGTTAAATTGAAACAAGATCTTGACCCCTCTTTAGTAGAGTTGAAGTCATTGGTGAAAGATGGCAAAGTAGATGTGTTATCCCAATGCGGAGATGGCATTCTTAGGTGCCCAGGTAGGTTGTGTGTGTCCAATGCCGATGACTTTAGAGATTTGATATTGAAAGAGAACCATAACTCCTCTTATTCTATTCATCCTAGTTCTTCCAAGATGTATAAATATTGGAGAGAAACGTATTGGTGGGGTGGTATAAAGAAATATATTGCCAAATTTTTGGCTGGTTACTATAATTGCCAATAAGTCAAGGCCAAGCATTAAAGGTCGGGTAGATTAACCCAAGACATAGAGTGTTCCTACTTATAAGTAGGAAGAGAACAATATGGACTTTGTAATCAAGTTACCAAAAACTAGAAGGCATTTTCACTCCATTTGGGTTGTTCTTGACAGAATGACAAAGTCAGCTCAATTTTTACTGGTTAAAATAACCTATAGTGCCGAAGATTATGCCAAGTCTTATATTCATGAGCTGGTTACACTGCATGTGGTTCCATCAACCATTATTTTGGATCATGGTGCTGAGTTCACATCACACTTTTGGAGGTCCTTCCAAAAGGGACTTGGAGATAAAGTCAGGTTTAGCACGGCCTTTCACCAACAAATGAAACAAGCCGAGAGGACCATACAAACTCTTGAGGATATTCTTAGGGATTGTGTCATAATGTTTCAGAGTAGCTGGGATTAACATCGTCCACTTATAGAGTTTGCTTATAACAATAGATATCATTTTAGCATTGGAATGGCACCCTTTGAAGCCCTTTAAGGGAGGCATTGTAGATCCCTAGTTGGTTGGTTTGAAGTAGAAGAAATAGCTTTGTTAGTTTCAAATTTAGTTATGGAAGCTTTAGAAAAGGAGAGGATGATAAGGCAGATATTGAAGGCTGCTCAAAGTCCGCAAAACTCCTATGCCAACACTAGAAGGAGAGACCTTGAGTTTGAACTTGATAATTGGATATAATTGAAGGTCTTGCCAATGAAGGGCATGATTTATTTTGGATAGAAAGGGAAATTAATCCCTAGGTATGTAGAGGCTTATTGGATCTTGAGACGTGTAGGTATAGTTGCATATGAATTAGAGTTTCCTATAGAAATGAGTAAGGTTCATCCAATTTTTCATGTCTCCATATCAAGAAAATGTATTGGTGACCCTAGTTCCATTAAGCCCATAGATATGGCAAATATTTAAGATAATGTAACTTATGACAAAGTCCGAGTGCAAATTTTGGATAGATAGTGAAGCGGCTGAGAAACAAAGTCATTGCAACTGCCAAAGTTCTTTGGAGGAACCTACATGTAGAAACTGCCACTTTGGAAGCCAAAACTGACATGAAAATTGATATCTCTACCTCTTCCATTCTAATCAAGCTTGAACTACTATGATCTTTCCTATTTTTTTAACCTCCTTTCCTTGCATGTCATTCTCATGTTTCTTATGCATGGTCATATAATTTTGAGGTTGCATTGTAAATGCTATTTGGGACATAGTTTAAAGGTTTTAAAGGTGCATATGTTGCATTTTGTATATGGTGCATTTGACATATAGTGCATGCTTTCCATTCGTTAGAGCTTGCCTTAGCACATTAGGGGACGAACGTTCCCTAGAGAGAGATACTGTAAGACCCTACCTGTAAAAAGTATGAAAAAAATGCAAGACAATAAGTTCTAAAAAAATTTTACTGTCAGTTGCTACAAGGGGTCTTACGATCCGTAAATCATTGTATAACCCATAAGTTGGTTATTGGAACCTGGGGCAGACTTGGTGACATTTGGGATTTTCAGGAACTCAACCTATGACTTATCAAATGGCCCATAAAAAGAATTATGAGTCGTTAGTGGCGCTGTGAATTTAGGGATCAGAGAATAGTATCTGAAAGTTCAAAAGTGACAATAGACAAAACTAATTGTATAGCTTATTAACCAAACTATATCCCCTAAATAGAGTCTCATCGTCCTATTTGGCCAAGTTTTATAAGGGGAAAATTTGACATTTCTTATTTTTTAAATCCTTTGTTATGTCGTTTTACCTTTAAAAGGACCCCTTATCAGCATAAACAACCCTAATCTATTTATTCCTTTCCATTCCAAAGATATACTAAGACCCAAAACTCTCTCAAGCCTCCTCCAAGAGCTCAAGCAAGAAGGCCAAGCTAGGGTGTTGGTTATTTCATCACCTAATAAGATTTTTCTCCATTGAATAACTAGATATGTGGGTTTTGATTGTGAGAACCTTCCTCCCACAAGCTTAACCATTCTTTCTCTGGACCTATTTTAAGTTATGGCTATTTATGAAGACTATATGACCTCTTTCGCATGATATGATTATGAAGAAACTTCTGTCGATATTATAGTGAGTATTACACTACTTTTGTCTTTGTGCAACATTATGAAATGATATGTAATGGAAACATATGATTCAAGATAAGGATTTAATGATGCCCTAATTATACTTTACTATGTTATGTAGGTTATTTTGCATAATTTGAAAAAAGATTTTGTTATTATCGTCATGTACAAAGATGTTGATTTTGTATGATTTTGAGCATGTATACATACCCGCCATGTTTTACTAAATTATGTACCAAGCTTTTCATGTTAGCAAACTCCTTGTGGCAAGATATGTGACCTATAAATAATATGAATTGCGAAGGGCTATTATGTATGTTATGAATTATGAGAATGTTGTGAAAGCTATGAAACGTTATGAAGCCCTACCTTTGACATGATGAAGGTTTGGTTTTCAAGAGATACTCTATGATGATATTATGAAATACTATGCTTGTATATTATGATAATAAATATGATTTGAAGTATTTCTTGGGATAGTGACCTAGCACAGAGAGGACCTTGGTGGATAGCCATTGTGCTCCAACTATGTTGCCACAATAGGTTTGTGAATTAGCTAATAGATCCATATAGTTTAAGTTGAATGATTGACCAAAATGGGCGATGTTCTTATATGGCACATGTGAATCAAATACCGAAATAGACAGTGTTCCCATAAGGTTAGCAAGATATGTATACCAAAATGGATGGTATTCCCATAAGGTGATTATAAAGCACTTTCCAAAAAGGATGGAGTTCCCATAAGGTTAGTGTTTAATTTACCCTAGCAAGATAGACCACTCTATGTTCGGTGTAGAGCGAATAGTAGAATTTCAATTAGTAGCTTGCTTGGTCTTATACGTTGATTATGGTCCCTTCAGATATATGTACAATATGTCATAGGATTTGATGATTCATCATGTATATTTTGACTATGGAATTGAGCATACATGACATATTGGGCTTATTTCCATTGATGTTGATTATGATTATGCATATTGCTTAACTAAGGCTTAAATTTCTTGTTGCATTGCACCCCGCATACTTCGTATGTTCTAGATAATAATGTATATTTTTTGTCTCTATAAGCTAACCATGTAGGGACTGAAGCTCCTTTCCATCCTCTTACTCTACATAGCTAGACGGTCTAGTTGAAGATTTTTTGTTGAATCCTCCACTTTCGGGGTCAAAATCCACTTACTTTCATACTTTGTTTAGACTCATTTATTTTGGTTACTATTATTGAGGGTGATCCCAAGAGATGTCTTAACCCCCATTCCATTAATGATTTAGTGGCGTTGTTGGATATAATTATGTTATGTATGTTATGATCTTGACTCTTATGTTTGTAATTATGGAAGAATCCCTTAGTCCTTTTTTACCTTTGGTGATAAATACTTGATGATGGTGATGAGATAAAAGTCCTAAGTCCCTAATTTCCCCATTGCATGAGTCATAATTATCAGCAACTTAGAAATTATTCGTTATGTGATTCATACTTATCCTCTTCCTGTAACATCCCCATAGCATGAGTCTTAAGTCGCATATCCCTTAGAATTATGTGCTATATGTTTGTTACTCCTCTATGCTTTTGCGAAATCAAGTATATGTTATGTAAGCTTAAGAGGCTTGTTTAGGACCCTCTGAGTTCCCATTCGCCATGTCACATCTAGGACCTTGGCTTGGGGCATGACATTTACAACACGTGAATGGAATCACAACCCATGGATAAGGTTTCGTGGTTTCATTCAGCATTTATAGGAGGGGTATTCTTGTCTACTTCTTTCTATTTTAATTAAAAACTATGACATATTGGACTTGTTTTAGACCCCTTATTAGTACTCTAAGGGTATTACTCCTCCTTAAACACTTAAAGATCTTGAGAGCATAAAGGAGAGGAGAGAGCTAGGGTTCCAAGCATGCGAGTGTATATTGTCTAAAAGTTGATCATTCTTCGAAATCCCGAGTATGTAATGCTACTCAAAGCATTGTATTGAGTTCATCCATGCACCTTTTCATATGTCCAATAAAATTTAGGCATACAGATTGAATACCAAATCTTATTATCCTAACTTTTGAGTTATTTTTATAAAGTGTTGAGTTTTCAAAAGCATATTTATGAATAAATCGATGAGTTGTGTGTTGATTGCCTAAAGTTAGAGTATTAAGTTTGATTGGCATTATAAAATCTAAACTACATCATTCCATCTAATCCTAGTTGCATTGATTGAATTAAGACCATGATTTTGATTATCTAAGTTGAGTGACTTGATATTGAGAAGCATTTATTTGTTCATACATATATGCACAATTGGCATCTTACGTGTTTTATGAGCATGATTGAGTAGAGTTTAAATCACCCTTTGAGTTTGAGTTAAAGTCTTGATTCCATGTATGATTGATCATCCTAATTGGTTGAATAGTTGAGAGATTGAGTTGAGTTTGATTGGAGAAAATACAAAGAGATGAGATTGAGTTGATTGGCAATAGCATATTTTAGTCTTGGGAGAAGTATTAATCACTGATATTGGAGCAATTAAATAACTACTCTAACCCATAAACTATGTTGCCATCGTAGGATAGTTGCATTATTAATTCAGGAAACTCGTGTCTCAAAAAGATGGCCAATTCTTTTGGATCCAAGAGAGGTTAGATCATCCCTTATCTTGAGAAGTATTGGACGGGCATGGCAATGATGTTGCCTTTGTTGTACATCACAAAACTAGAGGTGATGGGATTTGGATAAAGGTTAAGAAAAACTCCCAAGCAACACTTGATAGACCATATAATGTTTTAAGTTGAATTGCATCACACTAAGTATATTTTCAAATCATGATTTATTTATTAACTTTCATATCCAGTTAGTTGAGTTGTTTGTTGAGTCTTACTTATTTCATTTACCCATTTGACATACCAGTATATTCTATGTAGTGACGTGCATTTAGACTTGCATCGTTAATGATGTAAATATAGGTGATAGAGGTCTTCAACAAGCGCATCGTTGGAGTCTAGATTCTTACTTCCAGATTTAGTGAGCCCTTCTTGCTATCCGGAGGAGCCTTTTATGCCTTATATTGAGTAGTCTTAAGTTACTTCTTTTGAGGTAGCCCGGGGCTTGTATTGGCACTTTCTAGATTGGATCGAGGTTTCATAGACATTGAGTAGAGTTGATTAATGTTGTTGATGTTAGAATCCTTATTCATTGGAAACTATTATAAAAAGAGACCTAGTATTTATTTAAATTTATTGTCTTTCTTGAGTATATTTTTCCGATGTTAAGTATGATATGGCGATGAGGCCAGGTGATTTTCTTGAGGAATTAGAAATGGTGATTCAAGTGTCGGTCATGCCAAGGATATTCTCCTGAGGCGTGACAATAAGTTGACCAAGTAAAATTCAAAGATAATATCTCTATTTAATCTTAAAAGTAAGTCCGGTCAGAATAATTGAAGAAAAAAGGCACTTTATGCTAGGTTATTCCTTTGCAACAATCGGTTGCCGCACAAATATAAATCTTTACAAAAATAACTTCATTCATTGTATTCATAGGTTTGGAGAAAGAGGAGATGACAGAAATAATACCAAACAATTATCTAAGAGTTGTTACTATTATATTGAATTTGTCATTTAAAATTAGACTATAATAATTTAGAACTACTTCAAGGAGACGTGTATTTCATGACTTGACATAACTAAGAGATCAAAATATTCGTTCTTGCTAAACTAATTATTGAAAAATTAAATAAAAATTTCTAAAATTACATTGTTCCACTAATAAGAAATTGTGAACACAGTGTTCATCAACACCAGCTCTATAAACAACAACATACCCAGTGTTATTCCACAAGTCGGGTATGAAGAGGATAAAATGTATGCAAATCGTACCACTACCTCATAGAGATAGAAAGGTTATTTTTGGAAAACCCTCGTCTAAAAGATCAAGCCCCATAAGTAGAAAATACTATATATTAAAAAAGGGATATAACAGAAAATAAAAGAACGACTAATAATGAAAAGCAAAAGATAGTATGTAAATAAGAAAAATTAACAATAAAAAAATTTAACCAAAAAATAACAAATATAAGATGGATAATGGCAAAAAAAAATAAAATCAACTACTCCTACTAACCTATTATATCACTAGTTCATACACCCTTCTACCCTCACTAACCTATTAGTCTGCTACCCTAATACACTACCTTCACTGGTTTATGTCTAAGGTCATGTCCTCAGTGAGATAAAGTTTTGTCATATCTTGTCTGATCACCTCCCCCCAATACTTCTCCGATCTACCTCTACCCCTCCAAGTAACCCCTAACTCCAAACCTTTCATATCTCCTAACAAGAGCATCGATACTTCTTTTTTGTACATGTCCAAACCAATGAGTCTCGCTTTACTCATCTTGTTAATCACAGGGGTCACCTCCAACTTCTCCCGAATGGTCTCATTCCTAACCTTGTTGCGCCTAGTATGTTCACACATCCATGTCAACATCCTCATCTATGTGACCTACTTTATAAACAACATACTAAATAGCTATGCCAGTCACTTAATGTAGAGTCATGAAAAACTACTTACAAATCTATATTTGATAAGCTTGAATTATGCATTACAGCAAATTATTTAAATTATCTACAAACAAAGGCTAAATTAGAATGCTATTGCATATTCAATAGTGTGGTGAAATATAGCATGGGTATAATTTTTTGAGTATATAAGTCTTAAGATTAGGCATACACATGCAATGCACGTAGAATAAATCTTGTATAGATTAATTATGTAGGAATTCGTTATTTAGGACTTATTGTATATTTTATCTTCCATTAAAATAATATATGATTTGCTTTTAATTTATACATGTATTAGTTATGAAAGGATGGAAATAGAGTCGGTACCCAAACATTGTACATCGTGTTGAACTTGATACATAACAACTAAAAGGCTATCAAATGTGATATTCACTATGTTAATTTTAATAAAAGAAAAAGGTTCAAATATGTTATTTTTATTTTAGAAAAGGCTCATATATGTTATCTCTTAAAAGGTTGGCTTGTCTATGTTTGTCATTATTCATTAACAGAAACCCATCCGAATTTGCAAAACTTTGTCCATATGACGGATGATGCTTGACAACATCATTATATTTAAAATCAACCAAATTTCTAAAGGTCATTTTAATTTTCTTTAAAGATGAAATTATAAACATAATAAAAAAACTTACCTGCATTTTAAAATAACTATAATGATAATAATTCCATAAAACGTGACCTTTATTTTTATTTACATTTAAAATAGGTTTAAAAAAGTTAGCTTATTTAAAAAATCAATGATATGGTCGAATCATAATTCGCCGTGTGGACAAAATAATTTTACAAAATCAAATGAATTTTCTACTAACCTTTACTGGCGTGGATGAGCCTTTTCTCAAATGAAAATGGCATAGACGCAGCGGTAGAGTTACATTCATCCAAGGGTGGTTAGATGAACATCCTTCGTCAGAAATTTTTTTCAAATATATTGGTTAAATATAGATATTTTGATACAGATTAGTTGTTGAACACCATTAATACCAAAATCACTCATCCATTTTCTAAAAGTATGAACACTCTTGACAAAATGCTAGCTCCGTCACTGCATAGATGACCAACTTTAATGGATGGCACAGATAAGTCTTTTCTCAATTGAAAATGACATAAATGAACCAAATTTAGATTAGCCTTTTCTCAAAATTCAATGGCATATCTGAGCCTTTTTCTTTTGAGAAATAAATAATTCACTATTAAAATAATGATGTGCTGCCAAAATACAGCACATTTGATGCCTAAAACATGGGATTTTATGTGTTCTCAATGCGACTTTTTATGATTTTTATGTATTTTTGTGCTTGTTTTTGCAGAAAATACTGGTTGGCTTGATTTTGGAAAAAATTACAGATTTTATTATTTTTGAGGAACAATGAGCCATACTACGAGTCACAGCCCAAGCTACGAGTTGTAGAAGTTGTTCGTAGAAATTAATACTGTCCAAAACAAAATCTGAAAATTTGAAGTTTAGCCATACGAGCTCAAGGTACAAGTTGTAGTCCTCTCTACAACTCGTAGAAGGGGGCCTCGTAGTAATTAACAGTGTTGATTAAAATTGGACCAAGAAATGCAACAGTGGACTTCGAGAAGGCACTACGAGCCATAGACCAGGCTACAACTCGTAGAGGTAGATCATAGCAGTGAAGTCCAAAATGCCAAGTGCTGACCATGAAAGCCCGATTACGGCTCATAAGTCACCCTACAAGTCGTAACTATGAGTCGTAGTAGATGTCGACCAGATTTTCTATTTATTTTAAGGACCTTTTTGTAAATAGTATAAATAGTATAAGTAGGGTTTTAGGAGCAGTTTTTAGAGAGTCTTTCATTCTTATTTGAATATTGTTCATATCATAGTAGTATGTAGAGAGGGTTCTAGAGAGAAATTTTAGGGTTTTACTTGTACTTCCTATGTTGGGTATTTGCATGTATTATCCATTTTCCTTCATTTTGCGTGTTGTTTGATGATGGCCAACATTAAATCCTACCTAGTGTCATAATCCCAATCAAGGTAGTGATGTATAGGAAAAGAAATGGGTGACAAAATTCGATTGATATATTCTGTCCAATCAACCAAAACTAGCTAAGGTGAGATTAACTGGGACAATAAGTAATGGTTAATTTGGCACATTATGGTAGCTGACCAAGCTCTATAGTGAAATTTGACCTTCGCCTTTGCCCAAGGTCTGGAAGAATTTAAGTTACCGCCTTGCATGCAATGTCCTAATTTAGGTTACGTTATTCAGGGTGTTTGAGTTGCTCTTCAAATTTGATTACCTCTACATTTTATTAGTATAGTTTTATTTTTGAATTACCATTGCAAACCCCCTCGCCTTCTTGAGAGTTGAGTTATTTGATACTTGAATTGGTTGTTGGTGAATCAGTGTGGCAAAACCCCTATTCCCTTGGAATTTGACCCTAACCTATGGTTAGGTTTTATATTTGACAATGATTGCTTTATCATCAAAGTGAGAGGTACTGTTTAAGCGTGATCAAAATTAATGGCGCTATTGCCGGAGAATACAATAACGTTTTGACTTTATTTCACTAGTAGTTAATCCAAGTGTTGATTGCTTGTTCTCTCATATTATACTTTTTTTAATTTATTTTCTTTTACAGGGTATACTAGGTATATGCCTGACACAAGGAGCGAAGGCAGACCTTTAGCTCCAATTAATCTTGAGATCCAATGTATTGTAAGTAAAATGGCCCAAGCAAATTTTAATATTGCGATTGATGATGCCATGGATAGAAATGATGATGATGTGGGTAGAGAGGAGAATCCACCACCAAGGGAAAATAGGTCACACCATAGGGATTTCAACGAAAATGCTTATGCTTGGAATTAATATCGACTGAATCTTATGGCCGTGAATGTCACAAGTTCTATAGTGTTGCCACCACTATCGGCCGACACTAAGTTCGTGGTGTCAAGTGGATTGCCCCAAATGCTTCAGAACTGTGGTTTGTTTGAAGGGTTACCTACTGAGTATCCTCACAGTTATCTTCATAATGTTGCACTTGTGTGTAAGAGTGTAATGGGTACACAAAATCTTTCTATGGATGTTGTTGGGTTACGTGTGTTCCACCTATCTCTTACTGGTAATACAACAATATGGTTGTCAGAATTCCCACATAGCTCAATCACCAATTGGGTAGAATTGCAAAGAGCCTTCTTAGAGCAATACTTTCCAAGGTCTAATAAGCTCAAACTTAAGTACCAAAGCAATAACTTTGAGTAATTGCCGGCTGATTCTATTAGCATGTGGGAGAGGTTCACTAAGTGTTTGAGAATGGTTCCAGTCCATAAGATCGTACATGATGCCTTAGTGGAAATTTTCTATTGCCTCTTGATAAGAATAGTTAAGCATGTCACGATACCTTCATGGGAGGCATGTTTTTAGATCAACCGTTCAAAAGGATAGCAGAAAGAATAGAGCAAGTAGTGAAGACCAAATAGAGCATGGGGCCAAAGGGAGAGAGCTACTATAAGGAGCTCATATGCAGTGAGTGTTAGTTTGGAGCAAGAAAAAATTAATGATGAGATCATGCAATAATTTGCTCAACTCAGAATGAATGTGGACTTAGGGGTGAAACAAATTCAAGAAAGTGTTCACGTGGTCGTCCACCAACCTAGAGGAGCGCCCATGTATGGTGACTCATATTATGATGATTACACTTGCTTTGTTAGAGATCAAGTGATGGATTTTTGGAACAACACCCAAGTGTACAATCCAAACTATTGGCATCAAGGTTCCAAAAATCAAGGTCAAAACTACAACTAAGAAGGTGCATATAGAGATAACTGTGGTGGTTATTGTAAAAGAGATAGGGTTCTAGAAGCCAAGTGATGGTGAAGAGATGGGTATAAAAATAGTTCTTATGTGCCTCCTAATAATCGTGATGCTAGTTCTAGCAATTCAGGGATCAAGGGAATGTTTAACAAATTATTGAAGAAAGCAAAGAACTAAGATGAGACTTTGAAAGGGATGAAATCAGATATTTCAAGTATTAGCCAAAAGATAGAGTCTAATTCGTAGACAATAAGTAACTAGAACAAAATTTTGGTCAAGTGTCCTCCTAATTAAACCAACGCCAAAAGGGTACCTTGCCAAGCAATATGGTCTAAAACCTGAAAAACGAGGGGCATTATATGGAAATCACAACTAGGGGAGGTAAAAGCACTATTGACCCTCCTATACTGGTTAGAGTAGAAAATATGCATGAGAAAGAAACCATAAAATGAGGTGTGGCCAAGAGCGATAATTATGTGAAAAATGGAGTAACGGAAGAGGGTGACAAAGCAAGGTCGTATAAGACCATCCCAAGACCTCCTCCCCCTTTCCCTCAAACAATTAAGAAGAGGGAAGAGCAGAGCAAGATCAAGCACGTCCTAGTAATGCTCAAGAAATTATTGGTTAACATCACCTTAATTGAAGCCTTTAGAGAAGATGTTGGTTTATTCAAGGAATATGAAAGACTTGGTCACAGAGAAGTGGACGGTGAGTCAAGATCTTTCCTATGATATTCAACATTGTAGTGCTATCACTACCAAGTCATCGGTCCAAAAGTGTGAACTCCTAGGAGCTTTCACTATACCATGCACTATCGGAGAGGTAGAATTCTCTAAAGCACATCGTGATTTGGGTGCTAGCATCAACTTGATGTCACTGGCCATCTTCAAGAAACTCAACTTGGTAACTCCTACTCCTACAAAAATATGGTAACTAATGGCAGACAAAGCAGTCAAGAAACCCATTAGAGTACTTTACGATGTGTTGGTAAAGGTAAACAAAATTATATTTCCCATAAATTTTATTATACTTGACTGTGAAGTTGATTTTTCAGTTCCTATTATTTTGGGGAGGCCATTCTTAGCTACAAGTCACACTCTAGTTGATATAGAGAAAGGGCTAGTTATATTCAAATTTGGGGAAGAAGAGGTCGTGTTTTATATTTGTCAATAAGAGAGGAAGAACTATGATATAAGGGTAGATTCGATGATCAAAACTATTTATAATGATGATGACTCAGAAGTACCTGTTGAGCTACAACTAGGAGTTGACACTTTAGAGGCAGTCTTGATGAACTTTGATGGTGATAGTATCCCAGATTATGAGGAGATAGTGAATGCTCTTGGGTTGTCATTCGATCCTAGACGTCAGACCAAGTTGGAGCTAGATTTGAAGAACTAGGATTTGTCACCCACAAAACCCTCTATAGATATGCCACTGATGTTAGAACTGAAAGCACTTCCATCACATTTGAAGTATGCCTTCTTGGCAGAGAACAATACTTTGTCGGTCATCATAGTTGCAGATTTGAGTAAAGGGCAAGACAATTCCCTTATGTCAGTACTCAAGTAATTTAAAAGGGCTATTGGGTGGACTATTGCAGACATCATTGGTGTTTATCCAGGAATACGCATTCACAAAATTCTATTGGTCAAAGACTACAAGCCTATAATTGAGCATCAAAGGCATCTAAACCCACCTATGCAAGAGGTGGTCCACAAAGAAGTCATCAAGTTGTTAGATGCAGTTGCTGACAGTTAATGGTTGAGTCTGTTGCAATATGTTCTAAAGAAATGGGGTATTACCTTGGTGCCGAATGCTAAAAATGAATCGATTCTCATGAGACCAGTCATCAGATGGAGAGTGTGCATGGACTATAGAAAGTTCAACACCTCAACAAAGAAGGATCACTTTCGTATGCCATTCATGGATCAAATGCTTGATAGACTTGCACAGAAAGGGTGGTATTGTTTTCTTGATGGTTATTCTGGATATAACCAGATCATCATTGCCCTAGAATATTAGGAGAAAACTATTTTTACATGTCCATATGACACCTTCGCATTTAAAAGGATGTGATTTAGATTCTATAATGCCCCAGCAATATTCCAAAGGTGTATGATGTCTATTTTTTTGGATATGGTAGAAAGAACTATTAAGGTATTCATGAATGATATCAGTATGGTCAGAGACTCATTTGAGGATTGTTTGGCATATTTCCATGATGTTTTACAAAGATGTATGAAAAGTCACTTCGTACTAAATTGGGAGAAATGCCACTTTATAGTTAAAGAAGGTATTATGTTGGGCCATAGAATCTTGACTAAAGGAATTGAGGTTGACAGGGCTAATATTGAGGTAATTGAGAAGATTCCAGCACCCATCTCAGTAAAGAGTGTTAGAAGTTTCTTGGGGCATGCAGGGTTTTATAGACGATTCATAAAAGACTTCTCCAAAATTTCACACCCATTGTGAAAATTGTTGGAGAAGGATGTCAAGTTTTTATTTGATGCTGCATGTATGCAAGGCTTGAAAAGTTAAAAAAGAGGCTGATCTCAGCACCAATTATTATAGCTCTTAATTGGTTCAATCCATTTGAAATATTTGTGATGCCAACAGGATTGCATTAGGTATGGTCTTGGGAAAGTGCAAAGAGAAAGTCTTATATCCTATATATTATGCAAGCAAATCCCTAAACACAGCTCCAAAGAATTCACTATCATAGAGCAAGAGTTGCTTGCATTGGTCATTGCATTCGAAAGGTTCAGCTCATATTTATTGGGAGCCAAAGTGATAGTGCACTCGGATCACTCAGCACTGAAGTATTTGATGGCCAAAAAGGATGCAAAGCCAAGATTAAAAAGATGGGGACTTCTTTTACAAGAGTTCAAATTCGATGTTATTGATAGAAAAGGGTCAAAAAATCAAGTTGTTGATCACCTATACAAATTGGAAGATGGGGCAATGATGTAGTTTGATGATGGTCTTGAGATTAATGACTCCTTTTCTGATGAAAGAGTGTTGGCAACATCACATGATCTTATACCTTTGTTTGCAAATTATGCAAATTATCTAGTGAGTGACATTATACCTCCTAACTTGAACACGCATCAAAGACGAAAATTTATGCATGATGTGAGGAAGTTCTTTTTGAATGACACATAACTATTTTTTGTGTGTGTTAATGGGATTATCCTTTGTTGTGTCCCTGAGGTGGAAATGATGAGCATACTTGAAGCTTGTCACTCATCACTTGTACCATAATGGGATTAGAACAGCCCATAAGATTTTGCAATGTGGGTATTATTGGCTCACAATCTACCAAGATGCTCATGACCATGCCAAAGCTTGTGATAGGTGCCAAAGAAAAGGTGGAGTCACACGCAAGCATGAGCTACCTCTAAATCTTATTTTGGTGATTGAGTTGTTTGATGTTTAGGGGATCTTATGGGACCATTCATTAGCTCGCATGGGAACAAATATATCTTGGTAGTTGTAGATTATGTTTCCAAGTGTGTCGAGGCTATGGCTCTACATAACAATGGAGGTAAAAGTGTCATAGTGTTCCTTAAAAGAAATATCTTCTCTAGATTTAGTACTCCTAGGGCTATCATCAGTGATGGAGGTTCTCACTTTTGCAACAGGCTCATTTAAGCACTCCTTGAAAAGTATAGGGTAAAACATAGGGTGGAAACACCGAATCACCCTCAAACAAGTGGGTGGGTGGAGCTATGCAATAGAAAAATCAAGAAAATTTTATCCAAAATGGATAAGGTAAATCGAACGTATTGGTCAAGGAAGTTGATGATGCATTATGGGCATACCAGACTATATTCAAAACTCCTATTAGCACATCTCTCTACCAAATTATCTTTGGGAAGGCATGTCATTTGCCAATGAGATTCAATATAACGTAATGTAGGCCTTAAAGAAGTTGAATCTTGATTAGAATAATGCTGCATAATTTAGGTTGACTCAACTTAATGAGCTTGATGAATTTCGATCAAAGGTATTTGAGAGCTCGACATTGTATAAACAAATTTCAACGCGATCATCACATTGAATGACGCCAGTTTGAGTCAAAGGACTTAGTGTTGCTCTAACATTCTAGATTGAGTTTATTCCTTAGAAAGCTCAAATCTAGATGGATGGCGCCCTTTCGAGTAGCACGTGTCTTCAATCATGGTGCCATTCAATTGGAGAAACGAGATGGAGTAACTTTCAAAGTAAATGGTCAAAGAGTCAAACTTTACATGGGAGACATGGAGGAGATCAAAATGGTAGAAGAGTGGGACCTTCAAAAGACATAAAGAACTACACGATCCATATCATGTCGCGATAATAAATGAGGCACTGCTTGGAAGGCAACCCAAGGTATGATCCCCTATTCTTATTTTGCTTTTGTCTTGTACATTTGAGGACAAAGTTCTTTATTTTTGGTGGGGTATGGGTAGCTATGGACTAGGGTGACATCCGAGTAGCTTTTAAGTCCATAGTTATCCCAATTTTTTATATTGAGGTTTTCTTGCCTGTTTTTTTTTTTTTTTTTTTGCCTTGTGGATATTTTATTTTATTTTGAGTATTTTAGATAATTTTTTTAGTATATGGTAGTTAATATCTTGGCATGTACATCATTTTGATGGTTTATGAAAATTTTTGGAAAATTTGGTACCCTTGAAAATTTTTGTTGATTAGTAGTTATTTTGCGATCATGCATGTTTGAATGGTTTGGCAATGTTTGTTCGAATGAAGTAAAGACAAGTTAAACACTTGAAGCATGATTTGTGAGTCTTTGTTGGCTATGTATGCAATGTCATGTGCGTGTGAGCTATTTTGTTGTATTCATGCATTGTGTACTACTTCTAAACTTACCTCGTTACTTTGAGTTAGATGGAGATTGTATGAAATAGGAAGGGATCTTAGGCCTTTATTCTTTGATTTAGTCCATTTTTGCCTAAATAACCAACGAAATGAAAGAATTTGTCCCTTGTTCCAAATATTTGAGCCTTACATGTACCCTTTTGTTTGTTAATACCTAGCTAGCGTAACCTTATCTAGTGAAATACCTCGATATTGGCCCTAGTCTATCCTTAAACATTGTGAACCTTGATTGAGGCAAAAAATCTAAGTTGAGGGTGGCTACCAAAAGTGGCCTTGGTTTGGGGATTGGATATTGTGTACTTCACCTCAAGCTAAAAACCTAAGTTGAGGGTTGCTTATGTATGGTATAACAACAAAAATGAGGTGGTGAGTTGGGAATAAAATAAAGAGTTGATAGTCATGTATCGGTAAGAGAAAAAGATGCCTTAGAATGAGAAAAAAAAGCAACACAAGTTAAAAATAAGGCACTAGCTGAAAATGAAGAGAAAATACTTGAAAAAGCTTGAAAATGAAGAATAAGGGAGAACTAGTTGAGAATGGTTGAGTTGTTAAGGTGAAAGTGTTGAAAAGTGTGGCTCAAGGTTGTCCCTTAGCAACTAATTGTCCATAATGCCACACCAAAGCCCCATGAGCCTATGTTACAAGCTTGGGAAGTCCTAAAGTGATCCTAATCTAATTAGTCAATAGTTTGGATTGTGAGTATGTGGCCAAGCCCATGGTATTGCTTATCATGCATGAATCTCATTTGTGAGAGTGAGTATGCTTACACAGTCCCATGAGTAACTTTTGAAAGTATTTTGAGTGTTAAAAAGGGACTTCTTTTCTGTGATGGCATTTGCATTGCATAGTCAGCATTTCACTTGTTCAGTGAATGTGGATTATTGATACCCCTTAACTTGTCATAGTTGGATTGTCAAATGTATTAATATGTTGTGATTTCTTACTAGCTACCTGATTATGTTTTGAAAATAGCTATTATAGGTACCTTACTTGAATTTGAGTATAGCGTATGTCAGTAGTTCGATTGCTATGTCTTGCTTTATTATCTATCTAGATTGAGTCATCGCTTGAGGACAAGCAACAATTTTAAGTTGAGGGTGTTGATGTGTTACCAAAATATAACACATTTGATGCCTAAAACATAAGATTTTGTGTGTTCTCAATGCTACTTTCTATGGTTTTTATGTGTCTTTATGTTTATTTTGCAAAAAATATAGGTTGGCTTGATTTTGGGAACAAGTGTAGATTTTATTGATTTTGAGGAACTACGAGCCACATTACGAGTCGTAGCCTAAGGTACGAGTCATAGATGTTGTGCGTAACAATTAACAATGTCCAAAAAAATCTGAGAATTTGAAGTTCATCCATAAAAGCTCAAGTTAGGAGTCGTAGTCCTCTCTACGACTTGTAGAAGGGGGCCACGTAGCAATTAAAACTGTTGATTATAGTTGGACCCAGAAATACAACAATGAACTACGAGAAGGCACTATGAGTTGTAGGCTAGACTACAATTCGTAGAGGAGGATTATAGCAGTAAAGTCCATAGAATGCAAAGTGTTGATCATGAAACCTCAACTACAGCTCGTAGGTCACCCTACGAGTCATAACTACCAGCCGTAGTAGACACTGACCAGATTTTCTTATTATTTTAAGGACATTTTTGTAAATAGTATAAGTTAGGGTTTTAGGAGCAGGTTTTGGAGAGTCTTTCAATCTTCTTCGAATTTGGGGATTTAGATTCACTTTTGGCTTAATTTCATCATTTAACCTTGTGCTTCTAATTTCAAAAAGGGTTTCATTGTTCTTCAACTTGTTTGGGTAAGAAATATTCTCTGTCTTATTATTTTATTGTTGATTTATGTGCCAAAGCCATGAGTGGCTAAACTCACAACTTGGGGTTGTGGGAACCATGAGTAGGTAGCTTAATAACACAGATTAGTTACACTTCTAAAGTTGGGTATTTGTGTGTATTATCCATTTTTCTTCATTTTGCTTGTTATTTAATGGTGGCCAACATTAAACCTCACCTTGTGTCATGATCCCGATCAAGGTAGTGATGAATAGGAAAAGGAAATGTGTCATGACCCAAGCCTAGAGCCTAGATATGACACGGTGCATGAGAAACCCGAAGGGACCCCAAGCAAGCCTCTTAATATATCATTACACATCATTAGTCGCAGAAGCAATAAAACAATAATAAGAAATAGTAAAATAGGGAACATGAGGCTAAGGGACATATTACATATCATAGAGTCAAAAGAGTCAAGGCTCATAGCATCATTACATAACTTGTCCAATAACACCTCTAAACATAGAATTTAGCGGGGCCCAAGACAAGCAACTGGATTCACCCTCATAGTCAAAGCATACAAATAAAGGTAAGAGAGTCTTAGCATAAGATAAAATCAAAAGACATTGTCCCCAAAGATAAGGACTCACCGACTAGCTTGAGAGAGATTGTACTAGCCACGTGGAGGAGGGGGATGATCAAGCTTGGCTCGTTCTTACCTGGTGACATATATAGGCATAGAGTATACGTTAGAGCGTTTGAATGTACTAAGTATATAGGATGCAATGCAATAAGAGATAAGCAATATAATCAAAGTGCATAAACATAGGCAATGAATAAGCATATAGCAATATGGCATGCATGGGTGATGCTTTAAATAAATCATGCTTACACAGAACATCATATGGGAGAGCATTTGAATGACCATCAATATAGAATATCCAAGGCCTACCACTACCTTGGAGAGACTATTAAGGTACAAACCCCTCAACGTGGTTATTGAGATAGGCCTACTACCTTTCGAGAGAGGCTATCGAGGTACAAATCCCTCAATATGATTATTGAGGTACATACCCCCCAATCATGGTAGCATGGGCCTACTACCTCCCGCGTGAGGCAATCGAGGTACCAACCCCTCAATATGCTTACCCAGACCTACTACCTCTTGAGTGAAGCAATCAAGGTACAAACTCCTCAATGTGATTACCCGGGTCTACAACCCCCCAGTGAGGCTTGGTCAACTCACAACACTATAGAGAAAAATGACATATGTATACATTTTTTTTATCATCATAAAGACATTTAAATCATAATCCACGCTCTAGACCTTCAACAACTCAAGAATCCATAACTAGACATTTTATCAAATACTTGGCGGGTATGTAATGCTAGTGTAAAACCCTACAATTCAAGAGTGAAATCATGCAAGAAAATCCAATGCAAAACTATCCACCAAAACTTTGGTAATACCAATCATGGCATATACATCAAAATCCTTCATCAAATCTCAAGATAGATCCATGATTCATAGCTCAAAACATGCTTAAACAGTCACACTTTTATGAAACCCCAACATAGTTCATAGTCAAATTCATAGTAAGTAAGATCCATAAGTAAATGAACTTAGAATCATGAGATTTAGGTAAAAAAAAAAGACGCTTGGGCACCATGGATAAGAGGCCCTAATAGTTTAAACCCACATACCTAGACTTTGGACAATTCTTGATGAAGATTAAAAATAGAGACTTAAAGCTTGAGTGAAATCCTCAAGATCTGGATGAGTTTTGAGACTTGAAACTTAGGCTAAAATATTTGTCAAACCGTTTGAGAGAGTATTGGGAAATGTCTTGTATGATATGAAGGTGAAATATGTCTAAGTATAGGTATTTTTATGAATGGAAAGGCTTAGGCACAAGACCCAAAGGCCTTGGACTGAACAACAAAACTGGCAACTTTTTAACACTGGTCCGCATCTCAGCCGTGTTGCACCAGGGGTGCTAATCAACACTGGATAAGGAAAAATTTGAATTTTGAAATTGTGATTTGTTTGCTCTAAAATCAGGTGTTAGGCCTATTTCCCACTCAATTTTGCCCCCTGATTAAGAATATGAAGTAAGATTTTTGGTATCATGCACAGATTTTGAGATATATGGAAATTATGATTCTGGGCACTTTCGAGGCACATTTTTGGCCACTTTTTGGGGTCATTTCAATATCTCGCCCTTGGGAAAATTAGTCCCCAAATGTCAAAAAAATGTACATGAGAAGAGTAATCATGAAGAAATCAGGCCTAACATGAATGCATCAATATACTTAAACATTGTTTCAAAAATCTCAACCTAAGTGTTAAAATCACCATGAATTTTGTCAACATAAATATGAATGCATGTAAGTGACATAAGGGCTGATACATAGGGCATGAAATCACATAGGAGACTTAGAATTAGTACCTTAGTCTTGTGTAAAATGGAAGAGATAGGTATATCGCTTTTACATGTCCGCTTCGACCTTCTATGTAGTACTTTCAACTTGTTGATTCCTCCAAAGGACCTTAACAGAAGCCATATCCTTGTTCCTTAGCCTCTTTACTTGCCTATCCAAGATCTCTATTTGGATCTCCTCATAAGTCAAGTTGTCTTCAACAACACCCACAACATCCAATTGGACAATAGCATTTGGATCACCCATAAATTTCCTTAACATGGATGCATGAAACATCGGATGAACCAAGTCCATTTCACTAGGAAACTCCAACTCATAGGCCACCTTACCTATCCTTCTCAACACTCTATAAGGACCCAAAAATCTTGGACTTAATTTACCCTTCTTGCCAAATTGAACCACACCCTTTATGGGTGATGCCTTCAAATAGACTCAATCACCAACGTTAAATTCAAGTTCCCTTCTCCTCACATCGGCATAGGACTTTTAATGACTTTGGGATGTTTTTAACCTTTCTCTAACAAACCTTACCTTCTCCATAGCCTCCATAACCATATCTAGGCCCAACAAAGTTATTTTTCCCACTTCAAACCACCTGTGATCTACAATGTCTACCATAAAGGGCCTCAAAACGAGCCATACCAATATTAGAATGATAGCTATTGTTATAAGAAAACTCAATCAATGAAAGATGATCATCCAACTATCTTTAAACTCCAAAATACAAACCTTAATCATATTTGCAAGAGTTTGGACAGTTCTTTCGGCTTGGCCATCATTTGAAGGTGAAAGTTTGTACTAAGCTTTGCCTTAGTCCCAAGACCCTTTTGGAAGGACCTCCTAAAATATGAAATGAATTGAGCATTACGATCCAATATGATAAACAAGGGCACCCCATGCAATCTTGGCACCCCATGCAATCTTACTAACTTATGAATGTACAATTTAGCATAGACTTCGGCTTCATAAGTAGTCTTAACCGGTAGGAAATGAGCCGAATTTGTCATCATATCAACCACAACCCAAATAGAATCAAAACGCTTTTAGTCTTAGGCAACCCAACCACAATGTCCATGTTAATTTTCTCCCACTTCCAAGTAGGAATCTCTATGTCTTGGGTTAGGTGACCTGACCTTTGGTGTTCGGTTTTGACTTGTTGGCAACTCTGACAACCGGATTCAAATTTGGGAAATGTCTTTCTTCATACCTCTCCACCAAAACACATCCCTCAAATCTCTATATATCTTGGTAAAACCAGAGTGAATAGAATAGGAAGAATTGTGAACCTCATTAGGAATCTTTTCTCTCAAGTCATCAATACAAGGCACATACAACCTACCTTGGTACCTAAGAGCACCATCTCCCCCTTGGGGAGAAAACCTCCACCTTGCCTAGAAACATAGGCTATCACCTTACCATTTTGCATCAAAACACAGCCCAAACCAATCTGGGAGGCATCATAATATACAACAAACCCTTCCAACCCTTTCAGTAGAGACAAGATTAGAGCATACACAAGCTTATCCTTTAAGGTTATGAAACTCTTTTCACACTCATTGGTCCACACAAACTTAGCCTTCTTTTGATTAAACTTAGTCATGGGATAAGCAATAGAAGAGAACCCATTCACAAACCTCCAATAGTAACTCGCTAAGCCCAAGAAGCTTTTAATGTCCGATGGGGTCAATGGTCTAGGCCAATTTCTAATCACTTTCAATCTTTTTAGGGTCCATCTTAATACTATGCCCTGACTCTATACGACCTAGAATGGTAACCTCTTTCAACAAAACTTCACACTTCTCATATTTAGCATACAACTTCTTTTCGCTCAATCTTTGTAGCACTACCCTCAAATGAGCATATGTTTCTCCTGACTTTTAGAATAGATCAAAATATCATCAATGAAAACCACCACAAACAAATCAAGGTAGGGTTTTAAAGACCCTATTCATAAGATCCATGAAGATAGTTGGTGCATTGGTCAATCCAAAAAGACATAACCACAAATTCATAATGATCATACCTAGTCTGGAAGGTCGTCTTGGGAATGTCATACTCCCTCACCTTCACTTGATGATACCCGGACAAAAGATCAATCTTAGAAAAGTGACTGGCCCCTTGAAGTTGGTCAAACAAATCATCAATTCTTGGGAGAGGGTACTTATTCTTGATGGTGACCACATTAAGTTATTAGTAGTCAATGCATATTTTAAGAGACCCATCCTTCTTTTTCACAAACAACACCGGTGCACCCCAAGGTGATTGGCTAAGCCTAATAAAACCCTTTTCCATCAATTCCCTCAATTGCTCCTTTAACTCCGACAGAGCCATATAGTAAGGGGGAATAGAAATGGGTTGAGTATTGGGAAGGAGGTCTATACCAAAGTCTATTTCTATTTTGGGAGGAACATTAGGAAAGTCACTTGGAAAGACATCAAGTAACTCACGGACCACCAAAACTAACTCTATAGGAAGGACTTTGGACTCTATATCCCTAACCATCACAAGATGACAGAGACATCCCTTAGAGATCAACTATTGGGCTTTAATGCAAGAGATAAACCTACTCTTGACCACAACATCATGACTCTCCCACTTTTGGGAATTGGAATTTGACCCTACAAGTTCTCCCATCAATAGAGGCATAATACGCATGCAACCAATCCATCCCAAGAATAACATTAAAATTAACCAAATCTAATTCGACAAGATCAGAAGGCAATATTTTATTCAATTTGCAAATTGGACAATTTCTATAGACCTTTCTAGCAGCAATAGATGTACCAATAGGAGTATACACCTCATAAGACTTACACAATAATTTAGGATCAACATAAAACTTTTTGGCAATAGAGGGAGTAACAAAAAAAGAGGGGCACCCAAATCTATCAATGCATACAGATCAAAATCAAAGAATTTTAACATACCAGTGACGAAATTGGGAATCTCATTAACCCCTTGCCTCTCATGAAGAGCATAAAATCTATTGTGCCTTGGGGCACCACCTTGTTGGCCTCCTATACCCAAAGGAACCGCATTAGCACCCCGTCTTTAAGGACGAACATCCTTACCCTTTTTGCGATGTCGAGGGCAATCCATCACCTTATGCCCTACCTCCCCACAACTATAACAAGCATTTGTATTCCTCACACATGGGACATTATGACCCCTACCACATCTTGGACACATGTCATTAATACCCACACCACCATCACCTTGGGCTGTAGGGAAGTCATTGGCAAACCTCCTATTAGAAGCATAAGAAGACCCTTGGCCTTCATGAAACTGGCCACCTTTGCAATTTTGGAACTTACTCTAAAAATGGGATTTCTTAGCCTCATGACCCCTTCTGTTCTTCAACCTTTCCTCCTCCATTTGTTTGGCATAAGCCATCAACTGGGACAAGTCTATGTCACTAATAAATATAGTAGACCGACACTTCTCATTCACCAAGTTGGATACACTTATCATGAACTTGTTCATTCTAGTCCTTGGGTCGGCAACCAAATGTGGAGCATGTTTTGAGAATTGGTTGAACTTGAGGGTATACTCCCTCACACTCATAGATCCTTGCTTCAAATTCATGAACTCTACTATTTTGTCCTCTCTAAGCTCAAGAGGAAAGAACTGGTTGAGGAAAGCTTCCTTAAACTCCTCCTATAGAACCACATTGTTGTTCCCATTCTCCTCTTTCCATTGCATGTACCATATTTGGGCCACCCCCTTGAGTTGGTAACCAACTATGCCTTCTCTTCCAACTTCACACCTATGATAGCCAACACTTTATACACCTCATCAATAAATTCTTGAGGTTCCTCATCCACCTTAGACCTATTGAGCTCTGGTGGGTTCATCCTCATAATGTCCCTGACCCGAGATACCAGAGTAGGAGCATTAGGGGCTTGGGCCCCTCTTTTGGCTTGGTTAGCCATTACTTAAGATGGCAAAGTGAGAGCATCCCAAAGCTCACCATAAACCAGTTGTTCCTCAAGTATGCGGGCTCTTTTTCCTCTTATGTTGGGCATGATCTAGCATAGCAAAGAACAATAGTTAGGGGAAAAAACGTACCTTAACTTCTATAGCACGACATAGATTAAGAAGAATGAAAATATTTTATAAAATATCTCATAGCCCATTAATCATATTTATGGTGGACAACACAACTATAAATAAGACTCTAATTGATGTGGTGTGTTAGATGTTGTGACATGGCACATAGGGAACTCTAAGGGACCCCAAGCAAGCCTCTTAACATATCATCACACATCAGTGATCAAGGAAAAAATAAGACAACAATAAGAGATAGTAAAATGGGGAACATGGGGCTAAGGGACATCTTTCATATCATAAAAGATCATAGAGTCAAAAGAGTCAAGGTTCACAGATCATTAGATAACTTATCCAACAATACCTCTAAACATAGAACTTAGCGGAGGCCAAGATAAGCAATCGGGATCACCCTCATAGTCAAAGAATACAAGTAAAGGCAAGAGAGTCTTAGCATAACATAAAAGCAAAAGACATCGTCCGCGAAGTTGAGGACTCACCAACTAGCTTGAGCGAGATTATACTAGCCACGTGGAGGAGGAGGATCAATCGGGGCTCTAGTTCCTACATGGTGATATCATGTAGGCATAGAGTATGCGTTAGTATATTTGAATATAATAAGTATGTAGGATGCAATACAATAAGAGATAAGCAAGATGGTTGAAGTGCATAAACATAGGCAATGAATAAGCATATAGCAATATGACATGCATGGGTGATGCTTTGAGTAAATCATGCTTACATAGAACATAATGCATGTGTAAGAAGTGACCATCAATATAGAATATCCAAGTCCTATCACCTCCTTGGAGAGGCGATTGAGGTACAAACCTCTCAACATCGTTATTGAGGCACATACCCCTAACATGGTAGCACGAGCCTACTATCTCCCGAGCAAGGTAATTAAGGTACAAACCCCTTAATGTGGTTATTAATATACATACCCCCCAATCATGGTAGCACAGGACTACTACCTCCCGAGCTAGGCAATCGAGGTACCAACCCCTTAATATCGGTACCTGAGCCTGCTACCTCCCGAGCGAAGCAATTGAAGTACCAACCTTTGAATGTGGTTACCCGGGCCTACAACCCCCAAGCGAGGCTTGGTCAACTCACAAAACTATAGAGAAAAATGACACATATATACATTTCCTTCATCATCATAAAGTCATTCAAATCATAAGTTATGCTCTAGACCTTCAACAACTCAAGAATCCATAACTGGACATTTTATCAAACACTTGGTGGATGTGTAAGTCATGCAATTGAAGAGTGAAATCATGCAAGAAAATCCAATGTAAAACCACCCACCAACACTTGGTAATACCATCATACAATATCCGTCAAAATCCTTCATTAAATCTCAAGATAGATCAAAGATTCATAGCTCAAAACATACTTAAATAGTCAAACTTTTATGAAACCCCCACATAGTTCATAGTCAAATTCATAGTAAGTAATACCCATAAGTAAATCAACTTAGAAACATGAGATTTAGGTAAAAACGAAGCTTGGGCACCATGATTGGAAGGACCCAATGGTTGAAACTCACATACCTTGACTTTGGAGAATTCTCGATGAAGATTGAAAATGGAGACTTGAAGCTTGAGTGAAATCCTTAAGATCTGAATGAGTTTTGGGACCTGAAATTTGGAGTAAAATATTTGTATAAGTGTTTGAGAGCATATTTGGGAATGTCTTGTATGTTATGAAGGTGAAATATGGCTAAGTATAGATATTTTTACGCATGGGAAGGCTTAGGCCGAAGACCCAAAGGCCTTGGACCGAACAACAAAACTGGTAACTTTTTAACACTGGTCCGCGCCCCAGCGGTGTCGCGCCAAGCGTGCAGATCAACACTGGATAAGGAAAATTTTGGATTTTGAAATTGTGATTTGTTTTCTCTAAAATCGGGGTTAGACCCATTTCCCACTCAATTTTGCACCCTTGATCAAGAATATGAAGTCAAATTTTTTTATTTCATGTATGGATTTTGAGGTATATAAAAATTACGATTAAGGGCACTTTCGAGGCACATTTTCGGGTACATTTTGGGGTCATTTCAAAATGGATGAAAGAATTTGATTGATGTATTCTCATTTAATCAGCCAAAATCGACAAAGGAGATATTGTCTAGGACAACAAGTAATGATTAGTTTGCCACAATATGGTAGTTGGCCAAGTGCTATAGTGAAATTCGACCTTCACCTTTGTCTAAGGGTTGGAAGAACTTAAGTTACCGTTCTGCATGTAATGTGCTAATTTAGGTCGTGTTATTCAGTGTGTTTGAATTAATGAATCACGGGGAACACAATTTCCCAAGTTACTCTCTAAATCTGATTGTCTCTACGTTTTATTAGTATAGTTTTATTTTCGAATGCAGAACGGTAACTTAGGATACAATGCTCGAGGGAGACAATGCTCATTAGAAAGGGGAAAAAAAGAAAAGAAAAGAAAAGAAAAATGCAAAGAAAACATGAAAGAGCAGTCTTTGTTAGGATAGGCCTACCCAAATGGGCACCTAGACAAAATAAAGTCGTCTAATTTTACACAAATTTGTGCTAACTATGCATAGTTCTTTTATATTATAGTATTCATATATACTAAGAAAGAACTATAGTATGCATAAATACTAAGAAAGCGTACAACATAATTAGCTGATCGTCCTAATTTAGTAATCTAACACATACATACAGTAACTTGTTACATTAATTGATCAAAATAATCTATATTATAAAAAAAAAATCGATGGTGTCAACATATACATACATTTTAATTTGGTACTTCCTACTAGGAAATTAGTTAATTCTCGATTCCTACGTTGTTTGTGTAAACAAACAATTCCAACGCCTCGAGAATATAAATATATATAAGTTGACGTCTTCAAGCTATTTAAAAATAATTGCATTTCATGCTCGAGCTTTTATGTTCTATTTTGCCTCAATTGTCATTCCATAAATTCTTTGAAAATCATGGTAAAGATTCTCATGGAAAATGACAATCACCGGACTCCATATGTATATACCAACAAAAAAAGAATAAGAGGTTTTTAAATGATCAGTCAAAATCATGGCACCAATTTTAAGTATGTGACAAATAATATAACAAGAGTAGCCGGCAAAAGCAACAATTTAACTTATAACGTGTAAAGAACTTTTATTCTATCAATAAAATTTAACCTGTTATATCAGATAATTTGATATTTTTAGGTTAGTAATCCATATACTATATATTTTTTGACCATAGTTATTCTTTTCCAATATACAATACTCAAATTTATGATTTCGAAATAAAGGAGATTTGTCTACATAAAATGAATGTTATTTATATTGTCATGTATAGAAGTTAATCCGAAGAATTTGAAAACAACTTGGTGTTGTAGCATATATTATTGGGCTATAATGCAACCTATTTGTTAAATACTAAGTAGTGGATTTGAGGATACAACATGAAAGACAAACCTTTGAAGAGATATTAGTTTCTTTTTCCGATATAGTTAAAGTTTTCTTATTTATGGGATTTGGAGCTTGTAATATATATATATTAGTTTGTGATAATAACTTTTTCTAAGTATTATTTTCAAAATGGGAAAGAGCGGTGGGCTTTTCAGATATGCTGATGCTGTTGATAAATTGCTAATGTTTCTTGGTACTTTAGGATGCATTGGAGATGGGCTAATGACTCCACTTAATATGTTTATTCTTAGTGCTCTTATTGATGATTATGGAGGTGCTAATTATAATGATGATGCTTCTTTCACTAATGCTACTGTTGACAAGGTATCCCCTTCAATCTTGGTTACAATTTGGGGCAGCTTCATTTACTCTCCTGGGAAATTCTTCACTGCTAAAAAATCATTAAATGTTCAGTGACTATTCCACATATATATTTTGATTTTTCATACAGCCAAAATTTGTTTCCCACTATTCATTTTCTGGTTGAGTGAGAAAATCATGTCTACAACACAAATTTCTAATAAGAAATTCCACATAGGTTTAAAATGATCACAAACCAAATGTTGTACATTATACTTAAAAATCTATCAGAATCTTCATAAATAATGATGGATGGATGTATAAGCATATTAAATAAAGAAATGCCCTTAAATGAAACAGTATTTGATTCCTACATGTCCTTGAAACAGTACTCACTCAGATTGCTCTACGTTGCAATTGGAGTTGGTATATCCGCTTGCATTGGTACGTATTATCACACTTTTTTTTTTATTAGTATTAGCATATCTCATGAGTTCAGATTCGGGAGTGGAACCTTATGAGTTTGAGATTCTAACCTCTTTAAGATATTGTATATGTTATAAATTTATAGGAGGAATTTGCTGGACAAGAAGTGCAGAGAGACAAACAAGTCGTATAAGGATGGAGTACCTAAAATCAGTGCTTAGGCAAGAAGTTAGTTTCTTTGACAAACAAAATGCTTCCTCTACTAGTTTTCAAGTTGTTGCTACAATTTCTGTTGATGCTCATTCAATCCAAGATGCTATAGCAGAGAAGGTCTTTTATTATTACCTTTAATTTCTTTCTCAGTTTATTATTCTAATTCAAGAATCTAGATCATTTAATCTAATTCATGCTTATGAAATACAAATTACACCGAAACAGTCACTGTCTTACAAAAGTTTATTGTTGATTTTCGGGAAGAATCTTCACTGGAATCTTTTCACAAGAACTTGACAGATTGTTTATAAAGTTTTTTCTGGAGAAAGAGTGTCATTCGTCATTGTTAAGACAATCATTTTAAAATTTTAAAGGTGTAACTTTTCAGAAACAATTTGTATTGAGGGTGAGCGTTCAGTTTTAGCAAATTTCTATTCGGTTCCTCAGTTTTCGATTTTGAAAAAATGTGCATCATACACCAAAAGGAAATATTTCGATTTGGTTCAGTTTTTTCAAGTTCGGTTCTTTTTTATTTGGTGTTTTTAAAATGGTTTTCGGTGTAAACTAATAAAAAATAAAATGAGGACAAAATAAAAGTACAAGACACTTAAAATCGTATTAAGTGATGATGTGTTCCAATGGAACACTTATTGTGATTAAAAAATTATATTTATTTTTGTCAAGAACTTGCGCCTCCAATTATTGCTTTAAGAAAACAAGCATGAAGACATCCTTTACATGATATAAATCTTTAAAAATATGTTTGAATTTCTCTTAGAAAATAATATTTCAAGTTAACTATATGAATTATAAATTTATTGCTACTTTGACTTGTTTCATCAATGATTTAATTGCTAATTAATTTATATGTGTGTATATATATATATAAATTAATTTTAAAAATTTAATAAAAGATCGATTCTTCGGTGCAGCGAAGTTTTGAGACCCCTACACCAAACACCGAACCGAAGAACCAAATTTTTGAAGAAGAAACACCGATATCGAACTGAAAAATTAAAGAACCAAATCAATTCGATTCGATTTGATTTTTTCGATTTTTTGATATTTATGCTTATCCTTAATTGGAATAGTTATGTCTCTTACCTTTTATTTATCAATATCATAGATGTACATAATATAGGGGAAATATATACATAGTTTTTCTTAAACACGGATCCTGAAGGATCCACATGACGATCTGATCCAATTTCCTTCACTAATTCACTAATTCTAAGATTTGTATATGAGTTTTTCTGTGTTTTGAGTTTGGATTAGCTTTTTTTTTTTAAATAAAAAAGATCTTTTTAATGAGGTTAGGAGAAGGGAAATGGGGAGAGATTTACTAGACAGGGAATCAAATTCTCATCAATAAAGTAAAAATTAAGATAGTCAATTAATTGATATACTAAGATTCTAATCACCAAATTTTAGTTAAACTTTACCGACTATAATAGTAAAATTACTAAATGTATCCATCAATCTTGGATGGAGCCAAAGATTAACTATTTTTTGGCTTTGGAGTATGATGAAATAAAGCAAAATGACTCTTTAAACTGTCTGCGCTTCTTTCAATTGTGAAGTAGCAGTTAGTCAATGTAACTTTCGACGCTCATCATGGGTCATCCGGAAACAGTCGCGCTATGTTTTTAAACATAAGGGTCAGGCTGCGTACATCCGACCTCCCCTTACCCGGCAATGGACGAGAGCCTTTGAGGTATTGGGTAATGTTGTTGTTGTTGTTGTGTCCTTATAACTACCAAAATCTACTAATCCAGGTGACTTCACTGTTATAGCAGGTTCATATGACTTTACTACTGGTACTAAAACTTGTAACTTAACTATTAAAGTTTAGTTACTTTAAGACAAAAAAGGTTTAAAATTGTAGTGATCATGGTTGAAATTTAACGTTTTCTCCTTAATTGCAGATACCTAATTGTGTTGCTCACCTGTCAACATTCATTTTTGGCATAATTCTTGCTTTCTACCTTTCATGGAGACTAGCATTAGCTTCAGTTCCATTTTCACTTGGTTTTGCTATACCGGGTGTAGCATTTGGGAAACTACTTATGATCCAGGGAATGAAGATGAAGGATGCCTATGGAGTTGCAGGAACTGTAGTAGAACAAGCAATTTCATCGATTCGAACAGTTTACTCTTATGTTGGAGAAAATGAAACACTAAAAAGATTCAGTAATGGTCTTGATGAGAGTTTGAATCTTGGTGTTAAGCAAGGGCTTACTAAGGGACTGTTGTTAGGAAGTATGGGAATGATTTATGTGTCGTGGGCGTTTCAATCATGGGCAGGGAGTATACTTGTTGCTAATAGAGGAGAAAGTGGTGGTCGTGTTTTCATTTCAGCTCTTTGTGTTGTTCTTGGAGGACTGTAAGTATCATTTTATTCACTCTTCCTTCCATTTGAGACTTCCAAGTAATAAAATTACTTAAGTCACTCTACTTTGTAACCGTGAGGTCACAAAACTTTACTCGTTATAGCAGGTTAGTCAACTTGATGGATAGGTTTTGTCGTTAAAGTGAATAAATTAGAGTGTCTTTAGTACTGTTACTTTAATGTCACAAGAAATTTTTTTTTTTGACCATCATTGTAACGATTTATTTTGCTTTATTGTGACAAAATGGAAGATTTGTAACTTTATTGTTACGGTAGATGAAGTTCACATTCATTCAGTTTGTTTGTACTTAATTGAAAATGAGATAATTGGAAACAAGATATGACAAATCGATTGTTCTGATATTGTCATGGCTTGGTTTGTGATTATAGGTCTTGTATGAGTGCACTTCCTAATGTCTCATTCATCACTGAGGCAACAATTGCTGCTGCAAGAATTTTTGAACTAATTGATCGTGTTCCTCAAATAGATTCTGAAGATGGTAAAGGGAAAATTCTGGCATATGTAAGAGGAGATATCGAGTTTAAGGAGGTAAAGTTCAGCTATCCATCAAGGCCAGATATCCAGGTCCTCCAAGATTTGTGTCTTAAAGTGAAAGCTGGAAAAACAGTAGCAATTGTGGGAGGCAGTGGTTCTGGAAAGTCCACTGTCATTTCTTTGCTAGAAAGATTTTATGATCCAATCGAAGGAGATATTTTACTTGACGGACATAAAATAAAGAAACTTCAGCTTAAATGGCTGAGATCTCAGATGGGGCTAGTAAATCAGGAGCCTGTTCTGTTTGCTACATCCATCAAGGAAAATATACTCTTCGGAAAAGAAGGAGCTTCGATGAAAATGGTTATTGAAGCTGCTAAGGCTGCAAATGCACATGAATTTGTGGCCTCTTTACCGGATGGATATGATACTCAAGTAACTTGATATCTTTTGCTTGTTCTGTTGCTATCTGTTATTGTTTGCTCTTTGGCTACATTTGACAAAGTTTGAATTGGATTTTAGGTGGGACAATTTGGTTTTCAATTGTCTGGAGGACAGAAGCAAAGGATTGCTATAGCAAGGGCGTTGATTAAGGACCCAAAAATTCTTTTACTCGATGAGGCTACAAGCGCGCTGGATGCACAATCAGAAAGAATTGTTCAAGAGGCCCTAGACCAGGCTTCACAAGGAAGGACAACAATCATCATTGCCCATCGCCTAAGTACAATACGCAAGGCTGACAAAATTGTTGTGCTTGAGTCAGGGAGAATTATTGAATCTGGTTCTCATGATGATCTAATGTGTAAAACTGGTGAAGAAGGTGGAGTTTACTTTAAAATGGTGAAGTTGCAGCAATCAACAGCAAACGGTGAAGGGCCATCTAGTCCATATCTTCCTAAAGAGACAAGAAGCTACACGAGAAGGAGTTATGATATGCCTAGGTCCCCTTATGTTTCTATGTCAAGTTGGCAAAATAGCCCTGCCTCTCCTTTTAGCCCAGCACTAAGTGTCAGTTATGCTCCCAGCATTCATACATGCTCTTATTATGATAGTGATGATGAATATTTAGAGAATTTCTCTCATCCAAGTCCCTCAACGTGGCGTTTGCTCAAAATGAATGCACCAGAGTGGAAGATAGCGCTGTTGGGATGTTTAGGAGCTATTACCTTTGGTGTACTTCAACCACTTTATGCATTTTGCTTGGGATCAGTTGTATCAGCATATACATCAAATGATATTTCAAAGATAAAGTCAGAGATCAAAATTTACAGCATAGTCTTTTTGAGCATAGGTTTGACCAGTTTCATTGCCAATCTACTCCAACATTACAATTTTGCTAAAATGGGAGAGAAACTGACCAAGAGAGTCAGGGAAAAGGTGCTTTCAAACTTGCTCACATTTGAAGTGGGCTGGTTTGATCGAGACGAGAACACGAGTGCTGCAGTTTGTGCAAGGCTCTCCACTGAAGCCCGTATGGTTCGATCCCTTGTTGGTGATCGTTTCTCATTGCTACTACAGGTTTCTGTCAGTGCTTCGACTGCTTTTGTACTTGCATTAATTGTTGCATGGAGAGTTGCCATTGTGCTAATATCTATACAACCTTTACTCATAGCAAGCTTCTACTCGCGAAGTGTTCTGATGAAAGGAATGTCAGAAAGATCCCAAAAGGCACAGAGTGAAGGAAGCCAGCTAGCAAGTGAAGCAGTAATCAATCACAGGACTATCACCACCTTCTCATCTCAAGATAGAATGTTGGACCTCTTTGCTGAAACTCAGAAAGGCCCGAGAAAAGAAAACATTCGACAGTCATTGCTTTCTGGTGCTGGCTTGTTTTGCTCTCAATTTCTAACCACAGCTGCCATTGCCTTAACATTTTGGTATGGAGGGAGACTAATGAACAGAAACAAACTTACTTCAAAGCACCTATTTCAAGTTTTCTTCCTTTTGATGAGTACCGGGAAAAATATAGCAGATACAGGAAGTATGACTTCTGATTTGGCAAGAGGTAGCAGTGCAGTTGCATCCGTAATTGCTATCTTAGATCGAAGGACTGAGATTGAACCTGAGAATCCTGAAGGGCTTAAAGCTACAAAGGTCTTAAAAGGAAAGATAGAGCTAAAGAATGTCTTCTTTAACTATCCGTCTAGGCCTGATCAAGCAATATTCCAAGGAATGAATCTGAAAATTGAATCTGGAAAAACCGTAGCACTTGTAGGGCAAAGTGGTTCTGGGAAATCTACCATCATTGGCTTAATAGAAAGATTCTATGATCCAATAAAGGGTCAGGTTCTGATCGATGACAGAGACATCAAAAGCTACAACTTGAAGAGCTTAAGATCACTTATTGCTCTAGTGAGTCAAGAACCCACGCTTTTTGCAGGATCCATACGCGAAAATATCATTTATGGGAAAGAACAAGCTACAGAGTCTGAAATCATGAAAGCTGCCTCTGGTGCTAATGCTCATGAATTTATAAGGTATGATCATATAACTACAAATCTCTCTGTTCATTTTGATTAAAAAAAAAAAACAAAAGCTTAAAAACTACAATCTTGTAATACAGTGCTATGGAGGATGGCTATGAAACTTATTGTGGTGAAAGGGGAGTCCAACTCTCAGGAGGGCAAAGACAAAGAATAGCACTTGCACGAGCAATACTAAAGAATCCAACTATACTTCTCCTAGATGAGGCAACTAGCGCGCTTGACAGTGTATCTGAGAACTTGGTACAAGAAACATTGGGAAAGATGATGATCAGTAGAACAAGTGTAGTTGTTGCTCATCGCTTATCAACAATACAGAAGGCAGACACCATAGCCGTGATTAAAAATGGAAAGGTTGTGGAACAAGGATCACATTCTCAGTTGCTTGCTCTTGGAAAGAATGGCTCTTATTATGGACTTATCAAGCTGCAATCTGGCCATTCTCCTTATAGGTGAAATATTTTGATCGTGCCATTGTTTGGGTCTACATCGTTAAGAATATCATTCTGTTTAAGATTTATGATCCATCAAAACAACTTTATTTTGAGCAATTTTGAAATGCCAGCTGCCCAATGGCTGTGTTATTTGCTTTTTTGACCTTATTGGCAATTTGATTTTTGTACAGTGGTATTTTCTTCATAAAAGTTACTACATGAGATCTCAAGTATGCTAATATTTTCCTTTTATTCTGCGAATTGTGTAAGTTATAACTGTTATCCTTGTAATTTAATAGCAGTGTAAAAACAGAATATAAAAACAAAAATATGTAAAACTATTGAGTTCACAGAATTCACTGTGTGTCGTTAAGGAATTTAATCTGCTTACTGTATCCGAGGTTGTGGATTATTTCCTCCCAGGATAAAATAGATAATCTATTACAAAAATAGTGGTACCTTAAACTCTTGCAATATCAGCGAACTCAAAAATCAGCAACTGATTCAAATGTAGACTCAAATTTTTATTTGTAAGAAAATGTATGTATAAGAGGAGGAAATTCGATCTCTGGAAAATGCAGAAAGGGTCTGTATTTATAGCCAACGTTGGGTATGAATTCACCTGTTCAGAACATTCTCAACTGTTCTGAACAGGCATGGTATCTTTTGGGAACAAAAGTGTTTGTTCCAAAGGAACAGTTTATGCGGTAATTTAAAAGTTAATTAAACTAATTTCGCATATTAACTTAATTAATAAATAAATCATAGAAAATTTTTTAGATTGATTAAATAAATTTTGTCCAAATATTTATCAATCACAACATTTGTTAAAGTCGAGCGAGCAACGACAACGACTAAAACAATGTTTGTCTTTAAACATAAGGCAAGGGAACATACCTGAAACCTCAAAGAGTTGAGTATATTGGGTTGGCATATCAACTCCGTCTCCCAAGTAACCTCACTTATGGGCCTATGGCGCCACTGAACTTTCACTGAAGTTATGTATTTTGTTCTCAACTTCCTAACTCGTCTATCTAAAATAGCCACGGACTACTCTTCATAGACCAAATCCGAGCTCAACTCCACTGAATCAACGGATACACATGAGAATTATCAGGAACATAGCATGCAATATAGATACATAAAATATAGGATGAACCAAGGACAAATTAAGTGGCAAGGCAAATCTCTCTGATTCTTCAAGGATCTCAAAATGGTCAATATACATAGGGTTCAGCTTGCCCTTCTTCCCAAACAACATAACACCCTTCATGGGCAAAATTCTCAACCAAACCTGTTCTCCCTCTATGAACTCCAACAGTTAAACTCGCATATCAGCATGACTCTTTTGACAACTCTAGGCTGTCAACAACCTACTCTAAATCAAATGCACCTGCTCCATGACATCTCTAAACAATTCAGTGTCACAGTTATCAACTACAATAAAATCAAACCAACTTAAGGGTGATCTACATCTCTGTTCATATAATGCCTCAAAAGGGGCCATTTGGATGCTGGAATGATAACTGTTGTTGCAAGCAAACTCTACCAAAGGAAAATATTGATCCCACCTTGCACCAAAATCAACAACACAAGCCCTAAGCATATCCTTAATCACTTGAATAGTCCTCTCTAATTGGCCATCTGTCGAGGGATAAAAAGTTGTACTCAAGTCTAGTCTAGTACTGAGGACATACTTCAAGGCCTTCCAAAAATGAGATGAAAGTGATGAGCTGCGATCTGACACAATGTAAATCAGGACCCCATGAAGTCTTGCTATCTGCCTGGTGTAAAGCTACGCGAGCTTTTCAGCTATGAATTTCACTTTGATCAGGATGAAGTAGGGGGACTTGGTCAATCGATCCACCGCCACCCATATAGAGTGCAACCCGCTAGCTGTGGGAGGTAAGCCAACTACAAAGTGCATGGTGATGCATTCTCACTTCCACTTGGAAATGGGCATTTACTGTAACTCTCCACCTAGCCTCAGATTCTTGTACGTGACCTATTGACATGCCAAGCACCTAGCCACAACTCTAAAATGTCCCTCTTCATGCTGCACCACAAATAATGCTGGCTCAAATCATGATACATCTTTGATGTCCCCAAATTGATGGAATATCTAGCACAATGAGCCTCCTTAAGCATCAACCTGATCAAATCACCTACCTTAGGCACACAAATCATACACAATCCTCAATACACCCTCTAAATCAAGCTTCTCTTCCTTAGCCTCCCATCACCTTGTCACAAATCTGACACAGTCACTCATCCTCAAACTTATGTCCCCTAATCTGATCCATCAAGGAAGGACGAGCCCCACACAAGCAAGAATGTCACCATCTTTAGAAATTTGCACTCTCACTAACCCATTAGATAACCTCAAAACATCCCTTACCAAAGGTTGCTCCTCAACCCGAATAGCTGTAAGACTCACCATACTGGTAATCTTTGTACTTAAAGCATCAGCCACTATATTGGCTTTACTCAGGTGATACAATATAGTCAAATCATAATCCTTCAGAAGCTCAATCCACCTCCTCTGCCTCAAATTCAAGTCTTTTTGGTTGAATATGTACTGTAAACTGTGAAAGTCGGTGAAGGTATTACAATGAACATCGTAAAGATAGTGCCTCCACAGCTTCAACACAAACACAACAACAACCAACTCTAAGTCATAGGTAGTATAGTTCTTATCATGAGTCTTCAACTGTCTAGAAGCATAAGCAATCACATTCCCTTTCTACATCAACAATCCACCCAAGCCAACTCCTGATGCATCACAATATACCGTAAAGCTAACACCCTTCTCTAGTAAGGCCAAAACAAGAGTTGTAGTCAATAATGTCTTGAGCTTTTGGAAGCTCTCTCCACACTTATTTGACCAATGGAATGGAAAATTCTTTTGAGTGAGCCTAGTCAATGAAGTGGCTATAGAAGAGAAGCCCTAAACAAACCTACTATAACAACTAGCTAGGCCTAGAAACTTCGAATCTCCATAGCCGAAGTAGGTCTAGTCCAACCCTGAACAACCTCAATCATACCCTCTCTAGACACAATATAACCGAGGAATGCCACCAAACTCTGCCAAAACTCACACTTGGAGAATTTAGTTAGCATGTAACCTCTCATCTCTAAGCCATTGAAGCATAATCCCCAAGTGTTGCTCATGATTCGCCTTGGTCTTGGAGTAGACTGATACATCATCGATGAAGACAATAACAAATTATTCTAGATATGGCAGATATACATCATTTATCAACTCCATAAATATTTCTGGGGCATTAATCAACCCAAAAGACATCAGAAGAAACTCATAATGCTCATACCTCGTTTGGAAAGCTGTCTTAGGAATAGCAGAAGCCCTGATCCTTAACTGATGATATCTGGATCAATTTTAGAAAACACAGCTACACCTAAATCTAATCAAATAGGTCATCAATCCTAAGCAAACGATACTTATTCTTAACTATCACCTTGTTCAGCTACCTATAATTAATACACATTTTCATAGAGCCATCATGTTTCTTAAGAAATAAAATAGGGGCACCCCAAAGCGATACACTAGGGCGTATGAGCCCTTTACTCAATAAATCTTAGAGCTACTCCTTTAGCTCGTTCAACTCAACTGGAGTCATACGGTAGGGAGGAATAGAAATGGACTTAGTGCCCAACTCAAGATTATGTCACGATCCAAGCCTAGGGCCTAGACATGACCGGCGAATGGGGAACCCGAACAAACCCCAAACAAGCCTCTTAGCATATCATTACACATTGTTGGTCGCAAAAGCAATGTAAAACAACATAAGGAACTTAAATAAGGGGAATTAGGCTAAGGGAGAGAGAATAATACTTAAGTAACATGTTAAAGTTTTTTAAAACAAGGCCAAGGGACTATGGGAAAGCTTGCATAACATCGTAGTCAAGAGACGAAAGAGTCAAGGCTCATAACATAGATACATATCTTGTCCAACAACACCTCTACTATATAGAACTTAGAGAACACAAGCAATTGGGCTCACCCTCATAATCAAAATAGAATATAAAGAAGAATATCTCCATACATAATAAGAGTAATATAGAATAAGGTCCCCGAATTAGAGGACTCACCAACTAGACTAAGTAGCACCGAACTATCCACGTGGAGGAGGAGCATGATCAACTTGGGCTTCGATCCGTACATGGTGATATCATTTAGGCAAGAGTATGCATTAGTACATTTGAATGTACTTAGTATGTAGGATGCAATGCAACAATAGATAGGCATCATAATAAAAATGCATAATATTAAGCAATAGGAATATTATAACAATATGGCATGTATGACCAATGCTTGAGTAAAACATGCTTAAGTAACTCATGCTCAAATAGGATATCATATGTGTAGAAGAGATCGAGCTAGTTTTTTAAGGAATAAACCCCTTTGTGGTTGTGTGGTTAAACCCCTCACATAGTTGATGATAATTACACATTATTAACAGAGTGATGAAGTATAAACCCCTCGCATGGTTGATAAGTACAAACACCCAACATGGTTACCTGAGATCTTGGCCCACCGGATTGGGTATGGTCTAATACAACATTCTTTATAGAGTATATCATACATATAGGTTCATTTTATACTCATATAGTCAATCATATCATATCATATCTCATGCTTTGTACGTTCGTTTCCGCAAGAAACCCTAGCCGGACATTTTATCAAACACTTGGGAGTGCAATGGGGGTTAAAGACTATGCAATTTAGACATGAAATCATGCAAGAAAATATGTTGTAAAACTACCAATCAACAGCTTGCATTACCCCCAAAACATTCACATCAAAACCCCTCGTCAAAACCAACACTAGATCCAAGATTTAGGGCTCAAAACATGCTAAAACAACCATACTTTCATGAACTCAAATCACTGTGCAGTAAATTTCTTAATATACAGGACCCTCATGTAAAATCAACTTTAAATTATGGAATATTAGTAAGAAGAAGGTTATGGCACCATGGGTGGAAGAACCCAATGGGTAAAACCTACATACCTTAGCTTAGAGATGAATTTTGTAAAGATTGGAGATGGAGACTTGAAGCTTGAAGAAGAACCTTGAAGGAAACCTTAGCTTGGGATAAGGGTTTGGGACTTGAGTTTTGAGAGTGAAAATATGACTAAGTATTTTGGGGAGTATTGGAAAATGTGTAGGATGATATAAGGGTGAAATTTGGATGGGTATAAATAAAAACACGTTTGGGATAACTTGGGCCCAACACTTAGAATATTTTGAACGAACTTAAAAAAACAGTGCCGATTTTGTACAGAGCGAGGATTCCTCTCTGGAAATTGCATTCTTGAAATTTCATAATTGCTAAATCTTTGCTCTTAAATCGGGCTTAGACCCTCTTCCCCCTAATTTGGATCCCCTGAACAAGAATCCAAAGTTGAATTTTCAAAAAACAAATGGATTTTGAGATATATGAAAATTAAAATTCCAAGCATTTCGAGGCACATTTTTGGGCAATTTTTGGGGACGTTACAATATCTACCCCTTGGAACATTCGTCCTAGAATGTAAAAGAGATGTACAAGACAAAAGTGGTCATCAACAAATCATCCCCAATAAAAATACAACATAACATGTAAAACACCATTTTCAAATTCTCTACAAAATGATAAAATCATCATAAACTTATCAACTTAAACATGAATGCATATGAATGACATGGGGACTGAAACATAAGACTTGGAACCAAATGAAGAACTTAGTCATTATCTTAGGCCTGTTAGAGTGAAGGGGGTACAAATATCGCTCCCATAAGACCGCTTCGACTTTCTTGGAGATACCCTTGACTTGATGTTCCTTTTAAGAGGGCCTTAATGAACACAACATCCTCATTAATCAACCTCTCAACTCATCCATCCAGCACCTCCACCGGGACCTTCCCCTAAGCCAACTTGTCCTCCATATCACCCACAATCTCAAAGAGTGCTATAACACTAGAGCCACCAACACATCTCTTCAACCTAGGAATATGAAGAACCGAACAAACCATAACCATATCCCTAGGAAAATCCCATCCATACGCAACCTTACCAACTCCTTCTACACTTTAAAAGGACATCACAACCATAACTCAATTGTCCTCCTTGAGTACATCTATTCCACTTGTTGCCATGAACCATCATCTCACCCCCTTGGGAGATAACCTCATTTCTACCATCTCTTCACCCAAAACTTCCAACCCTAATAAAGAGGAATCAAGACCTTGCTTAATCTAGACCTCTCCAACCAAAGAAGATTTAGAACCATCAAGAATACTACACTATAAGGCTCATCTTCCTCCAACCTTGTCCCTCATTATAGCCAAACTATGGACCCCACTAGTCTCCTCCTTGCCATCATTATCCATGCACACTAGACTAATTAGAGCACCAATAACAACACTAGCCCTACCGGAGAAACTAATGCACTCACATACCATAATCCTTAAAGAATTCTAACCACATTCTTGCTATCCACAATGCACACCTATCATATCTAACAAAGAATCTCTTATCCTCCAGGACTTATAATACTACCCCCGAATAATTCATAAGCTCTAAACAAATCAATACCTCATCACTAGAGACTACCATAAACATACGAAGGTAGGGTTTTAAAAGCCCACCTAACAACTCCAATAATAATCAAAATGCTCATTCATAGTTCAAAAAGGCACTTAGGGATATCACCTACCCTCCTCCTCACTTAAGAACAGAACTCGAACCTCAAATTAACCTTAGGGAAGTGACTAACCCATTGTAGTTGACCAAATAGATCGATCATCCTTAACCATCATATTACAACCTTACGAGTTCTATACTCATTAGAAACATGCTATGCAAGTAGCCAAAACTACCACCAGACCTCCAACCCATCAAGCTAAGTTCAACTAAGATCACAAGACAGGGCTCTATATAACAAGAACATGGGGCAATCCTCATAGACCCCGCTCTCAATCCATTAGTGCTAAGTCCTTATCCCACAAGAATACTTATAATATACATATACATACTTTCGAAGAGGCAATAGTCATTTTTCTTTCCAAGTCATTTCAATGCACAATTCGGGTTAAAAGCCAAACACCATTCACAATAATTCATACTTAGGCTCAAATGCCAAAATCATAATTTCGTACTTATAATATCCATGCATAGGAATAGCCCATTCATACACAAAAAGGTGCAAGCACCCCAAATGCTCAATGAGCCAAAATCCAAAGACATATGTGTGATCACATTATTGTCATAACCAACATTTTGTCAAATTCATACCATAAAACAAATAGGCTAAACCTGTAACATAATTTCTCAAAATAATCCATGTACATGAATGCATATTCTATGATCAATGGGGGAGTGACATGAGTAATTAAACTCAATCCAAAATCAATATTTATAATATGAAATCTAAGTGAAAACATAATTAATTTCACATTTTAATCCATACTATAATCTCTCATGCATAAATAATTCAAAAAGGTGACATGCATGCTTATAATGTCATAAACCCAAAGTAAATCCTCATATAATGGTTTAAATCACATTAAAATCATCAAATAAACACTACCAGTGTATCAATAGAATTTTAGAAATCATAATATTCAAAATCCCAAATTAAAGTAAGCAAACTCCATGTAGGTTTTCTTGAAAATAGTATTGGGTCTCCTCGATTGGAAGGAATCAAGGATCACCGCTCATACACTTGAATCCTACTAGTACCAAGGAATAACACAAGAAATATCAACTCACGGATCCATCAAATCACCCCACTCAAAATGTCGGTCACAACATTGGCCTTACTTAGGGTCAACTAAGTCATACGGGAAAGTAATAAAAGATAACCTATCCACAACCTCTGGTATTAGTCCGCTAATCCCAAGAAGCTCCTAATATTTGATAGGTTCAAAGGTCTAGGCCAATCTCTTTATCACCTTCGTTTTACTAGGGTGCACTTTAATACCATCACCCGGCACCACACGACCTAGGAAGGTAACTTCTTACAACCAAACTCTCACTTCTCCTATTTAGCATCCAACTTTCTTGCTTCAACTTGGTAGTACTACCCTCAAATGACTCAAATGCACTACCTTATTAGGAAAATGAACTATCATATCATCACCAAAACCACCATAAGACTATTAGAGTAGAAACTAAAGATCTTAATCTTGAGACTTATAGGCATAACCGGTGTACTAGTCAACCCAAAAGACACTAACCCAATTTTAAAATATCGAAAAGGGACATTCAAGGCCTCATATACTACCAACACCAACTCTATAAACAAAGCAACTTAGGTTCAACACCTTCAATTCTCACAAGATGATAAATGCAACCCTCTTAGTGACCAATTGTACCTTAAGATATGAAATGGACCTACGCCTCCCCCCTTGTAATCACTTGACCACCACATCAAGACTCTTCCACTCAAGGATGGGTTCATTAGGGTTTCAAATTCTAACTTTATGGGTCCTACCACCAAAGGTCACACGACATTCATGCAACTATCCCATTCCAAGTACCACATCAAAATCCACCATATCAAATCCAATAAGCCACAAGGCAAGACCTAATGCAATTCAAAACCGGATCAACACCTATGAACCTTCTAGCAGTAATATACTCAACAAAAGGATAGAAATCAAAAGTCTACATAATAACTTAGGCACACAAGAAGCTCCACTAGAAACCAAAAAGAATAGAGAAGAATTAGTGGCACACCAGACCTATCAATGCATGCACAACAAAGCCAAGGAAACTTCAACTTACCGGCAATACCATCAGACATCCCATCCCTCCTTGAGCTACTTGATCAACATAACCTCCTTGATCCAAAAGTAGACCACCCCTACACTTCCCTCGGACACATGGACAATCCACTAGGTTGTGACCCACTTCATTACATCCATAATAAGCTTGGTCTTCCTCAAGTATGGCTACCATGATACCCCTACACCTTTGAAACTTGGGATTAGTCATCACACCATCACCTCCTTTACTCTTAGTGCAACTATGAGGCCAATCCCACATCGTCATAATCGAAACAAGCATTGGTGCCTTTGAAACATTGACCCCTATGAACCTTACCATATATTGGACACATAGCATCACCTCTATCTTTGAGACTTTAAAATTTTCCTCCAACATGGCCCATCTTGGCCTCACTACCTCTTTTTTTCCCTTTAAAGTCCTCGAAGCACCACTTATTGCTTGAGATAAGTTGCTAATTGTATCACTACTTTGGCCACTTCCCATAGAGCATTGCAAATCTTTGCATTCGTATTATCATCGTCATGAGTAGCTTGAGACATATCCTAGAATATAATGGTTAGGGGTTAGTAATAAACCCTAGAGGATCTAACTCTATCGCATGACATGGAACATAAAGAAGTAAAACATTCCCTAGAATGCGTCATAGCCTCCTACTCATAGTTGTGGTGCACAATACAACCATGAATAAGACTTTAAATGATGCAGTTTGTTGGACACTGAGGATCTATCAACTTAGTGCTCTGATACCATCTTTGTCACAATCCAAGCCTAGGGCTTAGATATGATCGGTGAATGGGGAACTAGAAGAAATCCCAAATAAGCCTCTTATCATATCATTACACATCCTTGATTGCGGAAGCAATGTCAAACAACACAAGAAACTTAAACAATGGGAATTGGGCTAAGGGAGAGAGATGAATACTTAATTAACATGTAAAAGTTTGGAAAACAAGGACAAAGGACTATGGGAAAGCTTGCATAACATCATAGTCAAGAGATGAAAGAGTCAAGGCTCAGAATGTAGCTACATATGTTATCCAATAACATATCTACTACATAGAATTTAGTGGGGGCCAAGACAAGCAACCGGCCTCACCCTCATAATTAAAATAGAACTTAAAGAAGAATGTATCCATACATAATAAGAGTAACATAGACTAAGGTCCCTGAAGTAGAGGACTCGCCAACTAGCTTGAATAGCACTGAACTAGCCATGTGGAGAAGGAGCATGATCAACTTGGGCTTCGATCCCTACATGGTGATATCATGTAGGCAAGAGTATGAGTTAGTATGAATGAATGTACTAACTATGTAAGATGCAATGCAACAATAGATAGGCATTGTAATTAAAATACATAATAATAAACAATAGGCATAATATAACAATATGGCATGTGTGATTAATGTCTGAGTAAAACATGCTTAAGTTACTCATGCTAATATATGATATTATATGTGTAAAAGAGACTGATCTAGCTTCTCAAGGTATAAACCCCTTGGTGGTTGTGTGGTCTAAACCCTTCATATGGTTTATTATAATCACACCTTATCAATATAGTGATAATGTATAGACCCCTAGCATGGTTGATGAGTGCAAACCCCCAACATAGTTACCCGGGTTCTTGACCCCCCAGATCGAGTATCATCTAATATAATACTTTATATAGAGTATATCATATGCATAAGCTCATTTCATCATCATATAGTCAATCATATCATATCTCATGCATTGGACCTTCATTTCCACAAGAAACCGTAGCCAGACATTTTATCAAACACTTGACGGTATATTAGGGGTGAATGACCATGCAATTTAGAGATGAAATCATGCAAGAAAATATATTGTAAAACCACGAATCAACACCTTGCATCACCCCTTAGACATTGACATCAAAACCCCTCATCAAAACCAACATTAGATCCATGATTTAGGTCTCAAAACATGCTAAAACAATCATACTTTCATGAACTCAAATCACTGTGTAGTACATTTCTTAATATACAAGACCTATATGTAAAATCAACTTTAAATCATATAATATTAGTAAAAAGGAGGTTAGGGCACCATGGATGGGCAAACCCAATGGCTAAAACCTACATACCTTACTTAGAGATGAACTTGGTGAAGATTGGAGATGGAGAGTTGAAGCTTGAACAAGAACCTTGAAGGAAACCTTATCTTAGGATGAAGGTTTAGGACTTGAGTTTTGGGAGTGAAAATATAACCAAGTGTTTTAGGGAGTATTGGAAAATGTGTAGGATGATATGAGGGTGAAATTTGGCTTGGTAAATATAAAAACACGTTTTGGATAACTTGTTCCCAACACTTACAATATTTTGGATGTAAAAAAACAATCCCATTTTATACAAAGTCGGGACGTGGATTCCTCTCTGGAAATTACGTTGTTGAAAGTAATTGCTAAATCTTTGCTCTTAAATTGGTCGTTAGACCCTTTCCCCCCTAACTTAGAATCCAAAGTTGGATTTTTGAAATAACAAATGGATTTTGAGATATCTACAAATTAAAATTCTGGGCATTCCGAGGCATGTTTTTGGCATTTTTTGGGGTCGATACAGATCAATAGAGAAGTCAATGTCCCTATGGGGAGGAACTCAATGAAAGTCTATAGGAAACACATCAGTAAACTACCCAATAATAGGAATAAACTCTATTGATGGTGGCTCAACATCAGTATCACGAATAAATACCAGATAAGCAAGGCGACCCCGATCCACCAACTTTCATGCCTTAATATAAGAGATAACTTTGCTGGAATAAGAACCACTCGAACACCATCATACAATACCTAGTCTGCCCATAATAGCTTGGTTCATATTAGCATAACAATAGCCCAAAGAGGAGAAAGCCAATCCATCCCTAAAATCACATCAAAATCAATTATATCAAGGATAATCATGTCAAACCAAGTATCGAAACCATCTAAGGAGTCAAGATAGAATTGGTACACCCAATCTACCACTAAATAACCACCTACTAGGGTAGACACATGCCCGGGTACAGGCATACACTCATATAATAGATCAAACTCCATTGAGAAATATGTAAATACATAAGAATATGTAGATCTAAGACCAAATAATATCGATGTCAACATGTGAGAGTCTAGAATAGTATTTGTAATTATTGCATCTGATGCCTTGGCCTCGAACCTCCCAGGAAAAGCATAGAAATTTCAACTTCTATTCCTAGTTGTTTGAATAAGACCTCTGCCACCTTGCTGCCCCACTATATTACTTGTACCCCTTCTTGGAATACATCCACCTCTGTAGGGTTGAACTCTCTACGACCCCTGATTTGAAGGGTTGTATCTCTAACTAGAAGTACTTAATCTCTTACCAGTGCTGTTGAATAAAAGCAGTATACCCTACATGAATCTGGTGGGGGGAAAATATGACATGTGATCTGGAGAGTCATACCCATAACAAGATCTTGGGTAAGAAGAGTACTCAGAAGATGGTGCGGAAACACAGTAACCACCTCAGACCACAAGCCTCGGTTGGGAACTAGAAGACCCTTGTACTTGACTATAACCATGAGAACCATGAGGGACATGACCACCCTCTGAAGCAAGCAAGAATGAATGGGTTATCCTTCTATATTGAGGAGCACCACCTCCTCTATGGAAGCCTATACATCTAATTGAAGTGTCAGTGAAGTGACCTAAAGATCGTACCCTCTTGGGGTCTCCAAACTCCTCTCCCAACAATAACTCCCCCTCTTTGGTTGTACCAACTATAGCCTGAAAAGAAGCACCCTTTAGTGAGGACCTAAACATATAAGAGTAAATGGAGAATATCAATCCCTTCACGAACTTGTGAATTCTCTCTGCCTCTATGGAAATCAATGACAAAGCATGTCAAGGTAGTTAGAAAAATTTGACTTCATACTCAGCTACGGTTATGCCACCCGAGGTCAAGGTCTCAAATGTAGCCCATCTCTCATCTCTAACACTCTAGGGAATGAATCTCTCCTGAAAGGTCTTAGAAAACACCTCCCACTCAACTGGTGGAGACCATGCTGGCTTGGAATGCAAATAAGACCACCACACTTCAGAGTCGATCCTCTAAACTGTGCAACAAATATGACTCCATGTGAATCCACTAGGACCACGACCTCCAACATCTCATAACTCAATATAAGAAACTCATATGCATCCTTTCCCTTACCACCTTGAAAATAGGGTGGTTTCATTTTTTGAAACAACTCATATCTTTGTTGATCATCAGTTGCTAATATCAGCTCATGAGCAACCTAAGTTGGAGGAACCATCTGAGTTGGCATATCAACTGACACATGTTAAGGCATATAAGGTAGGTGGCCCACCAAAGATGAATAGTTTGTCACATGATCATCATAACCTGGGGGTGCTTCAGTAGCTGAGGAGGGGGACCTTATCCCTAGCTAGTACCTAATGTACACCTCGGGCAATAGTCTCTAACATACCTATCATATTCCCTCATAGGAGTTACACATTGGGAACGTCCTTGGCCCCTATCTCGACCACTAGGTCTACCTCTAGCTCTACCTATGCCCCAAGCTAGGGCCTCAACAGTAGTCTCATAAGCTAGCGCCTTAGCTCTGTCCAAAGATAAGGATCTGATCCAGGCCATCTGCCAAACAAATTACACAGACTCAACAACTTTATAACAACAATGCACGATAGAAACTGAAAGAACAAAAGGGAAATTTCCTAGCAATCTTCATAGTCTTTCAAAGATAAGTAATAGACGTCGTTACACCAATCCTTAAGACTCCACTTAACTAGACTTATACATATGTGAGACCTATGAACTTGGGACTCTAATATCAAATTATCACAACCCAAAAATGGATGTGATGGCACTTGCTTAACCCATCAAGATAAGTAAGCCAAAACCTGCTCAATTTCAATAAAATAAACTAAATTGAAAGAGATAAGTCTAAATAAAGGACAAGCACTAGCATATAAAGTCTATAAAACTATTCCAACACTAGTGTCACATGCACAAGCCTCTTGTTCCAGATATAATAGAAAATAAATACAAGTCTGAGTCATAGTCCTTAAATAGAACATAAGATAAATGGAAAGGGATACCCAAAGTTTGCCAAAGTAGAGAAGTTGCTATCTCTTGAATATCCAAGAAACTCGATTTGTATAGATGAACGCAAACTCAAGTAGAATCGGGTGATGTGCTATCAAAATACATCACATTTGATGCCTAAAACTTGTGATTTTGTGTGTTCTCAATATGACATTTATGGTTTTTCTCACAACCCAAAAATGGGCATGATGGCACTCGTCTTATCCTACCAAAATAAGTCAGCCTACGACCCAACTGTAACATTAAAATATGAAATTATAATTTAAAAAATGGAAGTTCAATTGCGGATGATAAGTCAACTGAATGAGAATCCCTCAAAACCTGGTTGTTACGGGCATAAGCTTCTAATGTATTACAATAAATTCGAAAGGAAAGATAAGTATCATATCATATTGTCTTAGAATAGAACAAAATTATAAATAGGAGTAAGAAATCAGCTGGGATGGCAAACAACTACATTTCATAATTTCCACAGGAAGCCTCAGATAAGAAAAGTAGAGTGTATCACAATGATCCTGACTTGCAACTAACAAAATTATTATAGCAAGGGGTTAGTACCAAACACATGGTGCTCAGCAAGTGAACTACTAAACACAAAATTAAGTAATATAGAATACAGGTACTCCTAACACTTCCAACAAAACACCCACAACTATAACCTGCATAAAATCAGTCCAATATAATAGTTCACAATGTACATAGCGTATAGCTCAATAACCACACAAACTATTATATACCAACAACACCAGGGATCAAGTGCATCTATCACAAGTTTCACAAAAGCACTCACACATTTATAAATGATAATGAGATGCAATGCAATGTAAAGTAACATGATGCATGTCTGACCTAGTGATACACACCCGCTGTCTCACAGTTTGGGACCCATGGGGGACTTCTAGTCCATGCATCTATCATGGTGTACGATACAACCCTTGAATCACAGTCTTTATTGCGGCGTGCAACAATCCCGTAAATCATACTTTCTATCGCAGTGTGCTACACATCCCTCGAATCATAGTATTCATCGCAGCATGCAACACGACCCTCAAATCATAGTATTTGTTGCAGTGTGCGACACGTCCCTCGAATATGGTACATCCACTTTAATTCTCATTCTTTTTCAGTCCACAGAACACTTGTCACAAAAGTCAATGCAAATAGGCATGTTTACACAATAATGAGAAAATGACTCATTTAATACAATGCACAGTTCACAACAATATAGTTTGGTACAATATCAACACTAGCTCAATACCTCAAATCATTCCCAACACCTTATACAAGAAGCACAAGATTCTATATACTTAACAAAGGTAAGAAATTCACTTGCCTTATATAAAGTCTCAAATCAAGTCAATTCCGAAGCTTTTCCCTTTCTATGGCACTCCAATTTGCCAAAATCTACTCAAATATAGTATCATAATTATATAATGAATCTAACGATACTAAAATCAATTAATTCGGGTGAAAAGGATAACATGGTCAAAAAATTCATTTCCAGAAATATACCATCGAAATATGGAAATTTATTCATGAAAATGTTCCCCAAGTGCTAAGAAATTCAATGGCAAAAACCAATTTAAAAATGTAGTTAATATGAGGAAGAAATTGCATGTTAAATGTTTCAAAATATATTAAAAACGCAGCAGCAAGATCATGAATTTTACCTCAAATAACACACCAAAGTCAATTTTTGAAACCACCATGGTGTTCTCCTTAGAAACTTATATAGTTTAGTCTTTTGAATCAATCAAATTCAATCAAAATTGAGAGACAAATCGTTGTTGTCGTCGCCTTCGATTTTTAGGTTTTGTTTTCGTTCTTTCTTCTTATCTCTTCTTTTTCTTTTTTTCTCTTTTATTTGTCAAATTATATTAAAAGAATTAAACCCTAATAACTACTTTTACTATATATACTAAGTGGTATAGTATATTTAATAAGTTATCAATTTTGACCCCCAATTAAATTAACTATCTAAATTTACCCGTACTTAAATAATCGTTGCTATTAAATAGTTCGAAACACCTATTTAAAATTTATGAGAGGGATATTATAGGAAAGAAAAAGGACTAATTCTTAAGATGATCTAATGGGTCATTACATTATCCACCACTAAGAATCATGTTTGTCCTCGAACATAAGGTAGAAGATAGTACCCAAAGCCTCAAAGAGATGGGGATATTTAGCACGCATGTCATAATCCATCTCCCAAGTTGCCTCCTTAACTGGATGGGTCTTCCATTGTACCTTCAAAGAAGCAATCTCTTTGTTTCTGAGCTTGTGGATCTATCTATCCAATATAGCTATAGGCTCTTCTTCAAATGACAAGTCTGAACTCAATAACACCAAATCAAATGAGAGTATATGAGACTCATCGGGCATATACTTTCGGAGCATAAAGACGTGGAACACAAGATGTATAGATGATAAGCTAGGTGGCAAGGCCAGCCCATAGGCCACCTTTCCAACTCTCTCCAAAATCTCAAATGGGCTAATAAATCGAGTGTTAAGCTTGCCCTTCTTCCCAAACCACATCACACCCTTCATGGGTGACACTCTAAGCTAAACATAATCACCTACCATAAACTTCAGGGCTCGAACCCTCCTATCTGCATAACTCTTTTGTTAACTCTGAGTAGCCAACAACCTATCCAGAATCATATAGACCTGCTCTATAGCATCTCTCAGAAAGTCTGCATCTAATGAGTCTATCTCAGCAGAATCAAACCAACCAATCGGAGATCTACACCTACTACCATACAATGCCTCAAATAGAGTGATTTGAATACTGGAGTGATAACTATTATGTAGGCCAACTATGCTAAGGGTAAGTGATAGTCCCAACTGGTACCAAAATCAATCATACACACTCGCAATATATCCTCCAATACCTGAATAGTCCGCTCAGACTGTCCATCTGTATGAGGGTGAAAGGCTGAGCTCATATCCAGATGAGTACCTAGACCATACTGCAAGGCCCTCCAAAAATGTGAAGGGAAGAGTGAACCCCGAATAGAAATGATAGAAATAGGCACATCCATGCAATCTAACTATCTGACTAATGTAAAGCTCAGCTAACTTCTATGTTGTATACTTGACCATGATCGAAATGAAATGGGAAGATGTAGTCAACCAATCCATGACTACCCAGATAGAGTCATAACCGCCCACAGTAGTAGGCAAACCCACCAATAAATCCATAGTGATTCGCTCCCACTTCCATGTAGGAATGGGCATCCTCTGAAATTCATCTCCAGGCAGCTGGTGCTCACACTTAACCTGCTGACAAGTCAAACACTTAGCCATGAACTCTGAAATATCCTTCTTCATACTATACCACCAATAATGCTAACTCAGGTCATGATACATCTTCGCCACTCCTAGATGAATGGAATAATGAGTACAGTGAGCCTCCTCAAGAATCAATCTAATCAAATCACCTACCTTAGGAACACATACTCGACTTCCAATCCATAAAACATCAGTAGGATCAAACACTGCTTCCTTAGCCTCTTTTCTGGTCAATTTATCTCTAATGAGGCATAACTTCTTGTCTTCAAACTGACGCTCTCGAATCTAGTCCATCAAGGAAGAACGAGCCTTCAGGAAAGCAAGTACACCACCCTTATCAAAAAACTGTTACCTGACTAGGCCATTAGCTAGATGTTGAACATCCTCAGCCAAAGGTCGCTTCTCCACTTGAATGGTGGCTAGACTCCCCATGCTAGAAGTCTTTCCACTCAAGGCATCAACCACAACATTCACCTTCGCCGGATGTTATAGAATGGTTAAATAATAGTCCTATAGCAACTCCATCCACCTACTCTGCCTCAAGTTTAGATCACTTTGACTGAATATATACTGAAGGCTTCTATGATCACTGAAGACCTCACAATGTACACCATATAAGTAATGGTGCCATAACTTAAGAACAAAAACCACAGTTGTTAGCTGGATAGGATAATTCTTCTCATGAACCTTCAATTGTCGAGAAGCATAGGCAATCACTTTACTCCTTTGCATCAATACACCACCTAACCCCACTCATGACACATCATAATATACTATAAAGTCCACACCTCTCTCAGGCAATGTCAGAATGCGAAATGAAGTCAACAAAGACGTGAGCTTTTGGAAGCTCGCCTTACACTCATCAGACTAGTGGAAGGCTACACTCTTTCAAGTCAACCTGGTCAATGGGGCTGTAATGGAAGAAAACCCCTAAATAAACTATCGAAGTACCAAGATAACCCCACAAAACTGCGAATCTCGGTAGCTAAAGTAGGCCTTATCCACCCTCTTACTACTTCTACCATAGCTCGAGCCATTCTAATCCCCTCGTTGGACACGACATGCCCTAAGAATACTATCGAATCAAGCTAGAACTCACACTTGGAGAATTTCACACATAACTTTTCCTCTCTCAACCTCTGTAGTACTAGCCTCAAGTGATGAACATGATCTACCTCAGTTTTGGAATATACTAAGATGTCATCAATGAATGCTATCACAAAAGAATCTAAGTAAGGACGAAACACCCTGTTCATCAACTCCATGAACACTGTAGGGGCATTAGTCAACCCAAAATACATCACCACAAACTCGTAGTGGCCATAATGAGTTTGAAAAGCTATTTTAGGGAAATCTGATGGTCTAATCCTCAGTTGATGATAACCAGACCTCAAGTCAATCTTAGAGAACAAAGTTGCTCCCTGAAGCTGATCAAATAAGTCATCAATACGAGGAAGAGGATATTTGTTCTTAACAATCACTTTGTTCAGTTGCCTATAATTAGTACACATCCTCATGAACCCATCTTTCTTTTTCATAAACAAGATTGGGGCACCCCAATGTGACACACTAGGATGAATAAACCATTTGCTCAGTAAATCTTAAAGTTGCTCCTTTAATTCCTTTAAATTAGCTCGAGTCATTTGATATGGAGGGATAGAGATGGGCTTTGTGCCCGACTCTAGATCAATAGGAAAATCAATATCCCTATTGGGAGGAACACCTAGAAGGTTAGTAGGAAACACATCGACAGACTCTTGAACTATAGGAATAGACTCCATTGAAGGTGGATCAACATTAGTATTCCAAATGAAAGCCAAGTAAGATACACCCCCTATCAATCAGTTTCTGAGCATAGACATAAGAGATGACTCTGCTTAGATAAGAACCACTATTACCCTTCCACTCAATTTTTGGTACCCCAGGCATGGCTAAGGTCACTAATTTTGCATAACAGTCAAGAATAACATTATATGGGGAAAGCCAATCCATTCCGAAGATAACATCAAAATCTACCATCTCCAAAATAATCATATCTACCCAAGTATCATATCCAGACAAAGAAACAAGACAGGATCGATACACTCAATCCACCACTAAAGGCTCACCTACTGGTGTAGAAACATGAATGGGTACAGGCATACGATCACATAGCAAGTCGATTCCAGGTGAAAAGTAGGATGACATATAGGAGCAGGTAGATCCAAAATCAAATAATACAGATGCAAATTGATGACAAATTAGGATAATAACAATGATGACTACATTAGTACCTCTGCCTCGGGCCTCCCTGGAAATGCATAGCAATGTGGTCCCCTACCACACCCTATCTAAGCAATGCCTCTACTCCCACTCTATGATACTATAGAACCACTCACTCCTCTACCTGGAATATGGCCATCTCTATCTATCTAAGCTCTGCCTCGCCCTTGGTATAGTGGTGGTGCCGGTGGTCTAGTCTGAACTGAATATTTAGGATAGGGCCCAACTTGTCTCCTTGATAAAGGACACTATCGTATCAAGTGATCAGGATCTCCATAACCATGACAAAACCTCTGACTCTAGGACTGACATGCAGATCTTGATGAACTAACATAGCTTTCTCACCCTGTAGACCCACAATATGTCTAACTACTCTCAGAAGCAGGTAATGATGTATGAACTAGTCCTCGACGCTGTGATGAGCCACTCCTTCTATAAACCCTCTGCCTCCAGATGAGGTACCAAAAAACTGATTGGATGTACGGGCCCTTTTAGGGCCCCAAACTCTTCTCTCTCCATCAGCTCTGCCTCCTTAGCAGCACTCACAACAGACTGGAAAGAGGCCCTATCTCTAGATACTCTAAACACTGCTTGTCGAATAAAATAGGTCAATACTCTCACAAACCTATGAACTTTCTCTATCTCATTTGGAATAATAGTTGTACAATTGACAGAAAAAGGTCTCATACTCGGTGACTTATAAGCCATCCTACCTCAAACTCTCAAATCTCAATTAACTCTACTCCCTTATACTCTAAGGGACAAATCTATCATAAAAAGCACCAGAGAATATCTCCCTAGACATTGTGGGAGATCCCATAGGCAAAGATCGTGATATGTACTCTACCATTCTCTGGTTGGTCCATGAAACTGAAGAGTAAGATATCAAACCCCGTGTGACTCAGCTAAGCCAATGGTATCCAATAACTCCCTACAAGTAGTCAGAAACTCATGAGCATCCTCTGTCCTTGCACCCTGACACAATGTAGCCAAAGGTGCACCGCGAACCTCAATAGTTGGTGCAGGATCAATCTCAACTCAAATACCCACTGGTGGCTGCTCCATCGAATTGTGAACTAGGGGAGCATGATATTGATGTAGAGTCTAAGCTCCTCCTCCGATCTGAGAACCGTTTGGCGTGCAGGTCGTATTAACACTCAAGGCAAAACTCTCAAGTATATTCAGCACCCTCAATAAGGTATCCTGCAGCGAAGGGGAGGCCACGTGCTTTGAAGGAACCTGGTTCCCTCTAAGGTTAGTCATAAGCTCTGAAGAGACCTCCCTAGCATGACCTCTCACTGGTGTTGCTCCATGAGCACGACCTCTGGCTTGAGCTCTACCCCTACCCCTAACTAGGGCCTTGACAACTGCCTCAGGAGATGTCTCACCTTTACCACCAAAAACAGTAGCTCTAGTCCTTGCCATCTGTCAAAAGAACACAGGCATAACTCAGTGCCAACGAACATAACCACGCACGATAATAGAGAATAAATAAAGGGAAGTTTCCTAATAGTCTCCATAGCCTCTCAAAGATAAGTACAGACGTCTCTATACCGATCCTTGAGACTTTACTTAGACTTAGTTTGTATGGACGTTAGATCTATGAACCTAGGCTTTGATACCAATGTCACGACGCAAAAATGGACATGACGGCACTCGTCTTATCCCACCAAGACAATTCAACCTACAACCCAACTATGATGTTAAAATACGGAATTATAATTTAAAAAATAAAAGTTCAATTGCGGATGATAAGTCAACTGAATGAAAATCCCCTAAAACCTAGTTGTCACATGTATAAACTTCTAATGTATTACAGTAGATTCAAAACAAAATACAAGTATCATGTGATATTGTCTCTAGAATAGAACAAAATCATAAACAGGAGTAAGAAGTCAGTTGGGATGGCAAACAACTATCTTTCACAATCTCCATAGGAAGTCTCAGACAAGGAAAGTAGAGTGTATCATAACGATCTGGGCTCATAATCTACAAAATTATTGTAGCAAGGGGTGAGTACCAAACACACGGTACTCAGCAAGTAAACTACTAAACACAAAAGTAAGTAATATAGAATACAGGTTCCCTAACACTCTAACCAAACCCGCACAACTAAAACCTGAATAAAATTAGTCCAGCAAAATAGTTCACAACATACATAGCATATAGCTCAATAACCACACAAACTATTATATATCAACAACATCAGGGATCAAGTGCATCTATCACAAGTTTCACAAAAGCACTCACACTTTTATAAATGATAATGAGATGTAATGTAATACAATGTAATGATAAGTAACATGATGCATGTCTAACCTAGTGATACATACCCGCGATCTCATAGTCCAGGACCTATGGGGGACTTCTTGTCGATGCATTTGTCGCAACGTGCAACACAACCCTCGAGTCATAGTATCCATCATTGTGTACGACATATCCCTTGAATGATAGTATCCATTGTGGCGTGTGACACAATCCTCGAATTAGAGTATCCGTTGCGGCGTGTGACACATCCCTCGAATATGGTACATCCTCTTTAATTCTCATTCTTTTTCAATCCACAAAATATTTGTCACGAAAGTCAATGTAAATAGGCATGTTTACACAATTATGAGAAAATAACTCATTTAATACAACGCATAGTTCACAACAACATAGTTCGGTACAACATTAACACTAGCTCAATACCTCAAATCATTCCCAATACCTTACACAACAAGCACAAGATTCTATATACCTAACAAAAGATAAGAAATTTACTTGTCTTATATAAAGTCTCAAGCATGTCAATTCAGAAACGTTTTCCTTTCTATGACACTCCAATTCACCAAAATCTATTCAAATATAGCATCATCATTATATAATGAATCTAACGACAGTAAAATTAATTAATTCGGGTGAAAAGGATAAAACAGTCCAAAAATTTCATCGCTAGAAATATACCATCGGAATCTAGATATTAATATATAAAAATTTTACCCAAGTGATAAGGAATTCAAAGGCAAAAACCAATTCAAAAATGGAGCTAATATGTGAAAGAAATCGCATGTTAAATTTTTCAACATATATGTTAAAAACGTAGTAGCAAGATCACAAATTTTACCTCAAACGATTCACCAAAATCAATTTCTAAAACTCTCATGGTGTTATCCTTGAAAAAATGTACAATTTACCTTTTTGAATCGCTTAAATCCAATCAAAATTGAGAGAAAAATCGTTGGTTGTCATTGCCTTTGGTTTGTAAGTTTTCTTTTCGTTCTTTCTTCTTATCTCTTCTTCTTCTTCTTCTTCTTCTTCTTCTTCTTCTTCTTCTTCTTCTTCTTTTTCTCTTTTATTTTTCAAACTATATTAAATGAATTAATCCCTAATAACTAATTTTACTATATATATACTAAGTGGCATAGAATATTTAATAAGTTATTAATTTAATCCCCTAATTATACTGTCTAAATTTACCCGTAACTTAAATAATCATAGCTATTGAATAGTTTGAAATACCTATTTAAAATTTATGAGAGGGATATTATAGGAAAGCAAAAGGACTAATTATCAAGTTGATCTAATAGGTCATTATAGTTTTTATGTGTTTTTGTGTTTATTTTTACAGGAAAAGTAGGTTGGCACAGTATTGGGAAAAGTTGCAAACTTTGTTGGTTTCTGAAGACATATGAGACCCTTTATGAGTCGTAGCTCAGCATATAAGGTAGAAACGTGGTCTTAGATTTCTAGTGTTGAAGTAACAACTGAAGTTCAGCCACACAAAACCCCATTACAAGCTGTAGATCATTCTACGAGCCATATCGAAAGGTTTCATAGAAATTTCCAGTGTTCTCTAGTGTTAAACCAAGTGTTAGAGATATGGACTACGAGAAGATAATATGAGTCATAGATTAGTCTAAAACTCATGAAGATATTTCATAGCAGTGAAGTCCAAGATCCAAGAGCTAAACACAAAATCTCGATTACGACTCGTGATCCCAATTACGAGTTGTAATTACAAGTCGTAGGGTGCACCAACCAGTTTTTCTAATTATTTTAGGGACATATTTATAAATACTATAAATAATAAAATATTAGGTCATTAAGCAGAGTTTTCAAAATTTTTCATAGATTACAGTTGAGGATAGAGTAGAAAGCAAAAAATTAAAGCATTGTTAGGGTTTTAGTTTTGAAGACTAAAGTTTGGAGAAGAGATTTACTTGTAGATTCAAGTAATCATTCAATCATGTTGTTCTCAATACCAATTGAGTTTTATTGTTCTTCAATCTTTTTTGGTAAGCGATTAACCATGTCTTCTCTATTCATTGTTTCTTTATTTACCCAAAATATGAGTAGCTAAACCCATAACCTGGGGTTGTGGGAACCATGAGAATTTAACTTAGAAAACTCAGATTATTTGCAACTCTTAGCATGGGTATTTGCATATATTAATCATTTTTCTTCATTTTGAATATTTTCTAGTGGTGGCCATTAGAACTCGCCAAGTGTTACCTTCCTAATCCAAGTGGTAATGAATAGGAAAAGAGATTAATTAATAGAATTCAATAATGTATTCTAATCTAATCAACTGAACTAGACCATGGAGAGATTGACTAGGACTGTGGGTAATGGTTAGTTGGGCACACTATGGAGATAGGCCAAGTCCTATAGTGAAATTTGAACTTCACCTTTGACCAAAGGGTTGGAAGAACTGAAATTACCGTCCTACATTCAATACTCTAGTTGAGAATTGTGATATCTGGGATGTTGAGTTAGTGAACCATGGGGAACACAATACCCAAGTTGCTCTCCATCATTGATTATTTTCCATTTTAGTTAGTTTAGTTTAATTTCTGATCAATCATTGCAACCCCCCTCCCACCCATGGGAATTGAGTTAGTTAATTCTTGAATTGTTTGTTGGTGAATCAATTTGGAAAGTCCCATATTCCCTGGGGGATTCGACCCCAACCTTTTTTAGGTTTATTACTTTGATGATCGCTTTGACTTTAAAAGAGAGGCGTATCTTGAGGATGATCAAAGGAAATAGTGTCGTTGTCGGGGAATTCGGTGAGACTTTGATTTGAATTCAGTAGTAATATAATTCAAGTGCTAATTTGTTAGTTCTCTTATATTTTACTTTTGTTTTTGTCTTTGTTTGTTTAGTTTCTTTACAGGGTATACTAGGTATTATATGCCCAACATAAGGAGTCAAGGAATTCCCTTAACTCTAATTGATTTAGGGATTAAATGGATTACAAGAAAAATAGCCCACGAAAAAGCTAACATCACGGGAGCTATTGTGTTACCGCCTCTACCGGTCGACTCAAAGTTCACTGTTTCTAGTGAGCTACTCTATCTATTGCAAAATTATGCATTGTTTGTATGTTTATTATCAAAGGATCCACATGATGACCTACATAATGTTGCATATGTTTGTAAAAATGTAATGATCAACATCTCTTTATTGATGTTGTGGGACTTTTTGTCTTCCTATTGTCTTTTACAGCCAATAATGCATTGTGGTTGTCTGAACTTCCACAAGGTGTGATCACTAGTTGGGAGAAGTCGCAAAAGGATTTCTTAGCAAGGTTTTCCATTAGATCAAATAGGTTTAAGTTGAGGGACTGATTCATTAGCTTTCAAAAATTCCACAGTGATTCATTAATTTCGATATGGGAGCAGTTCAAAGGATGCTTGAGGAGTGCTCCAAACCTGGCATTTCAGACATAACACAAGTAGTGAGTTTCTATCGAGCACTGCACCCAGATAATCAAGCATATATAGATGCTCTTATGGGAGGTACAGTCTTAAGGAAAACCATTTGCAGAAGTTGTTGAACAGCTGAACAAGTTGGCTGACATTCACCACATGTATAAACCTATACGATAGAAACTAACTAGTTACATGGATAAATCTGATAGGAACTCTGAATAAGCAAAGATAAATACAGAAATCTTCCATATGCTTGAGAAAAACAAAGCAGATCTGGAGAAGCTAATGAAATATAAGCAAGATATAAATACTCTAGAGGGTAGTTGAGGAAGCCGCCACACCATGGATGCAAGTCATGAGGAAGAAGCGGTAGGAACAATTGCTTCATGCTATTGCACTACCATTATAAGGGAAATGGAAGTCCTAGAGTTGAAGATATGCTTCCTAGTTGGAAGATAAGGCTAATACCCAAGAGGAGATGTTAAGTGCGATCAAGTTTGACATTATCAAAGTAAACTACAAAGTTGACCGACAGTCGATGGCAATTCAACAACTTAAGAGCCTATTTGAACTTGTATCACCACAACTGGAGTAAATTCAGAGTGGCATAATGAAAGAGGCAAAGTCTGGTGACAAGGACTCCCCCAATCCTGGAAAAGCCTGAGTACTCAAGATGACTAAGTCATGCTGCGATAATAAATCAAGAGCAACTTGGGAGGCAACCCAAGGATTTTTGAAGTTTCAGCATAGTTTTGAATTTATTTTCAATATTTAAATTCTGAGTTAATTGTTTAGTTGTGTTTTTATAGTTAATTTTTGACACTGGGTTTGTTGCTTCTAGGGTGCAAGTACATTTTATGAGGACTGTACAAGTTAAGGACAAAGATTTTAGTTTTGCTGAGAAGTCAATCTGATGTAATCTCTATAACTAGGCTTATAAGTCATATTGCACTTTACGACACATAAATATGTCTCATAGAGAGTTAATGTGAGCAGGTTAAGTGTGCACTCCGTCTACGAGCCAACGTTTCGATTCATAGTCCATACTATGAGTCTTGAATGGGGTTCGTGGAATCTAGGTGTCACGACCAAAGTTTAGGGCCTAGATATGACCGACGAATAGGGAATCCGAAGGAACCCCAAACAAGCCTCATAGCATATCATTATACATCCTTGGTTGCAGAATCAATAAAAATGACAATGAAAAATAAGCATAAACAAGGGAATTGGTACTAAGGACAAACTTTCAGATCATAATCTCATGAAATAAGAGAGTCAAGACTCATAAGATAGATACATATCATGTCCAACAACATCTCTACTACATAGATAAGAGCGAGTGCCAAGACAAGCAACCGAGCTCACCCTCACAGTCAATACATATCAAAAATAAAGATAGTCTTAATACATAGCAATAGGTCATAAGCAATATCTCCGAAATGAAGGATTCACCAATAAGCTTGCAGGACAATCGAACTAGCCGCATGGAGGAGGAGGAGGAGGATCAAGCACTACTTAGGTTCCTACATGGCGACATCATATAGGCATAGAGTATGCATTAGTACATTTGAATATACTAAGTATGTAGGATGCAATGCAACAAGAGATAGGCAACATAGCCAAAATGCATAATCATAAGCAATGAATAGCATACTAACAATATGGCATGTATGAATGATACTTGAAGTAAAACATGGTTATACAGAACATAACATATGTGTAAGAGGAGACCATTAAACTATTAGTGGATCGTCACACCCTACCACCTGTGGTGATTGAGGTACAAATATCATCAATTGGTTGGTGGATCTTCGCACCCTACCACCTGTGGTGTCAGAGTACAAACCCCCCGACTGGTTGGTGGATCGTCATACCCTACTACCCGTGGTACCAGAGTATAAACCCCCTAATAGGTTGATTGGTACAAACCCCCAACAAGGTTAATGGATAGTCATACCCTCCCACCTGTGGAGACGGAGTACAAATCCCCTGATAAGTTATCAAGGTTCAAACCGCTTAACAAGGTTACTCGGCGAGCAACCCCCCAGTAGGGCATGGTCACATTCCAGCACTATATAGAGAATACCATATGCATGCATTCACTTCATCATCATATAATCCTCCTATACCTATATTTATTTCATGGTCATATCATCATCATATAGTCATTCAATTCATAAGACATGCATTGGACCTTCAATTAAAGAAACCATAACCAGACATTTTATCAAACACTTAAAGGGTGTGCAGTGTTAGTGTAAAACCATGCAATTCAAGAGTGTTATCATGCTAGAAAATTTAATATAAAACCATCAATAGATATTTTGTAACACCCTCAAGCAATAAACATCAAAACCCTTCATCAAATCTTACAATAGAGCTTGGTCTCATAGCTTAAAATATAGCAAAGCAATCACAATTTCATAAACCCTAACTTAGTGTGCAGTGATTTCATAATAAATAAAACCAATGAGTAAATCATCTTTAAGCTATGAAAATTTAAATAAAAGGAAGCCTGGGTATCATGGGTGAAAGGACCCCATGAAAGAAACCCATATACCTTAGCTTTGGAGATGAACTTAATGAAGATTGGAGATGAAGACTTGAAGCTTGAGTGCAATCCTTAAGATCCAAAAAAGGTTTTGAGACTTGAGTTTAGGAGTAAAATATTTGACTAAATGTTTGAATGAGTCTTGGGGAATATTTAGAATAATATGACAGTGAAAAATGGCAAAGTAAAGGTATTATCACATTTGGGAACACTTAGGCCCAAGACATAAAAGACTTAGACCAAAGTCAAAATAGGGGCAAAATTTACACTAGTGTGTGCACTTGGCGCGTCGCGCCAGGGGCGCGAAAATCTCACTAGAAATTGTCACTTGAAAAAATAAAATTGCTAATCGTTTGCTCTTAAATTGGGGCTAGACTCATTTGCCACTCAAAATGACCCCCTAAACAAGAATATGAAGTGAGAGTTTTGATATCACGTACGGATTTTGAGATATATGGAAATTATGATTCTGGGAACTTTCGAGGCACATTCTCGGGCACTTTTTAGGGTCATTACAATATCTCCTGGTTGGGAACATTTGTCCCCAAATGTCAAAGAGACATATGTGAGAGACAGTAACATGACAATTTTATCCTACATAGAGATGTAACAATACACTTAAACATCATTTCAAAAATCTAATCATAAAATTAAAATCATCATGAACTTGTCAATTTAAACATAAACATATGCAATGACATGAGGACTAAACTTAAGACTTGAGATCATATAAGGACTTATAGCAATACCCTAAGCTTGAGTGGAGTGGAAAAGGTAAGAAAATCACTTTTGCATGTATGCCTCAACCACTGAAGTAGCACTTTCCACTTGTTGATTTCTCTAAAGGACCTTAACGCAAGCCGCCTCCTTGTTTCTAAACCTCTTTACTTGCCTATCCAAAATCTAAACCAAAACGTCTTCATATGTCAGAGTATTCAACCACACCCACAATAACAAGAGGCACAATAGCATTCGAATCACCCACACGTTTCCTCAACATAGACGTATGAAACACCGGATAAACCAAATCTATTTCTTTAAGAAATTCTAACTCATAACTACCTTGCCAACCCTTCTCATCACCCTATAGGGACCCAAATATCTTGGGATAAACTTGCCTTTCTTACCAAAGCGAACCACACACTTCATGGGTTACACCATCAAATAGACCCAATTATCAACCTTGAATTCAAGCTCCCATCTCCTCACATCGGCATAATACTTTTGACGGATTTGGGCTATCTTTAATCTTTCCCTAATCATCCTAACCTTCTCAAGAGGTTCCATAACTAGATCTGGTCCTAACAAGGCTATATCACCAAACTCAAACCACCCCACCAGTGATCTACAATGTTTACCATAGAGAGACTCAAAAGAAGCCATAGAGATGCTAAAATGTTAGCTATTGTTGTAGGCAAACTCAATCAACGAAAAATGATCGTCTTGACTACCTTTATGTTCTAATACACATGCTCTAAGCATATCCTCAAGGGTTTGGATGGTCCTTTTGGCTTGGCCATCCATTTGAGGGTGGAAGATCGTAGAAAGCTTAACTCTAGTACTAAGACTCCTTTGGAAGGATCTCCAAAAATGTAAAGTAAATTGACCTCCCCGATTCATTATGATGAATAAAAGAACCCCATACAATCTCACCAAGTCATGGATGTACAACCTAGCATACTTCTCAGGGCCATATATGGTCTTAACCGGTAGAAAGTGAGCTAATTTTATCATCCTATCAACCATAACCAAAATGGAATCAAAACCTTTTCTATTCTTGGGTAACCCAACTACAAAATCCATAATAATCACTTTCCACTTCCAAGACGGAATCTCTATGTCTTAGGTTAGGCCATCCGACCTTTGATATTTGACTTTTACTTATTGACAACTATGACAATCAAAAATAAATTTGGTAATGTCCCTCTTCATGTCTCCCCACCAATACACCTCTCTCAAATCTCTATTCATTTTAGTAGAACCAAGATGAATAAAATATGACAAATCATAGGTCTCATCAAGGATCCTTTTTATCAAACCATTAACACATGATACACACAATCGACCTTGGTACCTAAGGGCACTATCTCCCCCTTGGGAGAAAATCTCCACCTTGCCCTCTTTCACCAAGGCCTTTAAATCTAACAAGGAGGGGTTAAGATCTTATTTAGCTTTCACCTCCTCAACCAATAAGGATTTGGAACCATCAACAATAATAACAACAACACCATTACCAACATCCTCCAACCTAACCCCCAATCTATCCAACTGATGCACTTCCCTAGCGATCTCCTTATCACCCATATAAACATGAGCTAGGCTACCCATAGACACCCTAATCAAGGCATTTGCCACTATATTTGCCTTACCGGGATGGTAATGCACACTTATATCATAATCCTTAAGAAATTCTAGCCACCTTGTTTGTTTCAATTTGAGATCTTTTTAAGTGAATATGTATTGGAGGATCTTATGATGGGTAAACACATACACATACACACCATACAAATAATGTCACCATATTTACAAAGTAAAAACTATGGCGACCAATTCAAGATCAAGGGTAGGGTAGTTTTTTTCATGCACTTTGAGTTGCCTAGAAGCATAGGCTATTATCTTACCATTTTACATTAGTACACAACCTAAATCAACTCTAGAAGCATCACAATACCCCACAAATATCTCAAGCCCATCCTCAAACATACAAATGCATATTCTATGCCTACATGATGTCATCATGTAGGAACCAAAGTACGACTTGAGCATCCTCCTCCATGTGGCTAGTACAACTTTGCTCAAGCTTATTTGTGAGTCCTCCATTCCGTGGATGTTACTTATGATCTCTTGCTATGTATTCGATTTTCTCTCTTTGACTTATGTATTGATTATGAGGGTGAGCCTAGTTGCTTTGCCTTGGACCCTACTCTAATTTCATATAGTAGAGGTGTTGTTGGACAAGTTATGTATTTATGTTAAGAACTTTGACACCTTTTGACTCTTGATATTAATGTTATGAAATTTTTCCTTTATCCCGATTTACTATTTCTTGTTATGTTTTATTGCTTCCATGACTAATGATGTGTGATGACATGCTAAGAGGCTTACATGGGGTCCCTTTTAGGTTCCCATATGCTATGTCATGACTAAGCCCTAGGCTTAGGTCATGACAAACTTTGTATCAGAGCACTAGGTTGTTAGATCCTCGAAGTCTAACACACCGTGTCGAATAGATTCTTATTTATGATTGTGTTGTGCACCATAAATATGAGTAGGAGGCTGTGAGACATTTTAGAAATTATTTCTCTTATTCATGTTCTAAGTCGTGCTATAGAGTTGAGGTAAGCTTTTCTTACCTAACGCTTGTTCTTTACTATGCTAGATCATGCCTAACACCAGAGGGCAACTAGCTTACACACTCGAGGAGCAACCAGCCAATGGAGAGCTTAGGGATGCTCTCACCTTGTTTGTACAAGTGGTGGCTAATGAAACCACTCAAGGGCTTCAATCCCCCCATGCTCCTACATCAACTTCTCGGGTGAGAGACTTCATGATAATGAATCCAACAGAATTCTATGAGTCAAAGGTATATGAGGACCCTCAAGAATTCAATGATGAGGTCTACAAGATATTAGCTATCATGGTTGTGAGGCCAGAATAAATGGCAGAGTTGGTCGTCTACCAACTCAAAGGGGTAGCACAAATACAGTACAACCAAAGGAAAGATAAGAAAGGAGTCAACTATGTGGTGCTTTGGGAAGTGGGTTTCCTTAATCGATCCTTCCCTCTTGAACTAACGGAGGCTAAATTGGTGGAATTTATGAATTTGATACAAGGGTCAATGAGTGTGAGGGAATATGCCCTCAAGTTCAACCAACTTTCAAAGTTTTCTCCTTATTTGGTTGCCGACCCAAGGTCGAGAATGAATAAGTTTTTGATGGGGATGTTCAACTTAGTGAGTGAAGAATGCTGGTCTACTATGTTTATTAGTGAAATGGACTTTTCCCATTTGATAACATATGTCAAAAAAATGGAAGATGAGAAATTAAGGAAGAGAAAGGGTCATGAGGCCATGAGGGCCCATTTTGAGGGTAAGCTCCAAAAGGGTGGCTGGATCTGTAAAGGGCAAGGGTCTTCTCATGCATTTGATAGGAGGGTTGTGAATGACTTTCCAAGGGCCAAGGTGTTGGTTTTGTGGTTCCTAAAGAGGTATGTCCTAGGTGTGGAAGGGGTCATAAGGTCCCATGTTTTAGAGATAACAATACATGCTTTGGTTTTTGGGAGGTGGGTCGTAATAAGGTGGATTTCCCACTAAATCACAATAAGGGCAAGGAGGTTCATTGGAGATGCTAATACAATTCCTTTGGGAAGAGGTGGACGACAAGATAGTGGCACAAGGCACAATCAGTTTTATGCTTGGCATAGGAGACAAAGGGTTAATGAGGTCCTCGATGTTGTTATCGATATATTAAAAATCTTTGATTTTGATGTGTATGCATTTATTGATCCGAGTGCCACTCTTTGTTTTGTTGCCCCCTTTATTGCCAAAAAGTTCCATGTTGACCCCGAGTTATTGCATAAGTCATATGAGGTGCCTACTCCTATTGGTCCATCTATTATTGCTAGAAAAGTTTCTAAAAGCTGTCCTATTTGCATCTTGCATAAAATATTCCCTTGTGATCTTATTGAGTTAGACATGGTTGATTTTGATATTATTCTTAGGATGGATTGATTGCGTGCATACTATGCTTCTATTGATTGTAGAACCCGTAGAGTCAAATTTTAATTCCCAAATGAACCCATCCTTAAGTGGAAGAGTAAAGATGTGGTGGTCAAGGGTAGATTCATCTCTTGCATTAAAGTCCGTAAGTTGATTTTTAAAGGGTTTCTTTACCATCTTGAGATGGTCAGGGATGTGGAGTCTAAAGTTCTTCTCATAGAGTTAGTTCAGGTTGTAAATGAATTTCTTGATGTCTTCCCAAATGACTTTCTCGGTGTTCCTCTCAAGAGGAAAATAGACTTTAGTATAGACCTCCTCCCCGATACTCAACCCATTTTGATTCTTCCTTACCATATAGCCCCGACGGAGTAAAGGAAGTTAAAGGAGCAATTGAAGGACTTGTTAGAGAAAGGGTTCATTAGGCCTAGCCAACCACCTTGGGGTGCACTAGGTTGTTTGTGGAAAAGAAGGATGGGTACCTTAGGATGTGTATTGACTACCGACAACTCGATCGGGTTACAATCAAGAATAGATATCCTCTTTCAAGGATTGATGATTTGTTTGACCAATTTCAAGGGGCTAGTCATTTATTTAAGATTGATCTTCAGTCTTGGTATCATCAAGTGAAGGTGAGGAAGTGTGATATTTCCAAGATGGACTTCCGGACTAGATATGGGCATTATGAGTTTGTTGTGATGTCTTTTGGGTTAACGAATGCTCCGGTCATCTTGATGGACCTCATGAATAGGGTCTTTAAAACCTACCTTGATTCTTTTGTTGTGGTCTTTGTTGATGATATTTTGATCTATTGTCATGGTGAGGAGGAGCATAAGGCTTACTTGAGGGTTCTATTACAATGATTGAGGAAGGATAAATTATATGCTAAATATGAAAAGTTTGAATTTTGGTTGAAGGAGGTTGCTTTCCTAGGGCATGTGGTGCTCGGGATGGTATAAAGATGGGTCCTAACAAGATTGATGTGATTAGAAATTGGACTAGACTATTGACCCTGTTGGATATTAGGACTTTCTTGGGCTTAGTGGGCTACTATCGGAGGTTTGTGAATGGGTTCTATTCTATTGTTGCCCTTATGACAAAATCGACTAAAAAAATGTTAAGTTTGTGTGGACCGATGAATCTGAGAGGAGATTCTAAATCTTGAAAGATAAGCTTATGTCCGCCCCTATATTGTCACTACTGGATGAGCTTCAGGGATTTGTGGTTTATTGCAATGCTTCTGGGGTTGGTTTTGGTTGTGTGCTAATGCAAAATGGTAAGGTGATAGCCTATGCTTCTAATAAACTCAAAGTGCATGAAAACAATTACCCTACTCATGATCTTGAATTGCCACTGTAGTATTTGCTTTGAAAATTTGGCAACATTGTTTGTATGGGGTGCATATTGATATGTTCACTATCATTAGAGCCTCCAATATGTCTTCACTCAAAAAGATCTCAACTTGAGACAAAGAAGGTGGCTAGAACTTCTTAAGGACTATGATATGAGTATACATTACAATCTCGGTAAGGCTAATATGGTGGCAGATTCCTTAAGTAGGGTGTTTATGGGTAGCCTAGCTCATGTTGCTGGTAGTGATAAGGAGATGGCTAAGGAGGTGCATCAGTTGGCTAGATTCGGGGTTAGGTTAGAAGAGGTTGGTAAAGACGGTTTTGTTGTTATTGATGGCTCTAAGTCTTCCTTCTTGATGAGGTGATAGCAAAACAAGATTATGACTCCTCATTGCTAGAATTAATGGCCTTGGTGAAAAAGCACAAAGTGGAAGTTTAGGGTGATCGTTCTCTTAGGTACCAAGGTAGGCTATATGTGCTTTGTATTGATAGTTTGAGGGAGAAAATCCTTGATGAGGCCCATAATTCTTCTTATTCTATCTAACCTAGTTCCACTAAAATGTATAGAGATTTTGAGGGATATGTATTGGTAAGGAGGCATGAAGAGGGACATTGTCAAATTCATTTTCGGTTGTCAGAGTTGTCAACAAGTCAGAATCAAACATCAAAGGTTGGGTGGCCTAACCCAAAACATTGAGATTCCTACTTGGAAATGGGAAGAGATAAATATGGATTTTGTGGTTGGGTTGCCCAAGAATAGAAAAGGTTTTGATTCCACTTGGGTTGTGGTTGATAGGATGACAAAATCGGCTCATTTCCTACCAGTTAAGACCACATATGAGGCTGAAGATTATGCAAGGTTGTACATTCATGACTTGGTAAGGTTGTATAGGGTTTCTTTGTCCATCATATTGGATCGTGGTGCTCAATTTACCTCATATTTTTGGAGGTCCTTCCAAAGGGGTCTTGGTATTAGAGTTAAGCTTTCTACGACCTTCCACCCTCAAACAAATGGCCAAGCTAAAGGGACCATCTAAACCCTTAAGGATATGCTTAGAGCATATGTGTTGGAGCTTAAAGGTAGTTGGGATGATCATCTTGCATTGATTGAGTTTGCCTACGAAAATAATAATTCTAGTATCAGTTTGGCTCCTTTTGAGGCTCTCTATAGGAGACTTAGATCACCGGTTAGTTCATTTGAGGTTGGTGAGGTAACTTGTTAGGACCAGATCTAGTTACAAAGGCTTTGAGAAGGTTAGGGTGATCAGTAAAAGGACTAAAATGGCCTAAAGTCACCAAAAGTCCTATACCATTATGAGGAGAAGGGATCTTGAATTCCATTTTGGTGATCGAGTTTATTAAGGTGACACCCATAAAGGGTGTGGTCCATTTTGGTAAGAAGGAAAAATTAAGCCCAAGATATCTGGTTCCTTATAGGGTGATGAGAAGGGTTGGAAAGGTATCATATGAGTTGGAATTACCAATAGAAATAGATTTGGTTCATCCAGTATTTCATATGTCTGTATTGAAGAAATGTGTGGGTGACCTGAATGCTATTGTGCCTCTTGATGTTATGGGTGTGGTTAAAGGACAATTTGACATATGAAGAGGTTCTGATTCAGATTTTGGATAGACAAATGAAGAGATTGAGGAACAAAGAGGTGGCTCTTGTTAAGGTACTTTGGAGGAATCAACAAGTTGAGAGTGCTACTTGGGAAGCCGAAGTGGATATGCAAAAGCGATATTCTTAGCTTTTCCACTCCATTCAAGCTTAAGGTACTGATATAAGTTCTTTATATGATCTCAAGTATTAAGTTCATCCCTCATGTCATTGCATATGTTCATGTTTAAGTTGACAAGTTCATGATGATTTTATACTTATGATGAGATTTTTGAAATGATGTTTAAATGCATTGTTGCATCTCTTTATGGGCTGGAATGGTCATGTTTGTATCTTTCATATATGTTTCTTAGACATTTGGGGATGAATGTTTCCAATGGGAAGATATTGAAACGACCCTAAAAAGTGCTCGAAAATGTGCCTCGAAAGTGCCCGAAATAGTAATTTCCATATATCTAAAAATCCATGTGTGATATCGAAAATCCAACTACATATTCTTGTTCAAAGAGTTAAATTGAGTGGGAAATAGGTCTAACTCAATTTCAGAGCAACCATATCAAAATTCAAAATTACAAAAATGCAATTTTCAAATAGCATTTTGCGCACCTGGCGCGACACGCCAAGGGCGCGCACTTGTGTTATTTTTAGGTCTAGTTTTGACTTCAGTCCAAGACTTTTATGTTTTGGGTCTAAGTGTTTCCAAATGTGAAAATACCTATACTTAGCCATTTTTACCCTCATATCATTCTAAACATTCCCACTATTCATTCAAACACTTAGCCAAATATTTTACTCCTAAACACAAGACTAAAAACCCTTTGCGGATCTTAAGGATTGCAACCAAGCTTCAAGTCTTCATCTCCAATCTTCATCCAGTTCATCTCCAAAGCTAAGGTATGTGTGTTTCTTTCATAAGTTCCTTTCACTCATGATGCCCAAGCTCCTTTTTCTTAAAGTTTGGATCATTTAATGTTAATTTACTCATGGGTCTTACTTATTATTTAAAATCACTATACATTATGTTGAGATTTATGAAATTGTGACTGTTTTACCATGTTTTAGACTATGAATCTAAGATCTATTATATGATTTAATGAAGGGTTTTAATGTATATTACTTAAGGGTGTTACGAAGTATCTATTGAAGGTTTTACATTGAATTTTCTAGCATGATTTCACACTAGAATTGCATGATTTTACACTAGCACTACACACCCTCTAAGTGTTTGATAAAATGTCCGGTTATGGCTTATTGAGGAGTTGAGGGTCCAATGCTTGTCTTACGAGTTAAATGATTATATGATGATGAAATGATGATAGAATGATGATGAAAATTATGTATGTATATGATGGCTGTATGATGGTGAAATGATGATAAAATAATGATGAATGATGATGAAATGTATGTATATATATGATGACAAGATGACGATGAGGGAGATGAATGTATAAATGATATTCTTGTTATAGTGTTGGCTTGTGACCATGCCTTACTTAGGGGTTATGCACCGAGTAACAGTGTCAATGGGTTCGTATCTTGATAACCTATCAGAGGGTTTGTAATCTAATCACCACAGGTGGTAGGGTGCGACTATCCATCAACCTTGTTAGGGGGTTTGTACCTCTACAACCTCATGAAGGTGTTCGTATCTCATGTGCCTCTTCAAGTGGATGATAGGCCTTGGATTGCACTAAGGAATGGTCACTCCCTTGACATATATTGAGTTCTATGAAAGTATGATTTTATTCAAGAATCTTCCATTCATGTCATATTGTCATATGCTCATCTATTGTCTAATTAAGCATGTCGATTATAATGCCCATCTATTCACTATAAGAAAAAAGACTTTTAACGATCATTTCTCAATAAAGGAAAATGAATTCGATCATTATAAATACATTTATAGTAACCAATTTTTTTCGGTCATTATAAATATACTTATAGCGACCAAATTTTTTTTCAATCGTTATAAATATACTTAAAGCGACCAAATTTTTTAAGTCATTATAAATATGCTTATAGCGACCAAAATTTTTTTCAATCATTATAAATACACTTATAGTGACCAATTTTTGTTAGGTTGTTAAAGACAAATTTTAGTCCAACATTAATTAGGGGCTAAATTTGATCCTTAAAAACATAACATTCCGTCGTTAAAACATATTAGTTAGTTAAAAATATATTTTAAATTAATATAAGTGCAAAGATATCAGACTAAATTATATTATAAGTATCACAAGTGACGTTTTATTAATCATTCCATCATTCTAATAAGAATCCTCCATCTTTATTAATTTTGGTTATTTTATAGCAAAAAAAGTTTAATAAAAAGAAAAAAATTATTAATGTACTATTTTCTAATAACTCTATCCGTCATTCTTATTATAGTCAATTATATAAAATTTTAAAATATTGTAAAAGCATTTAGTTACAATCTTTTTGGCATAATTTTTTTAACTTAAATATTTTCTTGATATGGAGA